>CM069145.1:5224225-5554225 GCA_035221665.1 Okamejei kenojei
TGTTGCTGACCCATGGAATAAGTGTGAAATTGTATTTCATATTGCTATGTGCAGGTCTGAATCAGATCCGTCCAGAAACAGCTGGATAAACTTTGTTACCCAGTAAAACCACAGCCCCAAGAATAGCCAACAGTCAAAGGCACACAACACCTTTGAATGTCCTTGACATTTAAAAACATTCAAGTACTATAAATAAATAGTGCCTAAAAGGAAAAGGGCAGTACGATGGTGTAGCGGTAAAGTTGATGCCTCACTGCGCCAGAGACTCAGGTTCGATCCTGACTATGGGTGCTGTCTGTACGGAGTTTGTACGTTCTCCCCGTGACCTGCGTGGGTTTTCTCCAAGATCTTCAGTTTCCTCCCACACTCCAAAGATGTACAGATTTGGGGGTTAACTAGCTTGCGAGTTTAACTGCAAATTGTCCCTCCTGTGTGTAGGATAGTGTTTGCGTGCGGGGATCATTTGGTCGGCGCGGATTCGGTGGACTCAAGGGCCTGTTCCCACATTGTATTTCTAAACTAAACTAAATAAAAATGTTCAAAACTATTTCAAAATATAATTATGCACGAACACTTTAAAAACACTTTAAAATGATTCTATTAAAAAATGTTCGAATAATTCAAAAGATGAATATTTATGTAATGCTTCTTTTGGTTCTTCACAGCTGTTCCTCTCAATCAATACAAATGGACTCTCTGCCACTGTATTAGCTTTGACATTTATGTTTCGGGATGCAAACAACCAAGTGTAATAGCTGGGGAATTGCAGTAATTTTGTACTTGACTGCTAAATTGCAAAAGGAGTCCAACATCAGAGTACATTTGGGGAATCTGCATCAAAGGCAAGTTGAGCATTTTCATATTCATACAAGAGTCCGGAACTTGGTAGCTCTTACTGAGCAGACCCCCACAGTTCAGCATTGCCCCTACAAATTCAGACCAACATTTTTTACATCTTAGTCTATGGAAAACATAACATATTAGGCTTACAGTAAGTTGCACCAGATAAATAACTTACAGTAACTCTTAACATGTCTGTTTTATAAAAGATACATTGTATGACATTAATTTCTAATGCATCTTTTGTGCTCTATCTAAAAGCAGGATGTAAATTATGAAGAGTGTGGCTTGTTTCCACAATAAATCACCTGAGGTAGCTTTTCCCTTTGCTAATTGCTGCTAGATATGATAAACAATACCTCTTGAAGTTCCTGCATGATTATGGGTTTATTTCCTTTGCAATAGATCTGTAAGATCCCACCTAACATCTGCAGTAGGGAAGGTACTGGACCAGATTCTGAGGGATAAGATTTACAGAAAGACAGGGATTGATCAGGGATAGTCAGCATGGTTTTGTGTAGAAGATCAAGTCTCATGAATTAGATTGGGTTCTTTTGAAGAAGTAACTTAGACCATAGACATAGTTTACATGGACTTCAGCAAGACCTTTGATAAGTTTTGTATTGTAGGTTAGATTGCATGGGATCTAAAGAGAGCACGCCAACGGGATATAGAATTGTTTTCAAGATAGGGAGATTATTTTTCAGATTGGAGGCCTTTGACTAGTGGAAATCCCCAGGGTTCGGTGCTGGGCCCATTGCTGTTTGTCATCTATATCAATGTTGCTGGTGAAACTCAGAGGATCAAGCAACATCTGTGAATTTTAAAAGATTGGCCCAATGTTTTGGGTCAAAATCCTCCATCAGGTCCCACTTTCATTTATCTACTCCCTCCCACTTTAATTCCCAAGCTTATGTGCAAGTTGACAGGAAAATTGATTATTTTCATCCAAGGTTGCAATGGATGTCAACATTTGAGCAGATATCTGACTTGATTTTCAAACGTTCAAACATTTTAGTTTATTCATTTTGTTTTTAAGGAAATTTTTTTTGTTAAGCCTTGTAAATTGGTTATTCATGTCAGTTGAACTGCCTGGCATTCCTACTTTGGATATTAATAGTCTTGGGAATTCTCCAGGAATAGCAGTTACACGATTTTAACTCGATGAAGGAGGGCCAAATTGGCCATGTTTCATGAGATTGCAGCTGGTAATGCATGATGGCTACACACAACAATATGGAGAGGCAAGTAAAGAGAACTGGACATTTGTAGGGCGTCTTTCATTATGTCTGTTTGCCCCTGAGTTATAGGCCTTGAGGTGCTTTTATGTAACACTTCCAAAACCTAGAAAACGTACACCAATTTGCACAGAGCAGTCTCTTCCAAACAACATGAGGTAATGGCCAGTAAACTGTTTTTTTTTAAAGTGATATAGATTAAGGAACAATCTTTGGCTACAGTTGACTTCAGGGCAGCATGGTGGCGCAGTGGTAGAGTTGGTGCCTGACAGCACCAGAGACCCGGACTCGATCCTGACTACGGGTGCTGACTGTACAGATCCCTGTGACCACATGGATTTTCTCCGGGTGCTTCACTTTCCTCCCACAGAGTTATGCAGGTTTGTAGGTTAGTTGGCTTGCTGTCCCCAGTGTGTGCAGCTGTGAAATGGCCAAGAAAATGAACTGACTTTGCTTTGGTTTGGATGTTTTCTCCAGAAACTTGTTGCAGCCAGGAATCTCAGATAGGCTAGAGAAATGTTGTCAAACACGTGACTGGATTAGTTAACGGAGTTTTGTTCTCTTTGTAAAACTATTGAGCAGTTTGGGTGCACAAACCTATTATATCGTATTGATTGTACACAGAAGGCTGGAGAAACTCAGCGGGTGCCGACCAACAGAGGGCCTGTTTTCTAATTGTTATATGAGCAAATCTAAGGAGATAGGCGACGTTTCGGGTCGAGACCCTTCTTCAGACTGGTCAGGGATCAGGGAAACGAGAGATATGTCTTGGCTATAGATATAGAGATATATCATATTGATTGTTCACTTGCTAATTAAATTGCTAATTTAATTGTTTTGCTTTATATTTTTTCAGCAGTGTTTATATATAGTCCCCCCCCTTTTAAAAGGATACCCCTCAGATTCTCATTAAATATTTTCCCCTCTCACCTTAAACCTACTGTATGTCCTCAATTCGTGGGTCTACCTGATCTATTTTTCTCGTGATTTTATGCACCTTTATAAGATCACCCCTCATCCTCCTGCGCTCCAGGGAATAGATTCCCAGCCTTCTAAACCTCTCCCTACAGCTCAGATGCTCTAGTCCTTTCCAGCTTGACAACATCTTTCCTGTTAAATCGTGCCCAGAACCGAACACAATATTCTAAATGTGGCCTCACCAACGTCTTATACAACTACAACATGACCTCTCAACTTCTATACTCAATACTCTGACTGATGAAGACGAAAGTGCCAAAATACTTTTTGACCACCCGATCTACCTGCAACTCCACCTTCAAGGAAACGTGCACCTGTACTCCTAGATCCCTCTGCTCTACAACATTCCCCATTCACTGTGTAGGCCCTGCCCATGTTAGACTTCCCAAAATGCAACACCTCACATTTCTCGGTATTAAATTGCATCGATCATTCCTCCGCCCCACATGGCCAATCGATCCAGATCCTGCTGCAACCGTTCACAACCATCTTCAGTATCTGCAAAACCACCCACTTTGTATCATCTGCAAACTTGCTAATCTTGCCATGTATGTTCTCATCCAAATCATTGATATAGATGACAAACAGTCATAGGCTTCCTGTCCGAGAAGCAACCTTCGACCATCACCCTCTGCTTCCTTCCAGGAAGCCAATTTGCTATCCACTCAGCTATCTCTCGTTTGATCTGAAGTCCATGTATACAACATCTACAGCTCTGCCCTCATCAACCTTTTTGGTCACGTCTTCAAAAAACTCAATCAGATTTCTGAGACACGACCTCCCACGTACAAAACCATTCTGTCTATCCCTAATCAGCCCTTGTCCATCTAAATGCATGTATATCCTATCCCTCAGAATACTTTCTAGTAACTTTCCAACTACAGATGTTAAGCTCACCGGCCTGTAGTTCCCAGCATTTTCCCTGCAGGCCTTCTTGAAAAGAGGCACAACATTTGCCATGTCAGTAGTATGGAAGCTATTGGAGAGCATTCTTCCGGATAGAATGTACTCGCATTTGGAAGAGAGTGAACTACTTAGGTACAGTCAGCTTTGTTCATGGCAGGTCATCTTTTACAAACTCCAAGATTTTTGAGGCGATCGATGATTGCTGATTGGTGTGGACTTGGTTGGCCGAAGGTCATGTTTCTGCAATGTATCTCTAAAACTAAAAGTAAAGGTTAAGGCAGTTGTTGAAATGATCAGACTCGCACATGGAGATTAGAACTCAGTCTTTTATTAGTAATTCTACGAAGGAAACACCTTGTGCTTTCGTCTCCATGGCATGCAGGTAATCTAAGAGAGAGAGAGAGAAAGAGAGTGAGAACGCAGGCTTATGGGCGGCAGTAGGGATGAAGATCCGGACTGGACTACATAAGGAATGTGCAGCATGCATAATCTGTGTGATAATATATATATACTAGTCTAAGTGGGACCTATTGGGTCCCATGTTCACACTGGAGGGCTGGTCCCCCAACGCAATATTCCACCTCTCCACAAATTGCTGGCCAGTGGGGGGGGGGGGGGGCTTTCTGTGGCACTGACATGGGTTTTGTGGGCCAAAGGGATTGGTTTCCAGAGGGCTAGTGAGGGCAATGGAAATTGTGGTCCAAATGGATTCTTGGGCTGGCAGCTCAGTCACTGAGGCGTGGCAATTCAGTCACTCAGGCCCGGCAAGCTGGCAGCTCAGAAACTCAGGCCTGGTGGGCTGGCAGCTCAGAAACTGCCAGAAATTCTGCTGAAAACAGGTGACAGACTCTGTGAGAGAGAAGGGGGAGAGGGTGGACAATCAATTTTAGACATTTTCACCTTTTTTTACAGATCACAGCAATGAAGGAGGAAAGCCTATCCTTGCGTGGATCTCTGGAGTGCTAGTATGGGTGTTGTGGGCTGAAGGGACTGGTTTCCAGAGGGTAGTATGGACATTGTGTACTGAATGGATTCTTGGACTTGCAGTTCAGTCATGGCTGGTGGGCTGGCACTTCAGTCACTTACAGCTGGTGTGGTGGCAGTTCATTCAGTTACCCCTCCTCCCTTCACCCCCCAACTCTGCTCCTTACCATTCCCCTCCCCCCACGCATACAGTCCATCTCCTCTCAACCTCCCCCCCATGTACTCTTAGTGGCTCTCCGACAGCGCAGCCATTCCTGCCTATTAGGTACCCATTGTGATGAAGAACACGCAGGCATGGCAAGTGCTAAAAGGATTTATTAAAGTTTAAAATGTGAATGAGTCTTAAAACATTGCAAGTCCAACCTCACAGCACTCCAAGCAGAGTGCAGGCAGCAAGTCAATAGACAATAGACAATAGACAATAGGTGCAGGAGTAGGCCATTTGGCCCTTCGAGCCAGCACCGCCATTCAATGTGATCATGGCTGATCATCTCCAATCAGTACCCCGTTCCTGCCTTCTCCCCATATCCCTTGACTCTGCTATTTTTAAGAGCCCTATCTAGCTCTCTCTTGAAAGCATCCTGAGAACCTGCCTCCACCGCCCTCTGAGGCAGAGAATTCCACAGACTCACTACTCTCTGTGAGAATCCAACCTCACAGCACACCAAGCAGTGTGCAGGTAACAAGTCCAACCTCACAGCACACCAAGCAGAGTGCAGGTAGCAAGTCCAACCTCACAGCACACCAAGCAGTGTGCAGGTAGCAAGTCCAACCTCACAGCAAGCAGAGTGCATGCAGGCAGCAAGTCCAACCTCACAGCACACCAAGCAGTGTGCAGGCAGCAAGTCCAACCTCACAGCAAGCAGAGTGCAGGCAGCAAGTCCAACCTCACAGCACCAAGCAGAGTGCAGGCAGCAAGTCAAACCTCACAGCACTCCAAGCACTCCAACAGAGAGACACACACACACACAGTCACACACACACACACACACACACACACACACACACACACACACACACACAAACAGACACACTAACACATACACACGTACACACACACACACACACACACACACACACACACACTAACACATACACACATACACACACAAACAGACACACTAACACATACACACATACACACACACACACACACACACACACAAACAGACACACACACACACACACACACACACACAGACACACACACACACACACACACACACACACACACACAGACACACACACACACACACAGACACACTAACACATACACACGCACACACACACACACAAACACACACACACACACACACACACACACACACACACACACACACACACACACACACACACAAACAGGACACACACACACAAACAGACACACTAACACATACACACATACACACACACACTCACACACATACACACACACACACACACAAACAGACACACTAACACATACACACACACACACACACACACACACACACACACACACACACACACACACACACACACACACACATACACACACACACTCACACACAGCACCAATACTAAAATGCCAAGTAACTTCAGAACGTGGTAAGCATACTGAATCCTGTTACTGACTATATACTCTATGTAAGTAGCTCGAAAATAAGAACACAGGTGTGTCTAAACCAAATGATTCAAATGTTTAAAGCCATTTTTATTCTGAAACCCTCTAGAGCTGCTGCTACAGCAAAGATGTGTTTTAAATAAATTTCAACAAACATACACACACTCACCATATGTATGGCAGTAAGCTCTCTTGAATAACTCAAACGGTTTAAGGCGGCGTCTCCACTCAGTGCCTTCCACACTCAGCGCCACCTCTGAACTCACCGGAAATGGCACAATCAGCACCATCTCTCCACTAAGCAGAAAAGTCACGGAATGAGCGGCAATTTTGCATTAAACACAGTCCTGATTTAATAAAACGTTTATTCATGGTTTTTCCTTCCAAAAACTGTTGCACAGCAAGCCACATAGGGGGCTCCAGAGGAGGGAGATGGCGGCCCTGCCGGCAGTCTGTTCGTTTTTTTCAACCTTTTTGTTATTTTTTGCATTTGTTTAAAGTCTGTTTTAATGTTCTTCTGTTTGTTTTATGTGGGGGGGGGGTCCGGGGGGGGGGTCGGGGGGTCGGGGGAAACTTTTATTTTTCAGGTTCTTATCTTCCCGGAGATGTGATCAGGTTTTGGATCAAATTCTCCGGGCTCTGAGGCCTACCATCGTTGGAGCAGGAAGCCACCTAGGACTGTCGTGAGTACCACCGGAGCTTAATATCGGAGCGGATCCCTTGCCTGGGATCGCTCCTATCGCGGCCTGCGGACTTACCATCAAGGGCTCACAGTCTCGGGAGAGGCTAGTCGGGAGCTCCAATGCCGCAGAAGGTTCGTCCAGCCCGACGCAAGGTTCGATCGCCCGGCGCGGAGGAGCTGACATTCACCCAATGCGAGAGCTGAACACCTCCAAGCAGAGAGCCCGAACGCCACCGGCTGCGGGTGTCAAGACCGTCCCGTCAACGGAGAGCTCGAGGCCCCCAACCAAGGAAGAACAAAAAGGGAAGGACTTGAACTTTATTTTCGCCTTCCATCACAGTGAGGAATGTGTAGGAGTCACTGTGATGGATGTTTATGTTAAAATGTGTTTTTGAGTTTGTTGCTTTTTTAAATTGCATGACTGACCTGGCCAGTGAATTTCACTACACCAATGGGTGTATGTGACAATAAATGAATCTTATGAACTTATGAACCTTATGATCCTTATTTAAAACGCAAGCCACATATAAAAACCAAAACACATAAAGGCGCAGTTTAGCGGCACAGTCACAAGGCACACTATTCAATTATTGGCACAGTCAAAAGGCACACTATTCAATTATTGGCACAGTCAAAAGGCACACTTTTCAATTAGCGGCACAGTCAAAAGGCACACTTTTCAATTATCGGCAGAGTCAAAAGGCACACTTTTCAATTAGCGGCACAGTCGAAAAGCACACACTTCAATTAGCGGCACAGTCAAAAGGCACACTTTTCAATTAGCGGCACAGTCAAAAGGCACATAAAAACATGTATTCCTTCCAAACACAGTTCCAAATAAACCACATAAAAGCACATAAAACCACATTCAGTTTAGTAGACATGTGTTCAGTGTTCAGTTTATTCACAGTTCAGACTGAGAGTCGTGACCTCGCCCTCCCCATCTTGCAGCGACTACAGCACGTCCACACGTCCGGGTTTTATAGTCCCTCCCCCACCCACTGGAAGGGGCATGGCTTTCATGGCGTGATTGTCAGGAGAGAGAATTTCAACATTTTTTATACATTAATAAGTATTTTATTTTGCATTGATGGGAAAAATCCTCTGGCCCTGAGAGCTGGAGGGGGACTCTGAGTAAGATGGCCAAAAATCACAGCCATAAGTGGTAGCAATTTTTCTAAAATCAATATACAGCGCAAACAGGAAGGGTCAAGATTTTACTTTTAAACACTTGCCTTTGCATTTTCAAAGCAACCACACTCGCCTTTGCATTTTCAAAGCAACCACACTTGCCTTTGCATTTTCAAAGCAACCACACTAGCCTTTTGCATTTTCAAAGCAAACCACCACTTGCATTTTCAAAGCAAACATCCACTTGCATTTTCAAAGCAAACATTTTGCATTTTCAAAGCAAACTACCATTTGCATTTTCAAACCAAAAAACTCTTTTGCATTTTCAAACCAAAAAAACAGTTTTGCATTTTCAAACTAAAAAACACTTTTGTATTTTCAAACTACATTAAGGGCACTGACAGGTCAGTAAAACCACTCACAGTTTATTAGACAAGTGTTCAGTATTATTCACAGCTCAGAGAGCTGTGACCTCTCCCTCCCCCATCTTGCAGAGAACTGAGGCACCTCCACACTTCCGGGTTTTATTGTCCTTCCCCCTCCCACCAGAAGGGGCGTGGCCTTCATGGTGTGATTGACAAGAGAGAGATTCTCAACATTTTTAAAACATTAATAAGTCTTTTATTTTTCATCGATGGGAAGAATCCTGTTGTCCTGCGCAACGGAGGGGGCTCTGAGTAAGAAGGCCAAAAATCACAGCCGTAAGTGGTAGCGTTTTTTCTAAAATCGATATGCAGTGCAACAGGAAGTGGTCAAGATCAGAGTTTTAATTATATAGATAGTAGAGACACACCAATTCCTCTTAAAGAATTAAATGCAAATTATAATAACTACTGATTACATAAAGTACATATAGTATGTGTCAATAAATGCTGAGACACACTAATCTACAGCAGTGGATGTTTTCTAGTATTTGTAAGACAGTTGATCAAGTCCTTCACGGTAGACTGATGCAGAAGATTAAGAGTGATGAGATCCATTGCTCGTTTTGATTCAGACCTGACCAGGCATGGAAGACAGAGGGCTGTGCTGGAAGTTTATTATTCTGGCTGGAGAGCTGTGACCACATGGATCCCAAGAGTCAAGACTGGAAAGTGTTTCGTTTTCATATGTACTGATGCAGAACAATGAAATTCATTTTTTAGATGGGTCGTCTGGTAAGTTTGCAGATGACATGAACATTTGTGGAGCTGGGGACAATAGACGATAGACAACAGGTGCAGGCGTAGGCCATTTGGCCATTCGAGCCAGCACCACCATTCAATGTGATCATGGCTGATCATCCCCAATCAGTACCCCGTTCCTGCCTTCTCCCCATATCCTCTGACTCCGCTATCTTTAAGAGCCCTATCTAGCTCTCTCTTGAAAGTATCCAGAGAAATGGCCTCCACCGCCCTCTGAAGCAGAGAATTCCACAGACTCACAACTCTCTGTGAGAAAAAGTGTTTCCTCGTCTCCGTTCTACAAAAAGTGTTTCCTCGTCTCCGTTCTCCGGGACAGTGAGAAACATTGTCAAATAGACAATGGGATTTAGATCAGCAACAGAAATGGTCAGAAAAATGGCAGATAGAGTTGTATACAAGCAGGTGTGAGGTTTTGCACTTTAGGTGGTCGAATGCAAGGGGAAACCATGTAGTCAATGGCAAGACCCTCAACAGCATTGATGTGCAAAAGGATCTTAGGATCCAAGTGCACAGCTCACTGAAAGTGGGCAACACAATTAAATCAAGTAGAAAAGAAGGCGAATGCTACGGTTGTCTTCATCGATTGAAGCTTTGAGTGTAAGAGTCATGGGCCTGTCCCACTTAGGCGACTGCCGCACATTTTCAACATGTTGAAACATTTTCGTCGGCAGTGGCGACAATATTTGCTGTTATAGATTGTCGTAGGTGTTGTCGTAGGTGTTGTCGTAGGTGTTGTCGTAGGTGTTGTCGTAGGTGTTGTTGTAGGTGTTGTCGTAGGTGTTGTCGTAGGTGTTGTCGTAGGTGTTATCGTAGGTGTTGTCGTAGGTGTTGTCGTAGGTGTTGTCGTAGGTGTCGCCAGGTGTCGCAGGTGAATTCCATTAAAACTAGTCCCCGGTAGTCGCCTAAAGAGTTGCCTCAGTGGGACAGGCCCATCAGGAATTCATGTTGCAGCTTTATAGGACATCGGTTAGGCCACATTTGGATATTGTATATCAGCTTAATTTAGTTTAGAGATACAGCACTGAAACAGTCCCCTTCGGCTCTCTGTGTACATGCAGACCATTAATCACCCATTGACACAAGTTCTATGCTATCTCCTTGACGTTCACACCACTCCAAGCACACTAGGGGCAATTAACCTACAAACCTGCAATTCTTTGGGACGTGGGAGTAAACTAGAGCACCCAGAGGAAACCCACGCAGTCACAAGAAGAAGGTGCAAATTCCACACAGACAGCACACGAGGTCAGGATTGAACCCGGATCTCTGACCTAGTGAGGCAGCAGCTCTATCATCCATTCATCATCTCTCTAGTGCTCCCTGGGTTAGCCCTAAACTTGCCGTTATCCTTTCTGTCAGTGTGCCTCCTAATCTCCTGCCAGGTTTACCACTGCAGATGCTCCATAATGCAGAGCAAATTGCAAATGGTGACTAGTCCTAAGGCAATGGAACATAAAGCTTGGCCTCTGACCAAGCCAATGCCTTCAAACAGAGTACGTTGAAAAACTGTTGAAAAAATATAAACTACAGAATTAAAGATTATTAATATTTTAATGAAAATAAAAATCGGGCAGCAGGGTAGCACAGCGGTAGAGTTGCTGCCTTACAGTGCCAGAGACCCGGGTTAGGTCCTATCTATGGGTGCTGTCTATACATTCCTCCCCATGGGTTTTTTCCGGGTGTTGTGGTTTCCTCCCACACTCCAAAAATGTACAGGTTTGTAGGTTAATTGGCTTTGGTAAATTGTAAATTGTCCCTAGTGTAAGGTAGTGTTCGCGTACGGGGATCGCTGGTCGGTGCGGACTCGGTGGGCTGAAGGGCCTGTTTCCGCGCTGTATCTCTAAAAAAAAGTATTAATCACTTAATCACTAAGCTGATGTAATTTACATAACCGCATTACTATTAATTAAACCAAAGTCAAAATAATAAAGCCTGTCAAAAAAAAATTTGCAAAGCTTCAAGAAGGCAGCAGGGGATAGGGATAGGTAGAGCGTCTAAAAATGCTCAAAGTCCTCCTCATGTGTCATAATATTTCTGTGCTTTAAAGAAGGTTGAAACTGAGCATGTTGTGAGTCTGTGGAATTCTCTGCCTCAGAGGGCGGTGGAGGCCAGTTCCCTGGATGCTTTCAAGAGAGAGCTAGATAGGGCTCTAAAAGATAGCGGAGTCAGGGGATATGCGGGAGAAGGCAGAAACGGGGTACTGATTGGGGATGATCAGCCATGATCACATTCAATGGCGGTGCTGGCTCGAAGGCTCTACCCCTGCGCCTATTGTCTATTGTAACTGGCACTCACTGCCATCTACTTTAGTCAGATTCTCTTCTCTGAGGTCAGGACAAATGGCAATTGTAAAACAAATAAAATAAGGTCAGAAGGGTAACAGGGCTCTGCTTATCTGTAATAGGGTAGGATTGGGCTGTGTTTACTCTGCTGTGCCTCTCTGAGGTGCATCAGTTATAATTGTTATAAGACCACTTGGATGAAGGAAAAATGTTAAATTGCCTGCTACAGTAAAAGAAAATTCTGTATATAATACATCATCACATCAAAAGAAAATTCTGTATATAAGCAGATTAATCTTTGTCTGTTGAGCAATCTTCCAGATTGCCCCCAGTGTTCACTGTATTTGCCGCTCTTAAATAAAGACTTACCCAATCTTTGTGCTGCGTTTTAAAGTTTTCTTCAACAAGCCAAAGCACTTTCCTTCACTGATTTTATTAATGACAGTCATTCGAGTCCAATCAAATGAATGAGCACAATTAGATAAACCAGCTGTGGCCGGTATAAAATTCATAGACAAGATGTGATGTCAGTCTGACCCAGTGACAATAGAAATAGGTGCAGGCCATTCGGCCCTTCGTGTCAGTATCTGGCCCTCACTGGCAGGCCCAGGATTGATTAAATCCATCCGTGTAGCCTCCAGTCTATTATATGCTTTAGTTCTGTATTGCTTTTAGTTTAGTTTAGTTTATTGAACCGAGGTACAGTGAGAAGCTTTTGTTGCGTGCTAACCAGCCAGTGGCAAGGCAATGCTGGTTACAGTCAAGCCACTCACAGTGTATAGATACATGATAAGGGAACAACGCTTAGTGCAAGGTAAAGCCAGCAAAGTCCAATCAAGGATAGTTCAAGGGTCACCAAAGAGGTTGATTGAGTGAAGTCTGATGAAGGGTCTCGACCCGAAATGACACCCATTCCTTCACTCCAGAGATGCTGCCTGTCCCGCTGAGTTACTCCAGCATTTGTGCCTATCTTCGAGGTAGATAGTAGTTCAGGACTGCTCTCTGGTTGTGATAGGATGGTCTGATACAGGCTCGGAATAAACTGTCCCTGTATCTGGAGGTGTGTGTTTTCACACTCGTATGCCTTTTGCCCGATGGGAGAGGGGGGAAGATGGAGTGGCCATCTGCGACTCGTCCTTGATTATGCTGCTGGCCTTGCCGAGGTGTAATGGAATCAATGGAAGGGAGGTTGGTGTGTGTGACAGTCTGGGCTGCGTCCACAATTCACCGTGATTTCTTGCAGTCTTGGATGGAGCTGTCCCAAACCAAGCTGTTTTGCATCCTGATAAAATGCTTTCTACGGCACAGGTGCAGAAGAGCATTGAGGTGCACACTGCAGTTAGTGAGCAGTACTCGCTGTCAGCGATATAGTGTTGGCCTTGACAGAAATGCCTGCATCGCATGCATAAATATGAAGATGATGCCTCTCTCACATGATCAATGCTGTGGTTTAGATCTATCTTGCCTTTGTGTCTCCCTCACAGTTTCTGTCTGTCTTACTCTCATTCTGCCTCTATTCCCTTTGCTCAATCTTTCATTCTTCTCACACATTTTTTTTTAGCCTTTGGCAACTTCAAGCAATTGTCTGATTTCTTGTAGTTTGAGGAACAGTTTTGCGTTGTGTCCTCACGCCAACCTCCCACCGATGCTATGCTATTCCCATTAATATTATTGTTGATGAAATTAAGTATGACAAGATTTTATCAAGTCTCCATCTTGTAACTTCTTCCTCCTCCTTTAGAAAATCTTACATAAAATGCAATGCATTTCCATACTGTACTGTACATCCTTACTGTTACCTCTTCAAAGATCACTGTCTTTGAAGTACAAATACACTCTGTTTTGTCCATTAACCATATTTTCCGTAAATGGTATCAAGGTTCCCCGCTACTGATTTAATCTGACAATCTAGATAGATTTCGGATTGGTTCAGGAACAGCTTATTCTATACAGCCATCAGGCTATTAAACATTACAACCTCCACTAAGCTCTGAACCACAAAGACTATTATTGCACTATTATTGGGGGGTTTTTATGTGTGCATGTGTGGTATAGGAAATATACATATACATATATATATATACACTAGACCAAGCGCAGACCTGTTGGGCCTGCTCCCCCAACGCATTTGATCCCTACCGTAATCCCCACGGAGGCGTGGTCCTCCAGCTCAAGTCGTTTCCGAACGTAAGATTCCAGCACATCTCTTGCCTACCTCAGCAGTGATCTTAAAAAAAAAATTCCAGTAACACTTGCCTTGCGTGTTTCAATAGCAATTTGCCCACCCCACGATAGTCTATCCATTGTGACGTCAGTTAGAAATTGAAGGTATTTTAATTTTTTTAAACAATAATCAGTAATGAGTCAAGAAAAAAAGCATAAGATGTTCAGTGAAAGTGATCTCTGCCTAGAGGGGAAAAATGTGAATCGGATTATGTAAAAATCCTGTGCAAGTTGGTATTTTTAAACATTTAATCGCGAATAACATGTCAAATATAGGATGACATATATAGATTCAGTCAGGTCTCTGCTAGCCATTGTGACATCATCATATGTTGTTTTTGATTTCAAAGTCTTTTGATGTTTTTAAACTTTAATCAATAAGAAGTCGAGAAATAAAGCATGAAATATCCACATCAGTATTGATGTGGATAGAGAACTGGCTGGCAGACAGGAAGCAAAGAGTAGGAGTGAACGGGTCCTTTTCAGGATGGCAGACAGTGACTGTGGCAAGGCTCAGTGCTGGGACCCCAGCTATTTACAATATACATTAATGATTTGGACGAGGGAATTAAATGCAACATCTCGAAGTTTGTGGATGACACGAAGCTGGGGGGCAGTGTTAGCTGTGAGGAGGATGCTAGGAGGCTGCAGGATGACTTGGATAGACTGGGTGAGTGGGCAAATGCATGGCAGATGCAGTATAATGTGGATAAATGTGAGGTTATCCACTTTGGTGGCAAAAACAGGAAGGTAGACTATTATTTGAATGGTGACCGATTAGGAAAAGGGGAGATGCAGCGAGACCTGGGTGTCATGGTACACCAGTCATTGAAAGTAGGCATGCAGGTGCAGCAGGCAGTGAAGAAAGCAAATGGTATGTTGGCATTCGTAGCAAAAGGATTTGAGTACAAGAGCAGGGAGGTTCTACTGCAGTTGTACAGGGTCTTGGTGAGGCCACACCTGGAGTATTGCGTACAGTTTTGGTCTCCTAATCTGAGGAAAGACATACTTGCCATAGAGGGAGTACAGAGAAGGTTCACCAGACTGATTCCTGGGATGGCACGACTTCCATATGAAGAAAGACTGGATAGACTCGGCTTGTACTCGCTGGAATTTAGAAGATTGAGGGGTGATCTCATAGAGACTTACAAAATTCTTAAGGGGTTGGACAGGCTAGATGCAGGAAGATTGTTGGGGAAGTCCAGGACAAGGGGTCACAGTTTAAGGATAAGAGGGAAGTCTTTTAGGACCGAGATGAGAAAATCGTTTTTCACACAGAGAGTGGTGAATCTGTAGAATTCTATGCCACAGAAGGTAGTTGAGGCCAGTTCGTTGGCCGTATTTAAGAGGGAGTTGGATATGGCCCTTGCGGCTGAAGGGATCAGGGGGTATGGAGAGAAGGCAGGTACAGGATACTGAGTTGGATGATCAGCCATGATCATATTGAATGGCTGTGCAGGCTCGAAGGGCCGAATGGCCTGCTCCTGCACCTAATTTCTATGTTTCTATGTTTCTATGAAATGTTCAGATAAGGTGATCCCAGCCACGACGGGAAAAATGTCAACTGGAATATGTAAAAATGTTATCATTAGCGCGTAGTTTTTTCGCGAAGATGTAAAGACAACCACATTACACACATATACGCACTAACAAGATCAGAGTTTTAATAAGTACTAGACCAAAGGGGACTTGTTAGATACCGTTCCCTCAACGCACGGTTGTGGAGGGGGTGTGAGAGGAGGTGAGAGGGGGTGGGAGGGGGAGGGGGTGGAGGGGGGAAGGGGAGGGGGAGGGTGAGGGTGGAGGGGGAGGGGAGAGGGGAGGGGAGGGTGGTGTGGAGGGGGGGGGCAGAGGGGTGGAGGGGGGGAGGGAGGAGGGGAGAGAGGGGGGAGGAAGAGAGAGAGTGGGGGAGAGAGTGGGGAGTGGGGAGAGAGAGCGGAGAGCGTGGGGAGTGAAGGAGAGGGAGGTGAGTGGGGGAGAGGGGGGAGAAGGGAGGGGGGGGTGAAGGTGGAGGGGGGAAGAGGGGGGGGAGAGGTGGAGAGGGGGGCAGAGAGAGGAGGGGGAGAGATGGGGGAAGGGGGGGATAAAGAGCCTTGTGTGCCTCTTGAAATATTTTACACACTTTCACTAATTCCTATTGTTGAGAATCTGTAAGGCAAAAAAAGAAAACTTCTTTAGTGATTTTAGGTCATGAATATAAAACATGCATCTCAGTGAATGTTGTCAAGAAAACGAATGCAACTTTAGTTTAGGTTTTTTCTAGTTAATGATACTGCGCGGAAACAGGCCCTTCGGCCCACCGAGTTCGCACCAACCAGCGATCCCCGCACATTAACACTAACCTACACACACAAGGGACATCTTACAATTTTACTGAAGCCAATTAACCTATAAACCTGTACATCTTTGGAGTGTGGGAGGAAACCAGAGCGCCCGGAGAAAACCCACGCAGGTCACAGGGAGAACGTAAAACTCCGTACAGACAAGCACCCGTAGTCAAGATCTAACCCAGACACAGTAAGGCAGTAGCTCTACTGCTGCACCACCATGCCAGCAGCTTTAGCCATGTGCCTATGGGAAGATCAGTTTATATTCTGTATTACATCCTTCTTATTTACATAAACATAAATGTATTGTACACATAAAACTATATATTACATAGTTTAGATACAGTATTACATACTGAGATAATTATGTCAATAAATGTATACTGTATGAGAATTATGAGTTCACTTAATTATCTTCTGGAAAGTCAGCAGCATGATACAGAATTCTTTAAAACACTGCTACATTTTTATTAGTTTTATCATTACTTTTATTACGTGGAGATAAAATGTTGGAAGGAGCAGGGATGCTGTGGTAGAATCTGATGTGATTATCCAATTGACAATTTCTGTCCCTCACCTTGGCTATGATGCATGTGGCATTCCCAAGCAGGGCCAAACACATGGAAGAGAGTGAAAAGTATAAGTCAGAGAGAATCAGATTCTGGGTTCACATGTGGTCGCAACGGACTGTAGTAACTCAGCAGATCAGGTAGCATCTATGGAGAACATGGAAAGATGATGTTTCGAGACCCTTCCGACATCTATCCATGCAGGTACAGCAGGTATTGAAGAAAGCTAATGGCATGTTGGCCTTCATTGCGCGAGGATTTTAGTTTTTTTTTTTTTTTAATATTTTTATTATAGAAACAAAATAATAACAAAGTACATTATTTTGCAATGATGGAAATACATGATATTAATGATATATTCGTACTGTTAATAATATTTGGATTATTATTGATTATAAATTTTAAGATTATGTATTTTATATAATTGAGAATACATGGTACTAGTAATACATTCATAATATTAGTAATATACTCGTACTGTTGATAATATTTGTATTGTCACTGATTTTGAAATGTAGATCATATTTTATATAATTGAAAATACATAATACTAGTAACACCTTCATGACATTCATTATATTTTCATACTGTTAATAATATTTGTATTATCATTGATTTTAAAATTTAAAATTATATATTTAATATAATTGAAAATACATGATACTAATAATACTTTCATGAAATTAGTAATATTTATATTCGTATTGATATTAAAAATTTAAGATTATGTGTTTTATACATTTTTCTAATTTTTTATAAAAGTAAGAAAAAATAGAGAAAAAGAGTATGAAAAGTTTGATGGAGAATGGAGTATTAATCATTAATCCGTCCTTGGAGACATATTCATGATTTATTATATATATTTCTTCATCCATTCAAATATTCAGGCCTCAGTCAAGCCCTCATGCCGAACCATTATGACCCTGTAAATATTTAATTTATGGAGACCAAATCTCTCTGAAGAGATCTAACCTGTCCATTAGGACAAGCCTCAATCTCTCCAGATGAAGTGTCTCCGACATTTCTGTGTTCCACATTTTGATTGTTGGGGATGTAGGGCCCTTCCAAAGTTTTAATATAATTTTTTCCCAATTATTAAACCATAGTCGATAAAAGTTCTTTGGTTCATTGTAATTAGTTGGTCAGTTTTCTAGTATTCCAAATATTATTAACTTTGGATCAGGAGTCAAAGTTATATTGACAACATTCGAAATTATCTTAAATATTTCATTCCAGTATTTTTGCAATTTTTATACAGTTAGTGAATGAATGTGATAAATTTGCTTCTGAGTTTTGACATTTATCACATATAGAGGATACTTTTTGGAAAAATGTTATGTAATTTAGATTTGGAATAATGTAATCTATGTAGTATTTTAAACTGTATAAGGGAATGTTTAGCATTTAACGAGCAATGATGTATATGTTGTAAACTTTCATCCCATATTTCTGGTCTTATAATTTGGCCTAATTTCATTTTCCCAAGACTGTCTATATATTTCTGTTGATGGAACATCACTTTCCAATAGAATATTGTATATATATGATATCATTATTTCCGTATTTGGATGTTTATTCAAGCATTCATCTAAAATTTCTGTCTTTCTATTTCTAAGTTCTTGTGTATTTGCAAAAACATAATTTCTGATTTGTAAATATCTAAAAATATTCTTTTATTGTGTAGTCCATAAGTTTGTTGTAACTCTTGAAATGAAAGGAAAGAGTTTTCCTTATAAAGATCACCCATCTTAGTAATTCCTTTATTTTTCCATTGTAAAAAAGCCTTATCCATCATTGAAGGTTTGAACGTAACATTATTGGCGATGGTAAGACCTAATGGTATAGATTTTAGTTTTAATGTTTTCTTTATTTGTTTCCAGATGCGGATTCCGTTTTCTATTATCGGATTTTCACTATAAATTTTCTTAGCTACGTTAGTGTTAGCAAATATTATAGAGCTAATTTCAAATGGAGAACAATCTTCTTTTTCCATATTTAACCAATTTGGTTTATTATCTATTTCCTCTAGCCAAAAATTCATATTTTTAATATTGACTGCCCAGTAATAAAACATAAGATTTGGTAATGCTAATCCTCCATTTATTTTAGGTTTACATAAATGTTTTTTATTTATTCTATGGCTCTTGTAATCCCAGATAAAGTTAGTAATTAGAGAATCTACTTTTTTGAAAAAATTTTTAGGGAGATATATCGGAATTAATTGAAATAGATATAGTAATTGTGGGAGAAAAATCATTTTTATTGCATTAATTTTACCTAACATTGAAATAGGTAAGCTTTTCCAGTATAAAATATTCTTATTTAATTTATTCAATAATGGGGGAAGTTAAATTTAAATAAAGAGTCGAATCTTTTTGTAACGAAAATCCCAAGATATTTAATATTTTCGTTTGTTATCTTAAAAGGGAATTGTTTAATATGTAAGTTATTCACCGTTATTGGCATGAGTTCACTTTTATTCCAATTAATACTGTATCCTGAGAAAGATCCGAATTCCGTTATTAGTTTTAACAAATTTCGGATACTTGTTTCTGGTTCAGTGATATAAAGTAATACATCATCCGCATATAAGGAGATTTTATTTTTAGTGTCTCTAGTATCATATCCATGTATTTCCGGATGTAATCTCACCCTCTGGGCGAGAGGTTCTATTGCGAGTGCAAACAATAAAGGTGATAAAGGACAACCTTGTCTACAACCTCGAGATAAACTGAATTTAGTTGATAACATTCGGTTTGTTGTTATTCTAGCTGTTGGATTTGTATATAACAATTTAATCCAAGTAGTAAACTTCTCTCCCAATTTGAAAGCTTCCATAACCGAAAATAGGTAGGGCCATTCCACTTGATCAAAAGCTTTTTCTGCGTCAAGCGAAATGACTACTAAGTCTTTTTTATTACTTCTTTTCGAATATATAATATTGAATAACCGTCTCGGTGTTTTACCATTTTTAATGATCTAATAGATTCTTGATTTCTTTTGTTGAGATATCAGCATTTAGTAATTCTCTATTTTGTAAATCCAATCCTTTCAGGTTACATTTTTTTTTAAATGCTTCTATTTCTGTTTTATTTACTGTTGTTTTAGCAGTGTATAAGTTTTTATAATATTGCATAAATCTTTCATTAATATCTTTGGGTTGTATTAGCAATTCGCCATTATGTGATTTAATCCTATGGATAATTTTTTCAGCTTCAATTTTCCTTAATTGTCGAGCCAATAATTTTTGGGGTTTATCTCCAAATTCAAACTGTAATTGTTTGGTATGTTGATAAAGTTTTACAACTTGATCTGTATATATTTTATTTAATTTATATTTCAATGCTGCAATTTTATTGTGTAATATTATATCTGGTTTTGTTGCATTCTGTATATCTAATTGCTTAATCTCCCTTTCCAAATCTTGTTGTTCCTTCCGAATCTTTTTATTATGGAATGCTTGTGAGGAGATCATGATTCCCGAAGATATGGTTTGAATGTTTCCCATAATAAGGAGCAAGATATTTCTGGTTGATCATTTGTTTCAAAAAAAATCTTAATTTGAGTTGTGATATATTCCTGAGTAGTTTTATTTTTTAAAATTTGTGGGTTAAATTTCCACTGTCCTGATTTTTTCTGTTTTGCCATTTATTTTAATTTTAAATGTTAATGGCGCATGATCTGAAATTATAATATTATGATATTTGGATTCATAAGTAAGTGAAATAAGTTTTGCGTCCACCAAAAAATAATCTATTCTTGAATAAGTTTTATGTACTAGCGAGTAAAAAGAGTATTCTCGTCCAGTAGGGTTTTCTGTTCTCCAAACATCTTTAATGTTAGTCGTTTGCATATATGCGTTTAATAAGTCACTGGAGTGTGATTTAGTTTTTCTTTGCTTTGTAGATCTATCTAAGTAGAGGATTTGAGTTTAGGAGCAAGGAGGTCCTACTGCAGTTGTACAGGACACTGGTGAGACCGCACCTGGAGTATTGTGTGCAATTTTGGTCTCCTAATTTGAGGAAGGACATTATTGCTATTGAGGGAGTGCAGCGTAGGTTCACACGGTTAATTCCCGGGATGGTGGGGTTGACATATGATGAAAGAATGGATCAACTGGGTTTGTATTCACTTGAATTTAGAAGGATGAGAGGATTTCTTATAGAAGCATATACAAGAAGCATAAGGGATTAGATGGGGTAGATGAAGGAAACATTTTCCCGATGTTGGGGGAGTTCAGAACCAGCTTTCACAGTTTAAGAATAAGGGGTAGGTCATTTTGGACTGAGATGAGGAAAAACCTTTTCACCGAGAGAGGTGTGAATCTGTGGAATTCGCTGCCACAGAAGGCAGTGGAGGCCAATTCACTGGATGTTTTCAAGAGAGAGTTACATTTAGCTCTTAGGGATAAAGGAATCAAGGGATATGGGGAGAAAGCAGGAACGGGGTACTGATTTAGGATGATCAGCCATTGAATGGCGGTACTGGCTCGAAGGGCCGAATGACCTACTCCTGCACCTATTTTTCTATGTTTCTATGCTGCCTGATCTGCTGAGTTACTTCAACACTTTGTACCGAACCAGAGATTCTCCAGAGATGCTGCCGGTCCCATTGATTTACTCCAGCACATTGTGTACTTTTGTGTATTAACCGTTGCTTATGAAGTGAGCAGGCAACATCTTCAATGGAGCACCATAAATGTTATTGTACTATGAAAGGGTGCATGAGATACTCACCAGTAACATTTTGTTTCCAAAGAGAAAGTGAAATGTACTGTACTTTATTTAATCAACAGGTAAATTGCCATTAAAGGAAAAGGTTTGCCTGACAAATTGAAGACAATAGACACAGAATGCTGGAGTAACTCCTCGGGACAGGCAGCATCTCTGGAGAGAAGGAATGGGTGATGTGTCGGGACCCTTCTTCAGACTAAGAGTCAGGGCGTGGGAGTTTAAAGATATGGAAGGATAAGGTGTGAAAAAACAGATCAAAGGAGATGGTGATGAAGAAAAAGGAGAATGGTTCATTGTTAGCTGAGGGGAAGTCAGATGGTCATAAGGTCATAAGTGACAGGTGCAGAATTAGGCCATTCAGCCATCAAGTCTTCTCGACTACTCAATCACGGCTAATCTATCTCTTCCTCCTAACCTGATTCTCCTGTCTTCTTACCATAACCCCGACACCCGTACTAATCAAGATTCTATCTATCTCTGCCTTAAAGAGGGTTGGAAGAAGTCTTGACCCGAAACGTCACCCATTCCTTCTCTCCAGAGATGCTGCCTGTGTCGCTGAGTTACTCCAGCATTTTGTGTCTATCATCAGTGTAAACCAATATCTGCAGTTCCTGCAGCTGGTCCCATTTCATGAATATTTTCTTTCCGTTACTACATATGTCGACTCCTTATAGGGAGGTGATAGGGTTGGTTTCAGTTGCATTCTGATTTCTGGGTGAACCACTAAGGAAAATGTATTTCTTAAATTTGCTGTCGCTTTTGTTTTCAATGGGAAACTTAGTACCATGACCTGCTTCATCTGTTGCAAAATTTGGATTTGAATTTGCCAACTCTTTTCTAGTTGTATTGCAGCTACATGGAACATTCAATTATTTTAATCGATTGGTCAATCTTTCTGTGTAGAACTGTATTTATATTAAACTAAAGCAACTCTTAAGCAGGCCAAATTCAAAGGACTCATTTAGTTATGTCTTGATGACATAATCAGTTGTGGATGATATTGCTTTTTGCTATTGCTAAAGAATATCTACTTTGAAATGTTATTTAACTTCATGTTTAATTTTTAGCTTAGTTTAATGTAGAGATAACAAAAATATAATAACAAAAAAAACCCTCAATTTTTCTAAATTAAAATAAAAAATAATATGGCATCCTCCAGGCTGCACCAAAAATAGAAAATTCCCCAATAACAATCTGGCCTGAATTGAGTACAAAGGTCTTGTTGGCTCTTTGCTGAGGTAATCAGGAAAAGCTGGAGTTTGGAGCTGTCCTCCCTTGGAATGAGAACTCTTTATTCTCTCATGTGACAGAGAAATTAGCTCTTGTATCCTGGTTGATATTTACCCCTCAATTAAAATATATTTTTTAATTATACCATATTATTATTTTCTGTTTGCAAGAAATACTCAAGCACAAATCAGTTGTCCCATTTTACAGAACATTAGAGTGACCTCACTTCCAAAAAACCTTATAGGAATGTTATATGCACTTGTCCTTTAATGATTACCGGCTGCACTTTGATTCTCGCAGGAAGCAATCCTTGGATGGCTTGGTATTGGCCTTTAGAATTCATCAGACTGAAATTGGAGGAACAGCAACTCATATTTGCTTGAGCTGTCCACAACCCAGCAGTATGAATATTGATTTCTCCAAGTTCAAGTAACCCGTGCATCCCCTCTCTCTCCATCCCTCCCCCGCCCAAGTCACTGTACTAGTTTCATTGTTGTCCTGGTGAGTTTCATTGTCTGTAACTAGTTTTTCTCCTAACAATGGCCCGTTTCCTTTAGCATCGTTACTTTTTGCATATAGAAACATAGTTACATAGAAAATAGGTGCAAGAGGAGGTCTTTCGGCCCTTTGAGCCAGCACCGCCATTCATTGTGATCATGGCTGATCGTCCCCAATCAATAACCCGTGCCTGCCTTCTCCCCATATCCCTTGACTCCACTAGCCCCCTAGAGCTTCTATCTAACTCTCTCTTAAATCCATCCAGTGATTTGGCCACTGCCTTCTGTGGCAGGGAATTCCATAAATTCACAACTCTCTGGGTGAAAAAGTTTTTTCTCACCTCAGTCTAAGACTGTGGCCCCTGGTTCTGGACTCGCCCAACATTGGGAACATTTTTCCTGCATCTAGCTTGTCCAGTCCTTTTATAATTTTATATGTTTCTATAAGATTCCCCCTCATCCTTATAAACTCCAGTGAATGCAAACCTAGTCTTTTCAATCTTTCCTCATATGACAGTCCCGCCATCCCAGGGATCAATCTCGTGAACCTACGCTGCACAGCCTCAATCACAAGGATGTCTTTCCTCAAATTAGGAGACCAAAACTGTACACAATACTCCAGATGTGGCCTTACCAGAGCCCTGTACAACTGCAGGAGAACCTCTCTACTCCTATACTGAAATCCTCTTGTTATGAAGGCCAACATTCCATTAGCTTACTTCACTGTCTGCTGTACCTGCACGCCAACTTTCAGTGACTGGTATACAAGGACACCCAGGTCTCGCTGTACCTCCCCTTACCTAACCTAACCCCATTGAGATAATAATCTGCCCCCTTGTTTTTGCCGCCAAAGTGGATATCCTCACATTTATCTATATTATACTGCATCTTCCACGCATGTGCCCACTCACTCAACCTGTCCAGGTCACCCTCAACCTCCTAACATCCTCTTCACAGTTCACACTGCCACCCAGCTTTGTGTCATCTGCAAACTTGCTAGTGTTGCTCCTAATTCCCTCTTCCAAATCATTAATATATATGGTAAACAATTGCGGCCCCAACACCGAGCCTTGCGGTACTCCACTCGCCACTGCCTGCCATTCTGAAAAGGACCCGTTCACTCCTACTCCTATCTTTCATTCATTTGCTCCATATCTCCATATCATCGTCTATATCTCTCGTTTCCCTTTCCTCTGACTCACAGTCTGAAGAAGGGTCTCGACCCGAAATGTCACCTATTCCTTTTCTCCAGAGATGCTGCCTGACCCGCTCAGTTACTCCAGCTTTTTATGTCTATCTTCTTGTTTCTAGACAGATTCCTTTGACAGGTAGCATGATATACGTTGCATATTGAACTGCCCGAGTCACACATTCTCTGTGCATCAGCCAATGCACAATTCATTACACTTTAGTAAAGCCTATTGGAAATAGCTTTTTACTGTCAGGTCCTGGACCTGGTCTTGGCAATTACAGGATGTGTGCTGAGAATAATAGGGAAGGATCAAACAGACAAACATCAAGGACACAAACAGACACAAAAAGCTGGAATAACTCAGGCACCATCTCTGGAGAGAAGGAATGGGTGACGTTTCGGGTCTCGACCCTTCTTCACACAGGTTAGGGATAAGGGAGACAAGAGATATAAACAATGATGTAGAGAAATAAAGAACAATGAATAAAAGATATGTGAAAAAGTAACAATGATAAAGGAAACAGGCCATTATAAACTGTTTGTAGGATGAAAACGAGAAGCTAATCTACTTGGTTGGAGAGGGATAGAGAGAGAGGGAATGTCGGGGCTACCTGAAGTGAGAGAAATCAATATTCATACCACTGGGCTGTAAGCTGCCCAAGCGAAATATGAGATGCTGTCCCTCCAATTTACGTTTAGCCTCACTCTGACCACGGAGGAGACCGAGGACAGAAAGGTCAGTGTGGGAATGGGAAGGAGAATTAAAGTGTTTGGCAACCGGAGAGATCAGGTAGGTTCAGGCGGAGGTGTTCAGTGAAACGATCGCCCAGTCTACATTTTAGTTCTGCAACATCAAGGGCATTTCTCTCTGAGACTTACATTGGTGGTGGGTCCAATGTAAAATGTCTGTACAATGGGTTTGGAAGAAGGATGAAGGAGAGTCGCTGGTGAACATGATTGATGCATCTCTCCAATGACAGTCATTAACTGAAGGCTACAGGTTTAAGGAAAATTGCAGCATAAGGAACTGCAGATGCACATTTATAAAAACATCACCACTTAGCGGGTCAAGCAGCATATCTGGAGGACATGAATAGATGACGTTTCAGATCAAAACCTTTCTTTAGAATGATTAGGCAACATTTCAGGCCTTTCTTCAGACCAAGGAAGACCTTGTCTGTAGAAAGGAACTGCAGATGCTGGTTTAATCCAAAGATAGATACAAAAATATGGAATTCTCAGCGGTCAGACAGCATCTCTGGAGAAAAGGAATAGGTGACGTTTTGGGTCGAGACCTTTCATCAGACTTGGAAGTCCTTGGGATCCTGAGGACAATGTGAGGAGCTGTAGGGATTCGAAACATAGAAACATAGAAAATAGGTGCAGGAGTAGGCCACTCGGCCCCTTGAGCCAGCACCACCATTCAATATGATCATGGCTGATCATCCAAAATCATTACCCCGTTCCAGCTTTTTCCCCATATCCCTTGATTCCTTGAGCTAAATCTAACTCTCTCTTGAAAACATCCAGTGAATTGGCCTCCACTGTCTTCTGTGGCTGAGAATTCCATAGATTCACAACTTTCTGGGTGAAAATGTTTTTCCTCGTCTCAGTTCTAAATGGCCCACCCCTTATTCTTAAACTGCGACCCCTGGTTCTGGACTTCGCCAACATTAGGAACATTTTTCCTGCATCTACCCTGTCCAATCCTCTAAGAATTTTATATAAGATCCCCTCTCATCCTTCTAAATTCCAGCAAATACAAGCCCAGTCGACCCATTCTTTCATCATATGATAGTCCTGCCATTCCGAATATTAACCTGGTGAACCTACGCTGCACTCCCTCAATAACAATAATGTCCTTCCTCAAATTAGGAAAGCAAAATTACACACAATACTCCAGGTGTGGTCTCACTGGGGACCTGTACAACTGCAGAAGGACCTCTTTACTCCTATACTCAAATCCTCTCATTATGAAGGCCAACATGCCATTAGCTTTCTTCACTGCCTGCTGTACCTGCATGCTTACTTTCAGTGACTGATGTACAAGCACACCCAGGTCTCGTTGCACCTCCACTTCACCTAATCTGGAACCATTCAGATAATAATCTGCCTTCCTGTTCGTGTCAATCAAAGTGGATAAGGTCACATTTATACACATGTACTGCATCTGGCATGCATCAGCCTATTCACCCAACCTATCCAAGTCACCCTGCAGCCTCATAGCATTGTCCCCGCCACCCAGCTTTGTGTCATCCGCAAACCTACAGATGATACATTTAATTCCCTCATCGAAATCGTTAATATATATTGTAAACAACTGCAGTCCAGCACTGAGCCTTGCGGGCACCCCACTAGTCACTTCCTGGCATTCTGAAAAACGCCCGTTAATACCTACTCTTGAATGAATGAATACGTTTATTGGCCAAGTATTCACATCCTAGGAATTTGCCTTGGTGCTCCGTCCACAACTGACAACATGACATACTGTGACAGTTAGGAATGACACGTAAAACATTAAACATTAATAATAAAACATCGATTAAACATGTGAATTACATAAAATACCAGAGCAAAAGGAGGCTACAGATTTTTGGTTATTGAGTAGAGCTACTACTCGTGGAAAAAAACTGTTTTTATGTCTGGCTGTGGCAGCTTTGACAGTCCGGAGTCGCCTTCCAGGGGGAAGTGATTCAAAGAGTTTGTGGCGACGATGAGAGGGGTCAGAGATAATCTTATCCGCTCACTTCCTGGCCCTTGCAGTGTACAGTTCATCAATGGAGGGAAGGTTGATAACCTTCTCAGCTGATCGGACGATTCGCTGCAGCCTCTGGATGTCGTGCTTGGTGGCTGAGCCAAACCAGACCATGATGGAGAAGGTGAGGACAGACTCTATGATGGTCGTATAGGATTTGCTTCCTGTCTACCAATACCCTACCCCCAATACCATATGCTCCAATTTTGCACACTAATATCTTGTGTGGAACCTTGTCAAAGGTTTTTTGAAAGTCCAGATACACCACATCCACTGGCTCTCCCTTACCATTCTACTTGTTATATCCTCAAAAAATTCCAAAAGATTAGTCAAGCATGAATTCCCCTTCATGAATCCAGGCTGACTTTGACCAATCCGGTCACTGCTTTCCAAATGCGCTGCTATAACATCTTTAATAATCGACTCCAGCATCTTCCCCACTACTGATGTAAGGCTAACTGGTGTATAGTAGTAAGATTAAATGAGAACTTACCAGTTTGAAGTTTGATCTTGATTTTATGAGGAGTTACGTTGGTGATTACGTGAAGAAGACCCGCCAGGCCGCATGCGCACCAATCTTCAAAGCAGCGGTATGAAATCACAAATAACTACACCAAAGTGACATAGTAAGATGCGTGACTAGAGAACTACCAGATGATCCTTTATGAGAGAGGGTCGGGCGTGGGTTGTTTTTTGGAATAACCGTATACCGTTGTGCCATAATGCCTGATGAAGCAGGCAACATGGACGCTTGGCCAGTCCAACAGTACAAACCCAAGCGAGGTCTTGCTGACTGTTTTAAGACCCGGCTAATGATGCAAAAATGAGGAAGACATAGAAGACCATTCCTCCTATTGAAGTGAGAATGTATTTCTCCGCACTGTTGTGCCACATATTTTTGCAATCAATGAATAAACATGCACTAACATGTCGATATTCGATGTAGTATTGAACCATACTTTCATCATACTTGGAAATCCAACACTTATTCTGTGTTATCATCGATCTGAACTGGATGATACACCAGTGGCAAAGGAAATTAAGTAATTATTACAGGATACCTTTACTTGATTACCATGTGACTAACATATGTCACCATCGTTGAGCAGCAACTTGAAGTTGAGCATGTAGAATATGTATATTCGCTCAATAGCCCGATACCCATGGGGTGCATCTAGTGTATATATTTAGTTGATACCAACAATTGAAGAATTGTTAACTCATGCAATCTCCAATACCTCGAAGTAGGTGATGGTATTCGGAACTTCTCATCTTAGAGTCCTAGCATCAGTTTGTAATGACTGAATTTGACCGATCACACTACTGTAGCGAGTTTCAAGTTCAAGTTCAATGAGTTATTGTCGTGTTCAGCAATGCTGAATACTGTTATTTCATCATTGTGACTGAGGTAGCTTCAGCTGACAATAGCATAAGGTTGTTAACAATGGTCTAATTGCTACTTACACGATATCAGTTCCTTGATTTGCTCGGCTGAAACACAGCTGCTATATTGCCAATTACTCTTGATGAAAATAAAACTCAGTTTTATAACAGATTGCTATAACTCCAATCTCTTGCCACAAGGCGGAGTCAAGGCTAATAATAATTATAGGTAAATCCCAATGACCAACAAACAGTTTATCCCATACCCCAAAGCTTTACTGTTATAGTACAGTTATATTGTCTTTGATAACCTCTGTAATGGGATTTGCATAGCATGGATCTCTGACCCTTATGAATCTGTTGTTAGTCAGGAAAATAAGTGTTCATATTCAGAAAGTTCGTATGCCCGACACTCTCCATTTTTCATAATAACATGCCACTCCTGCTTTATTCCATGGGTGGTTTGAATGAGAACTTTGGCCCAATTTCCGAACTTTTTTTTAATAACCCTGGCCTTAATCCAAACTTGCTTGGAATGCTCAGCCTGTGCCTCAAACAGATATTTTTACCCTTTGTGTGTTGTACAAAACAAATGTAAATATTACAACTTGTGAACGGTGCACTACCCATATTTTGGAAGTGCTAGACCCATTTTGTTGAGTAGGATTGGTAAGGTGCTTGGAATTTCTGAGCTATCATGCTGCCCCCAGCTCCAGTGAACCGCTTACTGCTGATGAGCGCCTGGGGTGCATTCTGAAACGATGATTTTTGCCCGCCATTATCCTAATTGATTCGTCTGCCAGGCTTTCTTCCCCTGTTCAATAGGCCTACCTGAATAACAGATTCAGCGGCTGGCTCTCACATCCCCCTGTTGGCGCTGTTCACTGCCGGCACATATGTGCTCAAGTATGTTCTATTGACTTTTTTAGAGCCTGGAGTCAGTTATATCTTGACCTTTTGCTCTTCCCTCCTCAGAGAGGGAGATTCGTAAGCAACCCTAAACAGGCGCTGCCGCAGGCCACAGGATACCAATACTGATAAGAACCCATTGGCCTAACCCAAATAGAATATTCTGCTGGGATGGCAACTTTGTTGACAGGAAAAAGGTGCCTCTGACATATGCCCTTCATCCCTTGGGGTATGCCCCACGGTCAAACCCTGAGACTCAGTGTCAGCAGGATACTGACCCGTCTTGGTCTCTGCCTCCAAGAGGAAGACCTCTGTAGCACTGTATGCAACAGTTGCTGTATTTGGGATAGTCGTTTCAAACGCACTATCCAGCCCCGGTGAGGAATTCATCCCCCAACTCCGTGGGCCTTGCTATCCAGCCCCGGTGGAGAATCATCTCCAGTCTCCGTGGGCGTAGCAGATTATGTGTGAACTTGAGCAACCCTGTCCCAGGCTTTGCTGGCACTGCCTTTCGTAAAGGCCGGCGCTTTTTGACATGAAACAACCCTGCATCAGGCTCTGCTGGCACAGCTCTCCCGTAGGCCGGCACTTTCGTACATGAAGCAGCCCTGTCAGGTGCTGCTGGCGCTGCCTGTCCCATGGGCCTGCACTATTACACATGAAGCAGCCCTATCCCAGGCGTTGCTGGCGTGGCCTGTCCCATAGGCCCACACTATTACACATGAAGCAGCCCTGTCAGGCGCTGCTGGCGCAGCCTGCCCCAGAGGCCCGCGCTATTACAGTGTAAGCTCAGTAAATCAACATTTTTAGTGTACAGCTTTACCTGTGAAGGGTTAAAACAATTCACAGCAGCTTGTGCTAAACAACAAGGATTACATTGTTAGAGACATATAAAAATAACTTTTTATGACTTTAACTTTGCCTTTAGCTTTTAACGTTAAGAAAAAACACTATAACTTACATACATTTTATTATAAGGAGAAAGCCGCTGACTGCACTGTTAGCGGCTCCTTATCTCGTAACCCGACCAATTTGCCGGTTATCCGCTTCCGTGGTCGGACTGGGTTTCCCCACAGTTCATAACCGGCACTCTCATCGGGCTGCGAAACTGGCAGGAAACCCTCTGTGAAAAGAGGCTCCTGCCTGAAAAAACCTGGTAAGTAAAACAAACTTTCTTGGCATCAAATTGCAGAATGATCTACGTTGGAATGGTCAGACTCATCATGCAACAGTGAAAGCAACAGGTGTCCTAAACTTCCTGAGGTGCAACTTCCATCATTGTTCAGCTTCTGTCAAAGAGAAGCTGTATTTCACCCTCGTTAGACCTCATCTGGACTGCGCAGTTGCAGCTTGGGACCCATACACAGATAAATATATTTCATCCATCGAACGTGTGTCCAAAGACAGGCCGCTCGATTTGTTACTAACACGAACGAGAGAGAAGCGAGTGTCACCAAACTTCTGAATTCTCTGGGATGGAACCCTCTCCAAGACAGATGTGAAGCTCACCGTTTGACCTGTTTTTACAAAATGTTAAATGGTCAGCTAGACATAGATCACAAGACATACACCAACCCCAAACCAATTAGGAGCAGACGAGGGCATTCGATCCAATTTGTGGTCCCAGCCACAAAGACAGATGTGTACAGCAATTCGTTCTTCCCACGCACTATTAAAGCATGGAATAATCTCCACCAAACCACGGTTGCCCAGCCAGATGTAACTAAATTTAAAGTGGCACTTTCTTCCCAATAACCCTCTCTGGCTAAACCCCTCCCTTCACCACCTCCAGTTTAAATTCCAGTTTGAATATTTTGGAGGACCAAGTAACCAAGAACCAAGAACCAAGAACTTACCTTCTAGGTTTAACTTACCGCTGGCAGGAGCTCTGTCCTGCCAATCTGGTGCTCACGTGACTCCGAAGTAAAATTCCCTGTTTTCTTTCTCCCTCCTTTCTTAAAAAGTGAAGTTACATTGGCTACCCTCCAGTCCACAGGAACTGATCCAGAGTCGAGAAAACATTGGAAAATGATCACCAATGCATCCACGATTTCTAGGGCCACCTCCTTGAGTATTGGGATGCAGACCACCAGGCCCTGGGGTTTATCTGCCTTCAGTCCCAACAGTTTACCTAACACCATTTCCTGACGAATGTGGATTCCCTTCAGTTCATCCATCCCATTGGATCCTCGGTCCCCTAGTATTTTGGGGAGAATGTTTGTGTCTTCCTTCGTGAAGACAGAACCAAAATACTCATTTAACTGCTCTGCCATTTCCTTGTTTCACAATATAAATTCACCTGTCTCTGACTGTAAGGACCTACATTCGTCTGCACTAATCTTTTCCCTTTTACATACCCGAAGAAGATTTTCCAGTCAGTTTTTATATTCCCAGCAAGCTTTCTTTCATGCGTTTGTTTGCCTCCTCTTAATGAACCTATTTGTCCTCCTCTGTTGAGTTCTAAATTTCTCCCAATCCTCTGGTTTGCCGCTTCTTCTGGCCAATTTATATGCCTCTTTCTTGGATTTAACACTATCCTTGACTCGTTAGTCACGGTTGAGCCGCCTTCCCCGTTTTATTTTTTCGCCATACAGGGATGAGCAATTGTTGTAATTCATCCATGCGGTCTTTAAATCTTTGCCATTGCATCTCCACTGTCAACCCTTTAAGTATAATTTGCCAGTCTATCCTAGCCAATTCCTGTCTCATACCTTCAAAGTCTCCTTTATTTAAGTTCAGGACCCTGGTCTCTGAATTAACCGTGTCACTCTCCATCCTAATGCAGAATTCCACCATATTATGGTCACTGTTGCCCAAGGGGCCTTGCACAACAAGATCGCTAACTAATCCTCACTCATTACACAATACCCAGTCTAGGATGGCCTGCCCTCTAGTCGGTTCCTCTACATATTGGTTTAAAAAACCCATCCCGTATACATTCCAGGAAATCCTCCTCCTCAGCACTGTTACCAATTTGGTTGGCCCAATCTATAGTATATGTAGATTAAAGTCACCCATGATAATTGCTGTACCTTTGCTACACAAATTCCTAATTTCCTTTTTGATGCTATCCACAACCTCCCTACTACTGTTTGGAGGTCAGTATACAACTCCAACAAGCATTTTCTGCCATTGGCTATTTCACAGTTTTACCCAAACCGATTCTATAGTATCCAAACTAATGACTCTCCTTGAATTGCATTAATCTCCTCTTTAACCAGCAATGCCACCCCACCAGTGCTTCCTTTCTGTCTATCCTTCCTGAATATCAAATACCCCTGCATGTTTAGCTCCCAGTCTTGTTCACCCTGGAGCCATGTCTCCGTAATTCCAACTAGATCATATCCCTTAACTACTAACTGCACATTCAATTCATCCACCTTATTACGAATGCTCCTGGCATTGACACAAAGCTTTCAGGTTAGTTTTTCTTATCTCCCTTCTACCTTTTGCTTCTGTCCTTTTATGTCCCTCTGTCTCCTTGCATTGGTTCCCATCCCCCTGCCCTGTTAGTTTAAATGTGGCCCTTCCTGCACTCTCTTTGCCGTTAGCTGCATGGATACGCGTCCACGTTGTTGACTTTACCCCCCCACAGTTTAGTCTAAACCCACTTGTGTAGCACTAGCAAACCTGCCTGCCAGAATGTCAGTCCATTTTCCAATTAAGGTGCAACCCGTCCCTTTTGTATATGTCACCCCTGCCCCAGAAGAGATTCCAGTGAAATAAAAATCTAAATCCCTGCCCCCTGCACCAATTCCTTAGCCACACATTCAGATCCTCAATCTCCCTGGTCCTTAACTCACTAGCATGAGATACTAGAAGCAATCCAGAGATAACCACCCTAGACATCCTGTTTTTCAGCCTACTACCGAGTTCTTCCTCTTCTTACACACGTCATTTGTGCCTACATGCACAGCGACTTCCAGCTGTTCACCTTCACTCATGAGGGTGTTCTTAAGTTGGTCTGAGACGTCTTTGACCCTGGCACTAGGGAGGCAACAGACCATCCTCAAGTCTCGCCTGTCGCCACAGAATCTCCCGACTGCACCTCGAACAATGGAGTCACCCAGCACTATGGCTCTGCCTGACGTGGGTCTCGCCGGTTGAGTCTCATCCCTAGGATTCGAGTCACAGACCTGTCCACTGCTCAGAGTGGAAGCGTCATTTGCCCCAACAGCTCCCAAGAGGGTGTCCCTGTTCGCAAGAGGTATTTCCACTGAGGTCTCCTGTCCTTTCCGTCTCTAACCGTCACACCTCCTGCACTCTTGGAGTGACGACCTGACTGTAGGTCCTGTCCAGGAAGCTTTCGTCATCAGGTGATCCGCAGGTCACCCAGCTGCTGCTCCAGTTCCCCAACTCAGTCCTTGAGGAGCTGCATCTGGACACAGTTCCCACAGGTGTAGTGGTCAGTGACACAAGCCGTGCCCCTGACTTCTCACATCCTGCAACAAACACGCTGCAGTAACAGTCCTGCCATCACAAGTTTAAATCTTTAAATTAAACACACAATCAATTCAAGTATAGCCTCCTTGCCAAAGACTCACACCAAGGTACTTCCTCTCAACAAGGCCACACCCCAAGACCTGAACTTAATTTTATCTAATCAAGTCAGCTATCCACTCAACTAATTAGGATGTCTCAGCCAATCCACTCACTCGCTGGTCTGGCTGCCGCTCCTCTGTGATCTTCATGGCAATTCTGGAGGAGAAGCAGCCAGACCAGTGAGTGAGTGGATGCCGCCATCATCATCCATCTCTAATGCAACGTTCCGCAGAGTGGGACACACATGAGATGTAGGATCAGGAAGGCCACTTGGACTCATGAAGCTGCCTCACCGTTCGGCATGGAAATAACTTCAACAACACTTTCCTGCACTCTTCCCATACCTCCAGATTACTGTGATATGAAGACATCTCTAAATATTAGTTTTTATTGCAATTAATCACACTGACCGGAGTTAAGAATTCCAGATTCACAACTCTTTGAATGAATGATGGGTGATCGAGATTGCAACCTACACGTGGTCCGCCCTGTTTCGACGAATGCAATCAACCTGGCGTGCACCATCAAATAAGATCAAATAGAACAAGTTGTCCTACAACTTTAGGCTGTGCACGCCATACACAAGAAGAAGTGTGAAGAAATTCTTCCTTATTTCAGTTGCAAAGGCCTACCCTTTATAGTGAGATTGTGGTCCCAAGTTCTAGACAGCTGACCTGGGGAAACCATCCTCGCTGCATCTATCCTACTGAGCCCATTTAAGAGCACTATTCATTTAAATGGGGTCATCCATCGTTCCTCAAAATTGTAAAGGAAAAGAGTCCCATTCTATTCAATGTGTTAGAAGGAACTGCAGATGCTGGTTTACACCAAAGATAGACGTAAAACACTGGAGCAAGAAAGAATTCCGGGCTGCATTTTGACCCGCTGAGTTACGCCAGCTTTTTGTGTCCCTCTCTAATTCTACTCAATACCTCCTATGTCAGACCTGCCATCCCAAAATGGGACGAAAATGAATCTTTGCTGCATCTATAGCAAGTATATCCTCTCTCCAGTAAGGAATCTGAAATTGTCCAGAATGATCCAGGCATAATCTCACCAGTATAACTGTAGAAATACAATGTTATTCTTCTGCTCAGATTTCAGTGACTTGTGTACACGTTCTCTCATCACCCTTTGACTCTCAGACTACAAATTGTGTGTCTTTTAGACCAAGGCAATGAAGTAAAGGAGGAGAAAATAAAAAGTTGCGTGAATCTGATTTACCAGAGAGGGGAGAATAGATACTGGAATTGAGGTTAAGCACATCTAGTGTTCGACATATTCAATGAACGGACCTATTTCTGGGCTGAACATTAATATAATTAATGGCTGCAAAGTCCCCGTGCAGTTATATTAGGAAAACAATTACCCTAATAATAACTATACTATGGTTAGCCTTAAATCAACCAGGTTCAGCTTTCCACTTTAGCTTCAATTTATCAATCTATAGATCGGTTCCTTTTAGCATAGAATCATAGAATTGATAGAATACAGGGGGAGGATCATTTTGTCTGCACAGGCTCTCTAATAGAACCACTCATTAAACTCATTCCCTAGGCCCTTCTCACAATTATTGCACATTTTTCTCACCAAATATTTAGGTTAGTTTAGTTTAGTTTAGAGATACAGCACGGGAACAGGCCCTTTGCCCACTGGGTCCACACCAACCAGCGATCCCCACACACTGACACTATCCTCCACACAAGCAGCAATTTACATTTATACCAAGCCAATTAACCTACAAACCTGTTTGTCTTTGGACTGTGGGAGGAAACCGAAGATCTCGGAGAAAACCCACGCAGGTCACGGGGAGAATGTACAAACTCCGTACAGACAGCACCCGTAGTCAGGATCGAACCCAGGTCTCTGGTGCTGTAAGGCCGGAACTGTACCGCTGCGCCACTATGTCACCCACGGTCGACCACAATGAAACGCTCACCACCACATCTGCAGACAATGCATTCAGATTCAGCATTGCATCTCATTTATTATTTTTTTATTTTATTATATATTGGTCTCCAATAATGGAAACAATCTTCCACTCCTTACTCTGGATGCACCCTTCCTGTGCTTCAATACAAAATACCTGCAGCCTTCTCTTTTCCAATGGAAACACCCCGAGCTACTCCAATCTAACCTTATGATTATGGCCGACAAAAATGCTGGAGGAACTCAGCGGGTGAGGCAGCATCTATGGAGAGAAGAAATAGGCGACGTTTTGGGTCGAGACCCTTTTTCAGACTCCCTCATCTCAGGAACCATTCAAATAAACTACCTCTGGACCCATTTCAATGGCATCCTTCTAACATGAGGAGACCAAAAATCAACACAATACTTCCACTGAGATCAGATGAGTGCTTCACAAAGGTTAAGCATGGCTTCCCTGTTTTTACACTCTATGACACGCATGTGGGTGGTATCACAGTCAGCGAAGCTGGTTATCAAAAATTACAGCAGGTTCTTGTCCGACTTGGGCAACTAGGCTGAGGAATACGTAATCAAGTTTAATGCAAATAAGTGCGAGGTGTTGCATTTTGAGAACTCAAATCTGAGCAGGACCTTTACAATGAAGGGCTGGGATCTGGGGAGTTTTGCAGAGCAATGGAATCTAGGACAGCAGGAAAAATGTGTAGGAAAGAACTGCAGGTACTGATTTACACTGAAGATAGACACAAAATGCTGGAGTAACTCAGCGGGACAATCAGTATCACTGGAGAGAAGGAATGGGTGACATTTCGGGTGGAGACCCTTCTTCAGACTCTTTAGGAGTGCAGGTACATAATTTCTTGAAAATTGCATCATAGGTGGCTAGAGTGGTCAAGAAAGCTTTTGGCATCAGGCTGGATATTGTTTTTTAAAGGGATGTTATACGACAGTTGTCCAAGGCATTGGTGAGGCCACATTTGGAGTATTGTATTCAGCGTTGTTCTTCCTGCTACAGTAAAGATGTTAAGCTGGAAGGAGTGCAGAGATGATTTGAGGGTGGTGCTGGGAATTGAGGGCCTGAGCTAAAGGGAGAAGTTGTGCAGGCTAGGGCTTTATTCCATGGAACGTAGGAGGCTGAGAGGTGATCTTATAGAGGTGTGTTCAATAATGAGGGGAATAGACTGGGTTGATGCACAGATTCTGTTACCAGAATTGGCAGCGGTGCAGCGGTAGACTTGCTGCCTCACAGCGCCGGAGACCCTGGTTTGTTCCTGACTACGGGCGCTTTCTATGTGGAGTTTGCACGTTCTCCCTGTGACCCGCATGGGTTTTCTCTGGTGTGCTGGTTTCCTCACACACTCCAAATACGAATAGGTTTGTGCGTTAATTTGCTTCGGTAAAAATTGTAAGTCGTCCCTAGTGTGTAAGATAGTGTGAGTGTGCGGGGATCGCTGGTCGGCGCGGACTCAGTGGGCCAAGGGGCCTGTTTCTGTGCTGTATCGCTAGACTAAACTAAACTCCCAGAATTGTATATGTCTTATAAATACTTTCTCAACCTTCCTGGCTTCAGCAGTGACGTGCGTACAGATCCCTCAGCACCTGCACTGCATTTGGATCAGCTTTCTTTACTCTTTGTGATCTCTCCACTTTCTTTCCACCAAAATATATTAACTCGCATTTCTCTGCAATAAAACTTATTCCACCAATCCGTTTATGTCCTGCTGCAGTTTGTCACTATGCTGTTTGCGGTTCACAATAGTGCCAAGCTTCGTGTCATCCGTAAACATTGAATCTGTGGATTGCATCCCCAAGTCTAGGTCAGTAATATAGAATTGGGCGCCATGGTAGTGCAGCGGAGAGTTGCTGCCTCACAGCACCAGTGACCCGGGTTCGTTCCTGACTGTGGGTGCTGTCTGTATGGAGTTTGTACGGTCTCCCCGTGACCTGCGTGGGTTTTCTCTGAGATCTTCAGTTTCATCCCACACTCCAAAGTTGTACAGGTTTGTACGTTAATTGGCTTAAATAATTGTAAATTGTTACTAGTGTGTGTGTAGGATAATGTTAATGTTGTGGGATCGCGGGCCAGTGCGGACTTGGTGGGCTGAAGGGCCTATTTCCACGTTGTATCACTAAACTGAACTATAAACTAATTCTAAAAAGCATTGCCCAAATGCCCTTGAAGAACACCAAAATTAGTATTACTCCAGTCTGAAAGAAGCTGTTGTTCACCATGATCCTTTCCTGCCTCTTGCTTAGTCAACTTCATATCCATACTATCAATATCCTGTCATACCATGTACTTCAACTTTGCTGATAAGCCTGTTGTGCAGCACTTTATCAAAAGCCTTCTGTGTATCCACGTACACCATATCTCCTGCATTACCCTCATTAACTCTATCTATAACTCATGAAAACATTCTAGCAAATTGGCTAAATGGACCTTTAATCAATCCTTGTTAGCTGATATGAAAATGTCATGTTAAGCTAAAAAAAACAGTGACATTGATCTGTTAGCCTGGATAGGGACAGGCAGCATCTCTGGAGAGAAGGAATGGGAGACGTTTGGGTCGAAACCCTTCTTCAGACTTAATTTTGAAGGGAAGGAGGAATCACAGCGAAGGAGGAAGCACAGAGGGGGAGCAGCAAGAGATGATGTTGCTGAACTCTCATCGGAGAGAGGAGGAGAACTTCTTCAAAGTGGACATACAAGGAGATTTTGCAGTGGAGCGGACAACATTTGTAGGAAAGAACTGCAGATGCTGGTTTAAATCAAAGGTAGACACAAAATGCTGGAGTAACTCAGCGGGACAGGCAGCATCTCCGGAGAGAAGGAATGGGTGCGTTTCAGGTCGAGACTCTTCAGACTCCGAAGAAGATCAGAATGGATACCAGAACTGAAGGTACTGAGTTGTACATCAGCACACCTGACAATATAACTGGGCCTTGGTTGCAAAATTAGGAGAAAGATATTGCAGTTAATAAGAAATTTACTGTAGAATCATAGAGTGATACAGTGTGGAAACAGGCCCTTCGACCCAACTTGCCCACACCGACCAACAATGTCCCAGCTACCCTAGTCCTACCTACCTGCGTTTGGCCATATCCCTCCAAACGCATCCTATCCATGTACCTGTCTAACTGTTTCTTAAATGATAGGATAGTCCCATCCTCAACTACCTCCTCTGGCAGCTTGTTCCATCCACCGTCCACCCTTTGTGTGAAAAGGGTAGCCCTTAGATTCCTATTAAATCTTCTCCCCTTCGCCTTGAACCTATGTCCTCTGGTCCTCGATTCCCCTACTCTGGGCAAGAGACTCTGTGCATCTACCCGATCTATTCCTCTCATGATTTTATACACCTCTATAAGATCTCCCCTCATCCTCCTGCGCACCAAGGAATAGAGACCCAGCCTACTCAACCTCTCCCTGTAGCTCAGACCCTCTAGTCCTGGCAACATCCTTGTAAATCTTTTCTGAGCCCTTTCAAGCTTGATAATATCTTTCCAATAACATGGTGCCCAGAACTGAACACAATACCCTAAATGCGGTCTCACTAATGTATTGTACAACTGCAACATGACCTTCCAACTTCTATACTCAATACTCTGACTGATGATGGCCAAAATGCCAAAGGTCTTTTTGACCACCTTATCTACCTGTTACTCAACCTTCAAGGAACCATGCATCTGCCAGATCCCTCTGCTCTACAACACTACCCATAGCCCTGCCCTTGTTAGACATCCCAAAATGCAACACCTCACATTTCTCTGTATTAAATTCCATCAACATTCCTCCACCCACCTGGCCAACCGATCCAGATCCTGCTGCAATCTTTCACAACCATTTTCATCATCTGCAAAACCACCCACTTTTGTATCATCAGCAAACTTGCTAATCCCGCTCTGTATGTTCTCATCCAAATCATTAATGAAGATGACAAACAGATCCCTGGGGCACACCACTAGTCATTCTGAAAAGCAACCTTCCACCATCACCCTCTGCTTCCTTCCATGGAGCCAATTTGCTATCCATTCAGCTTTCTCTCCTTGGATCCCATGAGATCTAACCTTCCAGAGCAGCCTACCATGCGGAACCTTGTCGAACACCTTACCGAAGTCCATGTATACAACATCGACAGCTCTGCTCTCATCGACCTTTTTGATCACGTCTTCGAAAACTCAGACTTGTGAGACACTACCTCCCACGTACAAACCCATGCTGACTATCACCATCAGCCCTTGCCCATCTAAATGCCTGTATATCCTATCCCTCAGAATGCTCTCTAGTAACTTTCCAACTACAGATGTTAAGCTCACTGGCCTATGGTTCCCAGTATTTTCCCTGCAGCCCTTCTTGAATAGAGGTACGACATTTTCCACCCTCCAAAACTCTGCCACCTCTTCTGTAATTAAGGATGACTCATAAATTTCAACCAGGGCTCCCCGCAATTTCCTCTCTAGTTTCCCACAATGTCATCGGATATATCTGATCAGGCCCTGGAGATTATTCTACCTTCATACACGACAGTACCTCCAGTACTTCTTCGACGATAACCCTGACTGTTCTCAAGACACTTCCATTGACTGCCATAAGTTCCTCCGTCCTGCTGTCTTTCCCCTCGGTAAATACAGAGGAGAAATACTCATTGGGGACTTTGCCCATCTCCTGTGGCTCCAAACAGAGGTGCCCGCTTGGATTCCTGCGAGATCCCACTGTCTTTCTAATTACCCTTTTCCCCCTCATGGATTTATAAAATTTTTTGGGATTGTCCTTAATGCTCCCGCCAGAGTTATCTTCTGTGTAGGAAAGAACTGCAGATGCTGGTTTAAATTGAGATAGACACAAAATGCTGGAGTAACTCAGGAGGACCGGCAGCATCTCAGGAAGGAGGGTCTCGACCCGAAACGTCACCCACTCCTTCTCTCCAGAGATGCTGCCTGTCCCGCTGAGTTACTCCAGCATTTTGTGTCTATCTTCAGAGTTGTCTCCTGGCCCCTTTTTGCCCTTCTGATTTCGTTTTTCAGTTTACTCCTTAGTTTCCCGAAATTCCTCCAGGGATTCACTTGATCCCAGCTGCCTATACGTGTCCCATGCATCCTTTGTGTTTTTGACCAATGCCTCAATTTCCCTCATCAGCCAAGCTTCCTTGCATTTGCCTGCTTTGCCCTTCACTCTAACGGGACGTACACATCCTGAGCTTTCATCCTTATCCCAGCTTTCATCCTTATCCCAGTTGAGTATTTTAACACGTGGACCCTCTCCATCCCTATCCATAACTATCTTAAACCTAATCAAACTGTGGTCATTGGTCCCAAAAGGCTCCTCCACACACACTTCATTAACTTTGCCCTTCCCAATTTCCCAATACTAGATCCAGCGTTGCCCCCTCACGTGTGGGGGGCCTCTGCATACTGCTTGAGAAAACTCCCCTGAACATGTTTGAGGAATTGCACCCCATTTAAACCTTTCACGCTATGATTTTCCCAGTCTACATTGGGAAAGTTGAAATCCCCTACTACTTATTTGACTGAAGAAGGGTTTCGGCCCGAAACGTTGCCTATCTCCTTCACTCCATAGATGCTGCTGGACCCGCTGAATTTCTCCAGCATTTTGTGTAACCTTATTTGACCTGCAGCTGTCTGCAATCTCCCGGCATATTTGCTCTTCTAATTCCTGTTGACTATTCGGGGGTCTGTAATACACCCCCAACAAGGTGATCATCCCTTTCTTATTCCTCAGCTCCACCCATATAGCCTCACTAGACGAACTGTCCGTAATGTCACCTCTGATCGCAGCCGTGACATCATCCTTAACCAACAATGCAACACCCCTCCTCTTTTTTCCTTACCCCTGGCCTAATTATAGATTTATACTGTTGGCATTGGTCATGGGTATGTGTGTGACAATGGTCGTGGTCGTGAGTTTGTAGGAAGGAACGGCAGATGCTGGTTTACACCAAAATGCTGGAGTAACTCAGTATCTCAGCGGGACAGGCATCTCTGGGGAGAAGGAATGGGTGACATTTCGGGTCAAGACCCATCTTCAGACAGAGAGTCAGGGGAGAGGGAGACTAGAGATATGGAAGTGTGAGGCGTGAAAATGACAGCTCAAAGCAGACGATGTATAGGAAATATAGAGTGTGTCTCGCTGCTCCCTCTCTCTGGTGTCACCCGCACGTGCTACTCCCTCTGTGTACCTGCTTTGAAGAAGTTCTCCTCCTCGCTCCGAGAGTTGTGCAACATCCTCTCTCACTGTGATTCCAGCTGCTCTCCCACTGTGATTCCAGCTGCTCTCCAGCTGGACCATTCTACATTTCCTTCTCATCACCTGCTTTGATGGTCATGAGTATAAGTGTGACAATTAATCTCAAGTAAGTGGTAAGAGCTGAACTCCACTCAGCACCTCAACTTTGGTTTGGAATGTAGCTTTAGCCTAGTTCACAGTGTACAAATCCACAGTGATGCTATTTTAACTATGAAAATGACGATGATGCAACTTAATCATTTTTTATTCAGGCCAAAATTCCCATTATACTTCATCAAATAAAAAATAATTATAAGTAAAGACACCAACAAAGCAATTAACATTTAATGCCTCCAGATTGATTACAGGTCCATATACACTTTTTGCAATATGATTTCATTATGTGTCTCTCACCCATTAATATTAGAGTGTGGCCCTATTTTCTGTGTTTAAATGTGTTAAGCTAAGCTGTAAGACAAAAGTCCTCAGAATCAGTTTAGTTTACTGTCTCGTGTACTGAGGTACAGTGAAAAGCTTTTGTTGCGTGCTAACCAGTCAGCGGAAAGACAATACATGATTACAATCGAGCCATTCACAGTGTACAGATAGATGATAAGGGAATAACATTTAGTGCAAGGTAAAGCCAGCAAAGTCCGATCAAGGATAGTCTGAGAATCATCAATGAGGTAAATAGTAGTTCAGCACTGCTCTCTGGTTGTGGTAGGATGATTCAGTTGCCTGATAACAGCTGGGAAGAAACTGTCCCTGAATCTGGAGGTGTGCGTTTTCACACTTAGAAACATAGAAACATAGAAATTGGGTGCAGGAGCAGGCCATTCGGCCCTTCGAGCCTGCACCGCCATTCAATATGATCATGGCTGATCATCCAACTCAGTATCCTGTACCTGCCTTCTCTCCATACCCCCTGATCCCTTCAGCCACAAGGGCCACATCCAACTCCCTCTTAAATATGGCCAACAAACTGGCCTCAACTACCTTCTGTGGCAGACAATTCCACAGATTCACCACTCTCTGTGTGAAAAACGATTTTCTCATCTCGGTCCTAAAAGACTTCCCCCTTATCCTTAAACTGTGACCCCTTGTCCTGGACTTCCCCAACATCGGGAACAAATTGTTGGAGTACTTCTGTACTTTTATCGTTTATTGTTGAGGTACTTCTGTACCTTTTATCCGATGGGAGAGGGGAGAAGAGGAAGTGACCTGGGTGCAACTCGTCATTGATTATGCTGCTGGCCTTGTTGAGGCAGGGTGAGGTTTAAATGGGGTCAATGGATGGGAGGTTGGTTTGTGTCAGCCCAGACCATCACACAAACCAACCTCCCTTCCATTGACTACATCTGCACCTCACGCTGCCTCGGCAACTGTAGTGTACCTCTGACAATAAACTAAACTGAACTGAACTGATAAATCTCCGTGGAACAGTGGACAGGGCTCAGCAGTGGCTGCGGTGTTTACTCAGAGATTGTGACAGCATTGCCTCTCAGTTGCTCCCAAGCAACAGACAATGGTATACTGAAGGATCTCGATCCAAAACGTCACCCATTCCTTCTCTCCGGAGATGCTGCTTGTCCCGCTGAGTTACTCCAGCTTTTTGTGTCTGTCAGTGATAATCAGATTTTTGCTGGAAGTCTTTTACAAGTGGATGCAACAAAAATATTCCTGCATCTCCTGCTGCACTTCAAATGATCAATCTGGTTAGATGGTACCCCGTACTTAATGATAATTTGAAAAACTGGTTGTGTCACCCCATGTAGAAACATAGAAAATAGGTGCAGGAGGAGGCCATTCGGCCCTTCGAGCCAGCACCGCCATTCAATATGATCATGGCTAATCGTCCACTATCAATAACCCGTGCCTGCCTTCTCCCCATATCCCTTGAATGTTCCTTGAATGTATGTCCTCTTTAACTAAGGCAGCTGTTTTACATTAACACCCACTGTACGAGTGGATGAAACAGTTGGGTTTGGAAGCTAAAATGCCTATGCTTTTATTTAACTAGATTCACATCCTTTGCTGGTGCCATTTGAAAGCGATGTGGGTTGTGAACTGGCATTGTACATGTTTGAAACAGCAGAGCAATGTTCTAGTGACAACATTAACGTCCACGGGAGCTTTGTCTGACATTATAGTTTTGTGTTCTGTGAATGAATGTACCCTCTAGCTAAAGCTTCCTATTTTATAACCAAATCTATTTCCTCAATTATTTTTGAAATTCCTGAATAAACATAATATTGCGTGCGGATCTAAATTTTCCATCCAAGAATGTAGAGGGAAATTACCCCTCAGTGTCATATTGCTTCAGACTTCCTAATCTTGTGTCTGTAGCTTTGTTTTTTTTTGTTTTGTTTTTTTGTTAGTTTTTTTTATGTTCCGTATTTTTTATTATTTATTAGAAGTAAGTACATTACATTTTAATGGTACCTTTTTTACAGGTTCCCAGAATTATTAAAACATTATTTGTACAACTTCCTTTTTTTTTAAACTTTTTTTTTAGAAAGAAATGAGAAAGAAAGAAGTAGTGAAGAGTGAAGAATAGACTAGTGAGTGTAGAGTGAAGAAAGAAATGTGAGAAAGTAAAGCAGAAAGGAGATTCTCCCACGCAACCAGTCGATGTTTTTTTTTAATATTCTTAATCAATTTTCAGTCAAACCCAGATTTTTTAATTTTATGATGATATTACACCGCATGATTTCAACAAGGTCAATAAATGGGGACCAGCTCGTTAAGAATTGGTCTTTTTTTTATATTAGGAGGAGTCCAAATGTGCCGTTTCCAACATATTACCAATTCCACATTTTGAGTGTTGGTATGGTCGCCTTTTTCCAAAATTTTAGTATGAGTTTTTTCGCTATTAATAAACCATAATTAAAAAATGAGATTTGGGATATATTTAATTTATTTACATCTCCAAAGATAATCATTTCTATGCTAGGTTCCATTTTTATCTTAAATAAACTAGTGAATATATCAAATATATCGCACCAAAAACTTTGAAGTTTTATGCAAGAAACGAACGAGTGTGTAAGATTGGCATTTTGAGAAAAACATTTATCACACATTGGTGAGATATTTGAATAAAATTTATTCAACCTAACTTTTGAATAATATAGCCTGTGTAATATTTTAAATTGAATTAAATTATGTCTAGAGTTAATCGAACATTTATGTATATATATCAAATACCTCTCCCATGTTTCTTTAGAAATTTTTATCATTAAATATTTTTCCCAGTCTTCTCTAATTGCATCTGTTGAAGGCAATTCTCTATTAAGAATACTGTTATATAGATATGATATTAATTTTTGTGATTCCGCCTTAATATTCATTGCTTCTTCCAGTGGGTCTATCGTTATATTCTGTAATCATGGTATATATTTTTTTATAAAGTCACATATCTGTAAATATTTAAAGTATTGGTTTGTGTCTGTAGCTTTGTGATGCTGTTTCATTCGACTGGACACATGAAGTGTCTGTAGCTTTGTGATGCTGTTTTATTCGACTGGACACAAGTTCAGAGCTGATGGGAATTCAACCTAAAGCAGACACATTTTTTTATAAATCTCGTATTTAACATCCAAACCAAATGATGCATTAATTTTTCTTTCAATTCACACATATCTGATTCATGGAGAAAGCTGGGTAAAAATACAGCCCCATTATTGAGCAACTCATAATGCCAATAGGAGATGAAAATAATGTACAACAACACAGAACAGGAAAAGGCCATTTCCCCGCAGTGTCAGTGTCAAACATGTTGCCAAATTAAACAAATCCCTCCAAACTGCACATGGCCCTTATCCCTCCACTCTCTGCATATCCATGTGCCTTGTACACATCACTAGTGAATCTGCTTCCACCACTACCCTCAGCATCATGTTCCAGGCACCCAGCGCTTATTGTGTGTAAAAAAAGAACGTGCCCATGTATTTCCTCTAAACTTTCCCCCTCTGACATTAACGCTCTAGTAGTTGACATTTCCACCCTGGGAAAATGTTTTGACTGTCTAACCTATCTTTTTCTCTCATAATTTTTTAAATATACTAGACCAAGGGTCCCGCCCCCTCAACGCGTGGTCACGGGAGGGGGGGGAGTGAGGGGGACGGCCTGCAGCGTCTCACACACACACACTAACACCTCCCCCCACACACACACATACACTAACCACCTCCCCACACACACACTAACCACCCCCCCCACACACACACGCTAACCACCCTCCCCCCACACACACACACTAACCACCCCCCACACACACGCACACTGACCCTCCCCCACACACACACAATAACCACCCCCCCCCACACACACACACACACACACACACACACTAACCCCCCCCCCACACACACACCCACTAACCCCTCCCCACCCCACACACACTAACCACCCACCCCACACACACTTACCTCCCCCACACACACATACACCCACTATCCCCCCCCACACACACACACTAACCACACCCCCACACAAACACACACTAACCACCCCCCCACACACACACACACTAACCCCTCCCCCCCACACACTAACCCCCCCCCACACACACACACTACCCCCCCACACATACACACTACCCCCACACACACACAGACTAATCCCCCACAGACACATAAACCCCTCCCCCCACACACACTAACACCCACCCCCCCCACCCACACACACACTAACTACCCACACACACATACTAACCACCCACCCCCCCCACACACACACAACTAACCACCCCCCACCCACACACACACTAACTACCCACACACACACACACACTAACCACCTTCCACACACACACACACTAACCACCCCCCACACAAACACACACACTAACCCCCCCCACACACACACTAACCCCCCCCACACACACACACACTAACCCCACCACACAGACACTAACCTCCCCCTACACACACACCAACCCCCCCACGCACACACACACTAACCCCCCACACACACACACTAACCCCCCCCCACACACACACACTAACCCCCCCCACACACACACTAACCCCCCCCCACACACACACACTAACCACTCACCCCCACAACACACACTAACCCCCCCCACACACACTAACCCCCCACACACACACTAACCCCCCACACACACTACCCCTCCCCCCACACACACACTAACTACCCCCCACACACACACTAACCACCCCCCCCCCACACACACACACACTAACCACCCTCCCCCCACACACACACATTAACCACCCCCCTCACACACACACTAACCCCCCCCCACACACACACACACACATACATTAACCCCCCACACACACATACTAACCACCCCCCACACACACACACTGACCCCCCCCCACACACACACTAACCCACCCACACACATACACACACTAACCCCCCCACACACACACACTAACCCCCCCCCACACACACACACTAACCCCCCCCACACACACACTAACCCCCCCACACACACACTAACCTCCCACTAAACACACACTAACCCCCCCCACACACACACTAACCCCCCCCCACACACACTAACCCCCCGCACACACACTAATCCCCCCCACACACGCACACACTAACCCCCCCCCCCACACACACACACACGCATTAACCACCTCCCCCCCTCACGCACACTACCCCCCCCACACACATACTAACCCCCACACACACACTAACCCCCCCAAACACACACTAACCCCACCCACACACAAAACACTAAACAACTCACCCCCCCACACACACACACTAACCCCCCCCCCCACACACACTAACCTCCCACACACACTAACCCCCCCCCACACACACACACTAACCCCCCCCCCCACACACACACTAACCCCCCCACACACACACACACTAACCACCCCCACACACACACACACACTCACACACTAACCCCCCCCCCCCACACACACACTAACCCCCCCACACACACGCACACTAACCCCCCCCCACACACACACACACTAACCGCCTCCCCCCTAACACGCACACTAACCCCCCCACACACACACTAACACCCCCCACACACACACACACACTGACCCCCCACACACACACTAACCCCCCCCAACACACACACACACTAACCACCCCCACATACACACACACTAACCCCCCTCACACACACACACAAACTAACCCCCCCCTCCACAAACACACACTAACCAGCCCCCCCACACGCGCACACACACTAAACCCCCCCACACACACACACCCACTAACCCCTCCCCCACCCCACACACACTAGCCACCCCCCCCCACGCACACGTACCTCCCCCACACACACATACACCCACTAAACCCCCCCCACACACACACACACACTAACCACACCCCCCCCACACAAAACACACATTAACCACCCCCCCCACACACACACTAGCCCCTCCCCCACACACACACACACTAACCCCACCCCCACACACAAACATACACTACCCCTCCACACATCACACTACCCCCCCACAGACACACTAACTCCTCCTCCCCACACACACTAACCACCCGCCCCCCCCACACACGCACACAATAACCACCCCCACACACACACACACACTAACCCCCACACACACACACACACTAACCCCCCCCCCCCCCCACACACACACACACACTAACCCCCCCCCCCCACACACACTAACAACTCCCCCATGTTAATTTGCTCCTATTCCCCCATCCCCCGGCCTATCCACATGCATAGCAACCAACTGCACAGGCGTAGCTAGAGAGGGAGAGGGTGAGAGAGGGGGTAGAGATTGAAGGGAGGGGGGGTGGTGCGCGGCATCACAGGGGAGGGCTGGTCCCCAAATATTCCACCACTCATCCATAGGTCCCAATATTCACCACTCCCTAGAGAGGGAGGGGGAGGGGGAGGGGAGTAGAGAGGGAGGGTAGAGAGAGAAGGGCAGAGGGGGGGGGGGTGTAGTGACCCCATCCCATCTCCCTCCTCCTCATATCCCTCAACCTCCTCCCATTCCCTGCTGCATCACCTACCCAGGTCGTAGAGCAGAGCCAGGGCCTGTAACTTGGCCTGGTTCTTGTACTCAGCCCAGGCCTAGTCACCGTGCTCCAGCCCAGGCCTAGTCACCGTGCTAGGCCCGCGGCAACAGCCTCCCCACCAGGCACCAGGCGTGGCCCCGAGGACATGAGCGAGGCGGCGGGCGGACATGGACCCGAGGACCCAACTTGCGAGTGGATTGTGACGTCAGACTGTTTTTTTTTGTGTGGTTGGAGTACGTGAGTGCCCCTCCCGCGTGAGTGCCCATCCCGACCTGCCTTGCGAGTGGATTGTGACGTCAGTCGGAATTTCTTTCTTCAAAATTAGAGCTTGGAAAACTTTAATATTTTGAAGCTGTTTTTGAAAGGTTAGTAACTTGTGAAATATAGGTTGAAATGTGACGGGAAGATAGTTATCCGGTCCGTGGAAAAAATGTAAGTAGCATGTGTGAAAATGGGAAGGCTGTGGCCTAGCGTTTGGAAGAAGATAGAATTTGAGGAGATTAAAAGAAAGAAAACACAGACATCAGGTCTCTCCTCGGCCTCCAACGCTCCTTTGAAAACAGGCAAATACAAATTCTCTCCTTCATCCTTGAGTAGTCCTACCCTATACCTGGTTGTTCTTTTGTTGTTAAGAACAAAATAAAAAGCCTTGGGAATCTCTTTAATCTGACGCCAATGACACTTCATGACCGCTTCTAGCCCTCCTAATTGCCTCTTTTCGTTCCTGCTTTCTTTATGTTCCTCAAAGTATCTTATCGTCCTTACCCTTCTCCTTACGAGACCATTTTGGTCCTGAATTCTGATCAGCTGGTCTTTAATTGGCTTCCACGCATCCCATATGGACTTACCCAAGAACAGCTGCACTCAATGTACTTTAGCTAGCTCCTGTTCCATAGTGTTGTAATTTGTCATGCCCCAATTTAGTAATTTCCCTCAAGACTCTGGTTATTCATTAAAGATGGTTATTATGCATAACCATCTCAAAACTTCCTCATATTTCACTTGGGCAGTTGTCAACCCAGCGGTAAGAATTTTGATTTCTCTAACTTTAAGTAACCCTTGCATTCCCTCTCTCTCCGCCCCTCCCTCACCCTAGTTGTTGTACTAGTTTCACTATCGTCCTGGTGAGTTTCATTCTCTGTAACTCGTTTTCACCTAGCCCACAGCTAACAACGGCCTGATTCCTTTATCATCGTTACTTGTTTGCATATCTTTCATTCATTTGTTCTATATCTCTCTGTATCACCGTCTATACCTCTCGATTCCATTTACCCCGATGCACTGTCGGAAGAAGTGTTTCGACCTGAAATGTTACCTTTTCCTTTTCTCCAGAGATGCTACCTGACCCGCTGAGTTACTCCAGCAATTTGTGTCTATCTTCTGTGTAAACCAGTATCTGCAGTTCTTTCCTCCACATTAAAGCTTAAGAGTCAAGAGTCAAGAGTGTTTTATTGTCATATGTCCCGGACGGGACAATGAGATTCTTACTTGCTGCAGCACAACAGAATATGTGAATATGTAAACATTGTAATTAACGGGAAAAAAAAGAAAAAGTTCAATAAATAACAAATATAGTGCAAATGACAAATAATAATATAGTCTTTTGCAGTTCAGAGATCATAGCTTATTCGTTGTGTTTAATAGCTTGATGGCTGTAGGGAAGAAGCTGTTCCTGAACCTGGACGTTACAGTTTTCAGGCTCCTGTACCTTCTTCCTGATGGCAGTGGAGAGATGAGTGTGTGGCCAGGATGGTGTGGGTCCTTGATGATTTTGGCTGCCTTTTTGAGGCAGCGACTAAGATGGATCCCTTCGACGGTGGGGCGGTCAAAGCCCGTGATGGACTGGGCAGTGGTCACAACTTTTTGTTGCCTTTTTCGCTCCTGGACGTTCAAGTTGCCGAACCAGGCCACGATGCAACCAGTCAGAATGCTCTCTACCGTGCACCTGCAGACGTTTAGGAGTTGTGATCACTGTTGTGATCAAGGAGTCGTGATCACTGTTCCCAAAACACTGTCCCACTGAAGAGACCAGTCACCTGGCCAACACATGTCCTACTACAAGGTCCAGTGAACTCTCTCGTCCTGTTGAAAGATTCACATATTTTTCAGAAACCTTCTCAGAAATGTTTCCTGAAAAGTCTTGCTAAGGTACCCTTAAACTAACTGGCCTATTATGCATTTTAATTTAGTCATACAAAGTTTAGCCCAAATCTTCAATAAGACTCGTCCTTTATGTTTGAATACAGTTTATATTAAGTCACAACTCTGCCAATCCATCCAACTGCAATGGCCATGAGATCATCATTAAAATTCTTGGAAATCCAATGTTCTGACAGCTGCTAAGATTCAATCATTTGTTCCAAACCTATTCTTCCTTACACTGCCAAATTGCTCCTGTGAAATTCTGGCCAATTTTTCTGAATGTTACTATTGGCAGCATTTTGATTCTGTTTAGTGTTAACATCTGTGATAATCTGCAATGTGTATCAACTGCAATCTACAGATACAGTGCATTCAGAAAGTATTCAGACCCCTTCACTTTTTCCACATTTTGTTACGTTACAGCCTTATTCTAAAATGGATTAAATTCATTTTTTTATCATCAATCTACACACAATACCCCATGATAAAAAAGCAAAAACAGGTGTTTAGACATTTTTGCAAAGTAATTTAAAAAGAAATAACTGAAATATCACATTTACATAAATATTCCAACCCTGTACTCAGTACTTTGTTGAGGCACCTTTGGCAGCGATTACAGCCTCAAGTCTTCTTGGATATGATGCTACAAGCTATGGCACACCTGTATTTGGGTAATTTCTCCCATTCTTCTCTGCAGATCCTCTTAAGCTCTGTCAGGTTGGCTGGGGAGCGTCGATGCACAGCTATTTTCAGGTCCCTCCAGAGATGTTCGATCGGGTTCAAGTCCGGGCTCTGGCTGGGCCACTCAAGGACATTCACAGACTTGTCACAAAGCTACTCCTGCGTTGTCTTGGCTGTGTGCTTAGGGTCGTTGTCCTGTTGGAAGGTGAACCTCTGCCCCAGTCTGAGGTCCAGAACGCTCTGGAGCAGGTTTTCATCAAGGATCTCTCTGTACTTTGCTCCGTTCATCTTTCCCTCGATCCTGACTAGTCTCCCAGTTCCTGCCGCTGAAAAATATCCCCACAGCATGATGCTGCCACACCATGCTTCACCGTAGGTATGGTATTGGCCAGGTGATCAGCGGTGCCTGGTCTCCTCCAGACGTGACGCTTGCCATTCAGGCCAAAGAGTTCAATCTTGGTTTCATCAGACCAGGGAATACTGGGTATCATGTTCTGAGAATCCTTTAGGTGTCTTTTGGCAATCTCCAAGCGGGCTGTCATGTGCCTTTTACTGAGGAGTGGCTTCTGGTAAAGGCCTGATTGATGGAGTGCTGCAGATATAGTTGTCCTTCTGGAAGGTTCTCCAATTTCCACAGAGGAACTCTGGAGCTCTGTCAGAGTGACTATCGGGTTCTTGGTCACCTCCCTAACCAAGGCCCTTCTCCCCCGATTGCTCAGTTTAGGACTCTATGAAGAGTCCTGGTGGTTCCAAAGTTCTTCTATTTAAGAATGATGGAGGTCACTGTGCTCTTCAGGACCTGTAATGCTGCAGAAATTGTATTACACCCTTCCCCAGATCTGTGACTCGACACAATCCTGTCTCGGAGGTCGACGGACAATTCTTTCATCTTCATGGCTCGGTTTTGAGTGTCATAGTAAAGGGTTTGAATACTTATGTAAATGCGATATTTCAGTTATTTCTTTCTAATTACTTCGCAAAAATGTCTAAACACCTGTTTTTGCTTCCTCATTCTGGGGTATTGTGTGTAGATTGATGATAAAAAAAGAATTTAACCCATTTTAAAATAAGGCTGTAACGTAACAAAATGTGGAAAAAGTGAAGGGGGCTGATTACTTTCTGAATGCTCTGTATCATTGCATCTCTGGCACCAAACCTGAGAGATATTAGATTATAAGCATTGTATCGACCAACATGCCACATCTGGAATTAAAATAAATGTAATGAATTGGATGGGCTGATTTATTATTTTTCAGTATTGATAATCAGCAGAGATTTGAGTAAAGTGTGAACTTTACAGCCTTATGAACTAAGAAAGATATTACAGTGATGCACTGGAAAGATGATCTTAAATTTGTAAACATCTGTTCTTTTGAAAGGTTTTTACAAATAACTTGTTGTACAGTATATTGTATGACAATGCATAATGCCATGATTGTCACAATGATTCCATGACCAGAGGATCAGTTCAAGGTGAAGGGGAAAAGATTTAATAGGAATCTGAGGGGTAACATTTTCACACAAAGGGTGGTGGGTGTATGGAATAAGCTGCCAGAGAAGGTAGTTGAGGCTGGGACTATCCCAACATTTAAGAAACAGTTAGACAGGTAGATGGATAGGACAGGTTTGGAGGGAAATGGACCATATGCAGGCAGGTGGGACTATTGTAGGTGGGACACGATGGCCGGTGTGGGCAAGTTGGACCGAAGGACCTATTTCCACACTGTATCACTATGACTATGACTGTATGAGTGACAGTATACCAGCCTTCACCGACAGAAGTGACATGCAATTAAATAATACCAGGATCTTGTAGCGGAAGGAAATTGGTAGTTAAGACAAACCAGACTTGTTAAATAATGCATTTCTTTCGAACAAAGGCACATTTATTTGCAACGAGACACCAGCAGGATTTTCAGTGTGGATTATATGCAATCCTACCTGTCGAGCTCCTTGCTCTCTACCCCAAACTCAGAGTCTCATCAACAACTCAGGAAACATCCTTTCCCTTTTAGCAGACGTTGTATCTTTTTGTTACGCAGTGAGTTTAAAGAAAACCAAAGATAACCTCTTTAAAAGACTCTGCATTGTGTAGGTTAAAAGGAGCCATGGCATTGTGAGTACCAATGGCTCCACAGACGTCTCCTGGTCCTAGACATGAAGCCTTCTTCAAACACAGCAGACGCAGCCATTGTGATGTGTGCTGATGATTCATTGATTGAGAAGCACTTCAGTCAAACTCCAACATCTTCTCCAGCTGAGGCCTTCCACTTAATTTGCAGGCACAGTCATTGTGACGGTATTAAACAAAATGCAATCATGTCTGAATGAATTTTTACCCATACGACAAAAATAAATCTGGAATATAAATTTCCATACAAAAATACCATGGAGTGACAAAACATCGAAACAGGACCTTCGGCCAAACTTGCCCATACGTTAGTCCCACCTGCCCATATCCTATTTATTTTTTTAATTTTTATTTTTTTAATTTTTTAAAAGCATATGTACAAATGATAATAAACGACAAACTGGTTACAGAGTTCTTACATAGCTTCAATTTTTTAAGTTTTTTTTAAAGAAAAGAAATAGAGAAAGAAAGAGATAAGAGAAACTGTAAACTAATAGAAAGAGAAAAAAAAAGCAAGAAAGAAAGGAGATTACAAATATAAAGATTGTGGAGATAGATCCACTACCCCCTCTAGCAGCTTGTTCCATATACCCACAACCCTCTGTGTGAGAAAGTTGTCCCTCAGGTTCCTATTAAATCTCTCCCCTCTCACATGAAACCTACGTCCTCTGATTTTTGATTCCCCTACTCCGTGTATTCAGCTGATCTATTCCACTCATGGTCTTACACGCCTTTATAAGATCACCCTTCAGCCTCTAGTACTTCAAGGAATAAAGCCCAACCTTATAACTCAGGCCCTCAAGTCCTGGCAACATCCTCGTCAGTCTCATCAGTATTCTTTCCAGCTTAACAAAATCCTTCCTATGGCAGGGTGCGCAAAACTGAACACAATACTCCAAGTGTGGCCTCACCAATGTCTTGTACAACTGTGACTTATCGTCCCAACTTCTACCCTCAATACCCTGACCGATGAAAGCCAATGTCACCACTTTCAAGGAACTGAGTACCCGCACTCCTAGATCTATCTGCTCTACAATATTCCCCAGGGCCCTGCCATTCACTGTGAGGGTTCTGTCCTTGTTTGACTTCCCACCAACACCTCACACTGATCTACATTAAACTCCATTAACCATTAGGTAGACACAAAAAGCTGGAGTAACTCAGTGTGACAGGCAGCATCTCTGGATAGAAGGAATGGGTGACGTTTCAGGTCGAGACCCTTCTTCGTTAACCATTCCTCAGCTCAGTTGCCCAACTGATCAAAATCCTGCTGTGATTTTTGATAACCATCTTTGTTATCTAAAATGCATCCATTTTAGTGTCATCTGAAAACGTACTCGTCGTGCCTTCTACATTCTCTTCCAAATCATTGATATGAACCAGAAACAGCAATGGGCCCAGCATAATCCCTGAGGCACACCACTAGTTCAGACCATTGTTTCGCCCTTTGATTCCTTCTGCAATGTTAATTCTCTATCCTGTTGGCAAGCTCCCCTGGGATCCCCTGCTATCTAACCTTCCAGGCTAGCCTAGCATGCAAAACCTTATCAAATACTTGCTTAAGTCCATATAGGCAACGTCAATGGCAATGCCCTTATCAACCTTTTTGGTTACTTCTTCACAAAACTCAATCAGACTGATGGATCATGACCTCCACATACAAAACCATGTTGACTATCCTAAAGCAGCCCGTCTATCCAAATGCATGTATATCTTATTCCTCAGAACCTTCTCCAGTAACCTGCCTACCACAGATGTTAGGCTCACTGATCCGTAGTTCACAGGCTTTTCCTTACAGCCCTTCTTATGTAGATGCACAACAGTCTTCTGCCACCTCACCCATATCGAATATATAATTTATATATTTGCTGAGTACATTTGACAAATTCCACCAGTGTTCAGAAAATGCATTACCATTGCATTAAGGCATGTGTGCAAAGACTAACTACATTAGCCATGTGCTACTGCCACTATTGAATGAATGATTCAATACGTTTATTAGCCAAGTATTCACATACAAGGAAATTGCCTTGGTGCTCCGCCCGCAAGTGACAACATGACATACAGTGACAGTTAGGAATGATACATAAAACATTAAATATTAATAATAAAACATTATGTGAATTAAATAACATGTGAATTAAATAAAATACCAGAGCAAAAGGAGGCTACAGATTTTTGGTTATTGAGTAGAGCTACTACTTGTGGATAAAAGTGCTCTCTATGTCTGGCTGTGGGCTTGACAGTCCGGAGTTCGCCTTCAGAGGGAAGTGATTCAGAGTTTGTGCTGGGTGAGAGGGGTCAGAGATGATCTTGCCCGCTCGCTCCTGGCCCTTGCAGTGTACAGTTAGTCAATGGAGGGAAGGTTGAGCCAATAACCTTCTCAGATGTTCGGACGATTCGCTGCAAAGCCCGGGTGTCGTGCTTGGTGGACTGAGCCAAACCAGACCAGATGGGAGAAGGTAGGACAAATCTACGATGGACGTGTTGAATTAGAACACTTCCATTGCCCTGTGGCAGATTGTGTTTCCCTGCTGCGCAGGAAATGAAACTTCTCTGTTGTGACTTTTTGATTGTCGGAGTCGATGGTATTGAATTTTGTTTATTGTTTAAAAACTTGCTACTCGAAATTCCACATAATACCATGTTTTCTATCAACTGCTGGTAATCACAACAAGTTTGGTTATATTTGTTATGTAGGCAAATAAATATATATATATACTTGAACTATGTGTAGTTTGGGGGTTTGCTGTGGCTGTGTTTGTGTGCTCTATATCATCATATGTGTGCTGCTGAGTGGGGATACGTGTGGATATCTGTGTGGATAGATGTTGTGACGTTATGATGCTGTGAAATAATTTTTAAATGTGGTGTGTGTGGGGGTGTGTGGGGGCCCTGTCTTTACCCTTTCACACAATGATAATAACTAGCCAAAAAACACCCCAATTAACAAGTTTCTTAATATAAAAATATAAAAACAGTAGTTAATTCCATATATATATATTATATATATATATTTATATATATATATAGACAATATATAGAGTTGCTTATCATTCAAGAGTGGGGTGTGTGTGAACTGTGGTGTGTGTGTGGTGTGTTTGTTGACATACACGTACATAAAATATAACACACATTTATATAGTATCATGTTTCTAATATTTGATGAGGCAACCTTTTTCTCTTTCTTTTTTCAGTCATTCAACTTCTCGTTTCTCGACTTATCTACGAAACCCTAATATTGTGAATACAAATATCATCGAAACAAAAGGCTGGTGGGAACAGGATTAAAGGGTTCTTGGCTTAGTCCAGGCGTCTGCAAACTTTTTTGCATAGGGGCCAGGACCCTCCAGGGACCATCTGCTTGCAGTTGTCCAGGTCGCCTGCGAGCCCGGGTCTAGCTGCAGTTCCACTGTCTGGACCCGGGGGCCCGCTCGCAAACACCCCGAGCAACTGAGTGAGTTGTGGCAATGATCCCCCGACCCCCCTCCTTCTCAACTACCGCCCTCCCCCACCAAACTTTACCCCTGGCGGGCCCATGGACCGCGCGCTGACACCGTCAGATTCACCACCACGCGCATGTGGAAGGAACATATGCAGATTTTGGCATTTTCTTTCTTATTGTGATTTATGGATTATGCTACAACCCACTCAATTTTAAATAATTCAACCGAATTTCATAAACAAGGATAACACATTTTTATTTCTCATTCATGGTAAGATTTTTGTATCATTGACATAGTTTTTGTTGCAGATTATACAGGGTTTTTGCCAGTGTCATACATCAGCTTAACCAAATGACTCGCAGTTCTTTGACAAGTACTCCGTAATTCCCGTGTAGTGGATCTTTGTCGCAGGAGTATTCTGGATACCACTGTCGACAAAACTGAATACTGAATATAGCACATAGATTAACTTATAAGAACAATCTTTATATAAGATGAACATAGAATATCATTATAGGATTAACTTATAATAACAAATTTGATTTTAATTACTCCCCTGCAGAATGGATGACATGTACTTAAATGCAAAAAGTTTTCAGGGTGGGGAGAGAATGTATATTGAGGGAGTGTAGCGTAGGTTTACCAGGGTTATTCCCGGATGGTGGGGTCTCTGTCAATATGCTGAGAGGAACTGAGAATGGAGCAGCTGGAGATGGGCTTGTATACTCTGGAATTAGAAGGATGAGAGGAGACTCTCATTGAAATCATAAAGATTGTTATGCCCCTGTCTCACCTTAGCGAAACCTGTATGGAACCTCTGGTGACCTTGCGCCAGGCACGTGGCCCGTGAGTATGCAGCCTAGGAGTAGGCAGTGGGTTTTTAAAACTTGAAACCGCGCCTTCATGCGCAGATTATTCTCTGTTGAGATGTCGGCTTTTTTTTTAAATCTTGAGCTGCGCATGCGCACATTGGTCAATCCCGGTAAATTGACCCGGTCCGAATTTTTTTAATCTGAAAACCGCGCTATGCGCCCACATTGTTCCCTCCCCCGGTGAATGTCATTTCGGCTATTTTTTTAAATCGTGGGAAAAACCGCGCGATGCGCCAGATTGTTCTCTCGACTATTATCATGTAATTTGTTTTCAATAGTCCTATCTTTAATAAAGTTTTAAATAACATTAGCTCAAAAATAAATTACTTTCATTTAACAGTGGGCTTGCAAAAGTATTCCTTACCCTTGAAACTTTCCACAATTTTGTCACGTTACCATAAAAACCACAAACGTAAAATGTATTTTATTAGGATTTTATGTGATAGACCAATCACTAAGTGGTGCATAAGTTGTGAGTGGAAGGAAATTGATACATGGGTTTTCAAATCTTTTTACAAATAAAAAACTGACAAAGTGTGGCTGTGCAAAAGTATTCAGCCACCCTTACTCAGATACCCCTAAATAAAATCCAGTGAAACAATTGCCTTCAGAAGTCACCTTAAATTAGTAAATAGCGTACACTTGTGTGTTTAATCTAATCTCAGTATAAATCAGCTGTTCTGTGGAAGGCCTCAGAGGTTTGTTAGAGAACATTATGAACAAACAATGTTTTGGGGCATCATGAAGCCCAAGGAAAACACCAGGCAGGTCAGGGACTAAAGTTGTGGAGAAGTTTAAATCAGGGTTAGGTTTATATAAAAATATATCCCAAGACTTTGAACATTCTCATGGAGGCACTGTTCAATCCATCATCCGAATATGGAAAGAGTATGGCACAACTTGTGCAAACTACCAAGACTGGCCGTCCACCTAACACTGACAGGCCGGGCAAGTGAGAGCATTGATCAGAGAAGCGCCAAGAGGCCCTTGGTAACTCTGGAGGAGCTGCCAAGAGATCACTGTCTGGTGGGAGATTCATGTCCACAGGACAACTACTTAGTCGTGTGCACTCCACAAATCGGGCCTTATGTAGAGTGGCAAGAAGAAAGCCATTGTTGAAACAAAGCCATAAGAAGTCCGTTGCTGTGCCACAAGCGATGTGGGGGGACACAGCAAACATGTGGAGGGGAAGGTGCTCTGGTCTAATGAGACCAAAATTGAAAGTTTTTGGGCGTAAATGGCAAAACGCTATGTGTGGTTGGAAAACTAACACTGCACATCACCTTGAACACACCATCCCCACTCGTTGAAACAGGGTGGTGTGCAGCATAAGCTGCGGGATGGCTTTCTTCATCAGGGGAACAGGGAAGCTGGTCAGAGTTGATGGGAAGATGGAGGGCAAATACAGGACAATCTTGGGGGGGGGAGAAAACCTGGGGGGGGGGATTAGAGTCTGATGCAAAATTGATACTGGGGGCGAGGTTCACTTCCACAGCAGGACAACAAACCCCTAAAACATCACAGCCAGAGCTACAATGGAATGTTTAGATCAAAGGGCAAATAATGGAAAGGATAGGGGGCAACATTAATGGAATAAGGATACTTAGAGATAATATATATAGGACTGGATAAACAGGTCGTTCAGGAACAGTGTCAAATGGATTTGTGCCTGAAGGAATGTTTGGACCAAAACCAACCTTGAACGAGGTTGGGGGTTGAAAGCCGGTAAAACTAGGGAGATGATGAGGGTAAAGCTGTGGTGTTGTCTTAACTATTGATTTTTCAGTTAAGGCCTTTGACAAGGTCCCCATTGAAGGTTGGTGAGAAGGTTCTAAATCTTTGGGGTGGTGTAATGGCGGAAGTAGCAAGATGATTCAACAGTGGGAGACCGCCTATAGGAGATGTCAAAACGTCCGATTAGAAGTTGAGTAATGCCTTGATGGCTCTAATTGGCTTTTGTTACTTGCTCAGGTTGGAAGGAAGCCGGACCCAGTGGGGTGCCTCAGGGATCTGTGTTGGGTCCAACTGTTGTTTGTCATGTACATCAATGATCTTGGATGATGGGGTTGGAGGAAAATTGGATAAGTAAGTATGCAGATGTTAACTACAAGCTAGGTGGTGTTGTGGATATAATATGAAGTAGATTTTTCAAAGGTCTACAGAGAGATTTGGGCCATTTGGAAAAGGGGGGTTGGGCAGAAGACTCTCGGAAGATGGAGGTTTAATGCTGATAAGTGTGAAGTGCTAACATCTTGCAGGACAAATCAAAATAGGACGTACATGGTAAATGTAGGAATTGAGGAATGCTGTGGAACAGAGGGATCTAGGAATAACTGTGCATAGTTCCCTGAAGGTGGAATCGCATGTAGATAGGGTGGTAAAGAAAGCCTTTGGTGTGCTGGCCTTTATAAATCAGAGCATTGAATATAGGAGTAGGGAAGTAATGTTTAAAATTGTACAAGGCATTGGTAAGACCAATTCTGGAGTATGTGTACAATTTTGGTTGCCTAGTTATAGTAAGGATGTCAACAAAATAGAGAGAGTACAGAGGAGATTTACTAGAATGTTGCCAGAGTTCCAGCAACTATGTTACAGAAAAGGTTGAACAAGTTAGGTCTTTATTCTTTGGAGCGCAGAAGGTTAAGGGGGGACTTGATTGAGGTCTTTAAAATAGAAAGATTAAACGAGAACTTACAGTTTGAAGTTTGATCTTATTTTATGAGGAGTCGAGTTGAGGGACTACGTGAATACAAGCCCGTACAGCCGTTGGTGCGTCAATCTTCAAAGCAGCGGAATGAATTCACAGCTAACAATGACCGAAGTATAACGGTAAGATGATAAAACTAGAACTATCAGATGAGATCTATGAGGGTGGGAGCGGAGGCACGTAGTCCCTCAACTCGACTCCTCATAAAATAAAGATCAAACTTCAAACTGGTAAGTTTCTCGTTTAATCTTACTATTTTACTTCGGAGTCACGTGAGTGACTACGTGAAGACTTCAAAGCACTGTGAATTCACGCCGGCAGACTCAAATCCGACGTTCACATACGCCTGGATTGACTCAAAGTCGTTAACAATCAATCATGCATCAATAATACATTTGTTAAATGAATAACAATTTACAAACAAATCATAACAAACCCCTCTAACTCAGGGGAAAAATGTAACAGTACTGACACCAGAATCAGCAAACACCCCGAGCCTTGAAATCGGCTTGTGATAAAACCAACTCTGAAAAGCTAGCTCACTGGACCATCCTGCGGCCGCGAGGACCTGAAATCGTTTGCACGACCACCTTACTGTGTGGTTTTTTGTGACTAATAAACAAAGCCAACTCTGTTCCTCTCAGAGTTTAGTAATCTCAAATGTAAAGAGATAAATGTGAGACTATACAGAAGCGATCATCAGCGGGTATGCTGAAAACACCATCTTACATCCTGTCATGCCTCTTTTATTATGTTTAAGCAAATCATAGACATAACAATATAATGACATCAGCCGACACATGCATTCTATCTAGCGTAGCTTTTGCAATGTTTGCACACGTTGGGCTGAAATCAACACCAGAAGCATGACCACCTTCATAGTTAATTTGGCTATAGATAGGCTTGTAACCGGAGCCCACTGGCGAAGAAGCATAAAACCTCACTCACATTGCAAATTACCGCATACCTGAGTTTTAGGAGGATTAGAATTGAAAACTCCTCATGAATCGTGAACTAACGGATGTGTCCCTACTGTATGCAATTCTGCAATTCATAGGTAAATAAGAAGACAGAGCACTTCTGGCTGAATTAATTGCACTGTAACTTAATTTTTTGGTAAAAATAAAGAGTTGACAACTCCAATACAACCGTGATCCCTGCCGTGTGATATACAATATCTTGCTGTAGGCAGAATTGCTCCCACTTCCTTATATAGGTGAATATTGCTGCTGTGTACTATCCCTGTAGGCCGACGTGAGAACATCCACCGTCCGATGAGAGACAGTCCTCTCCCCAGGTATGGCCTCCTTAAAATCTGCAAATTAACAGATCAATACGATCCTATAAAGGATGTTGATCCCAGTGACTGGATTTTACCAGTAGATTTTTTATTCTTGGGCATAAGCATGTAAGGCTCCCCTAGCCATTTGTAATACAACGGGAAACCATGCTCGTGTAGGCTAATCTGGCACTAATACCCTGAAGCGGAGTCCTCCTTGATCTTTTGCAAACATCTGCTGATGAGACAGAATGAAGAAATACATACACAAACATTCCTCCCCCAATGCAGCGAAAATTGCATCCACTGCTACTGCCCCAGTATCTGGTTACCATGAAACATATCTAGGTAAACTGATGATTTAATCGAGATGCATACAAGTCAATATCTGGCAATGCATACTGACAATCATTTGGTTAAAACACATCCTGATTTAGCATCCATTCAATGTTGTCATTAACTGACGTGACCTCTTCCTGGCAAATAAAGTGCTGAAAGCCAGATATTTTGGTCAATACACCAGCTCCAAATCTGGTTAGCCAGTCTATCACAAGACTGTGACTTAACTCCACCCATGTGGTTTACATATGCCACTGCTGTGGTGTTGTGAATCTGAGCTGCACATGCAGATCCCCCTTGTAAGAACAATAAGCTTTGAGCCCATACCAGGTGCCCAACAACTCTAAAATAATCAATCCCTCTTAATTGAGAAAGCGATGTCTCATCCAACATTCCATCTGCCTCCACAACTAGAAGACATATCTGTTGCACCCCAACCCAGTGCACTCACATCAGTCTGTAATATCAGTGACGGTGATTCCACGAAACCCTTCCTTAAATTTTTTGAAACATGTACTATCCACCATTGTATGTCAGCAATCGCCCAGCTGACAACTGCATAGGCCTATCAAAAATAGCCCCTTTGTATTCCTCAGTGCCTGTTCCTTTTGATGGTTTGTAATTGTTGATAATGCAGAGGACCAATACTGCACAGCTGGAAAGGCTGCAAAACTTCCCAATAAAACTGGCTACTTGTCTAATCAAAGGCCATTGTTTCTCCAACGAGATTAACACAGTCCTCAATTAACTGATTCAATTTATCCCTGGGCAAAGTTACCAACATGTGATTGGAATTAATGGTAAATCCCAGATAATCAATAATTTGGACTGGTGATAATTTAGATTAACCTGGGTGGAATAACAAATCCCATTTGTTCAAAAGTGATTTTAACAACTGAAACTGATGATTGAGTTTCAGCATGAGTCTTTCCAACAATCAGAAATCATCTTAAATAGGCCATTACCACATGCCCCTGAGCTCTAAGCAATGCTAACACAGGTTTTTACCAATTTAGTAAATAATCTAGGAGCTGAAAGTTAATCCATTCGGCAAATGTCCTGAATTGCCACAGCTCAGTCATCCAAATAAATTTCAAATATCTTCTATCATCACCATGAATAGACACTGCGTAATACGCATTCTTTAAATCAATGGTTGCCATATAATACCCTTTGGACACTAGATGTTTGCCCCGTGGTAAAGTTCTCCATTTTGAAATGCCTATAACAAACAAATTTGTTAAAATTCGATAAATCCAGATAATTCTAACATCCCCCAGTCTTTTTAGATCTGGGGAAATATACTTGACAGAAATTGTTGACTTTGATAGACAGAAGGCTCAATTACCACTTCTTATGTAACGACTGAATCTCTGCTTGAATAAGCACATTTTCCTCATCTGAAAAATAAGTTTACGACTAGGAAAATGTTGATTAGGTAGGACTGTCATAGTAAAATCCAATTTTTCACCCCTTCAATACACTAAGTATGAACAAATCTGATGTCAATGCTGCCATTGTTTGAGAACAATTTTAACCTTCCCCAATTTGAACAGGAACATCAGTTAATTCATCGTCTGTCAAATGTTATATTCTTACCAGCATCTTTCCTTGCGGCCTTGTTGTCCTCGACTTCTTGTAGAGAACCTTTTTTGCCTTGCTTCCAGCTGGCTTAATGAGGGCCATGGTTATAACAACCTCATAACAGTCTTTGACCCTTTTTGCAAGGTTACCACCAAACAACAGATTTCGTGGTGGTACACTGGTCGGTTTGCACAACTCGCCAAATTCGGGTTAGCACTGCCTAATAAGCGGCCCTCCCGACATTATTAATTTCAAAATGCATTACAAAGGAGTCCCAGTTCATCCTGGTGTGCTTCAACCATATCATTTGTATCAATAACTTTCACCACAGCTGTAATACCTGCTTACAACAGTTTAAGCACTTTTTTAAAACTTCATCTCCTGGGCCCTAGCAGGCAAAAACCCATCTATGCAAATTTGGTGATTAACCACCGGTACCTTCAGGAGATCACAATTAACAGGAGCTTTATAGTTTTTTGCTACTTCATCCATAGCTAGCTCCTGTAACTGGTGGGAGAGCATATACTGAATGGCTTCGGCCAATTCTACATCAATCGCCTTTCCTGCCTCTCTACACTCAGCAAACTTCCCAGCAATGTTCGGAATTACCTCCAACCGAACACCTTGCTCTCCCCCAGCATAGAAACAGTGTCAGCAAACGGCCCTGATAGAACATCCTCCTCACAGGCAGGATAGTTCTGCAGCCCTGAAACAGGTGCTGCTAGCACAAGCTCTCCATCAGCCTGGCTTGGGCACCACTCCTCCTCACGGAGCTGGTCCCTGTCGAGCATTCTTTTGTAATAGAATCTCGACGTGGGAGAGCCGTGAGCAAACGGACTCTCCTATGGAGGGTATAACCTCCAGGCCCGACTCATCTACGGGCCACAGAGACTTGCCAGTGGCCTTCCCCCTACTGACAAGCCTCCACTGCCCCCCGGCAGTGGGTCCGCAACCACTGGCTGTGTAGCCAGAACCGGACCAGGTGTACCAGACGGGCCTCCATCCTCAACACTCTCCTGGTCACTCTCCTTTCTACCCCCGGAGCGCCTCGCCGACACCTTCACTTTCTGCAACATTCTCTAAGAACTCTAAACCGTCGCAGAAAATGACCTGTGGTAAAGTATTTCAACAAACCTTACCTCCGTTTAAACCTGTTAACGAAAACTGCAGATGCTGGAGAATACAGGGTGAAGTCTGAAGAAGGGTCTCGACCCGAAACGTCGCCCATCTCCTTCGCTCCTTAGATGCTGCTGCACCCGCTGAATTCTCCAGCTTTTCGTGTAACCTGTTTAAACTTACCGCTCGGAGGAGCGCTGCTGCTCCAACCGTTCCCGACTGCACCAGCGTCTGACGTCAAGACGCACCAACGGCTGTACGGGCTTCTATTCACGTAGTCACTCACGTGACTCCGAAGTAAAATGATGAAAGGGATAGACAGAGTTGACGTGGATACGTTTTTCCCATTGAGGGTAGGGAAGATTCAAACAAGAGGGCATGACATGAGAATTAAGGGACAGAGGTTTCGGGGTAACGTGAGGGGGAACTTCTTTACTCAGAGGGTGGTGGCTGTGTGGAATCAGCTTCCAGCAGAAGTGGTGGAGGCAGGATCGATTTTAACATTTAAGAGTAAAGTGGATAGGTATATGGACGTGAAGGGAATGGAAGGGTATGGTCTGAGTGCAGGTAGATGGGACTAGGGGAAAACAAATGGTCGGCACGGACTGGAAGGGCCGAGAGGGCCTGTTTCCGTGCTGTAATTGTTATATGGTTATATGGTTGTATGGTTAAAGCATATTCATGTGTTAGAATGGCCCAGTCGAAGTCCAGACCTAAATCCAATTTAGAATCTCTGGCAAGACTAGAAAATTGCTGTTCACAGACACTCTCCATCCAATCCGACTGAGCTTGAGCTATTTTGCAAAGAAGAATGGGCATAAATTTCAGTCTCTAGATGTGCAAAGCTGGTAGAGACATACCCCAAAAGACTTGCAGCTGTAATTGCAGCGAAAGGTGGTTCTACAAAGTATTGACTCAGGAGGGGGGCTGAATACTTTTGCACGCCACACTTTTCAGTTTTTTATTTGTAATAAAATTTGGAAAACATGTATCATTTTCCTTCCACTTCACAATTATGCACCACTTTGTGTTGGTCTATCACATAAAATCCCAATAAAGTACATTTACGTTTGTGGTTGTAACGTGACAAAATGTGGAAAAGTTCAAAAGGTATGAATACTTTTGCAAGCCACTGTATTTGTGCACAAAATCCATTCTTCTCTCTTTGTTTGCAGCAAAAATATCCATAAGGTTGCTTCGTGAAACTCTTCAGATAATCACTATCCACCCTTGAAATCCCGCTAAGAAACTTGCGCATGCGCATGCGCAGTAGGCTGGTGCGCATGCGCAGTGCGTAATGCAGCACATGCACGCAGTTCACAGTGTAGAGGCAGAGTTTCAGCTGCCTTTACGGACCGTTCCCACTGATGGCTTGAAGCAGCGTCGACGACACGTGAGTAGCACATACTTCCGCGTTTAAAACGTACTGCTGATGAAAGGCACGGGAGAATTATGCCTCCCTAAGAGATTGATCTCTTAGGGAGGCATAATTCTCCCGTGCCTTTACTAATTACGACCATTTTATATATATTTTATATATATTATATTTATATATAAAATAATTACTATTTTATAATTTTAGTCAGGGTAGGCACTCCCTACCTTGCCTACCCTGACGGCACGTGCCAGCCTTGCACCCACCCAAGGTTTCCATGAGTCACCAGAGGTTTTGGTCACTTGCCTGGAAAGCCTCAACCGAAGCGTGAGCTGCATCTACTGACCAAAGATCCTACAGGATCTTTGCTACCGACCGCACACACACACACATCGCGAAGGTGGGGGCCAGGGACAGCGGAGGAGCGTTGTCTGCACGATGAAGAGGAAGGTAAACGGCTGCCACAGAGCATGGTAAGTCCTTTAGAGAGCGCGGGAGGGAGGGAGAGAAGGACAGAGAAGGGGAGAGAGAAGGGGGGATAAAGGGGGAGAAAGGAAGAGAAGGGGGGGAGAAGGAGTGGAGACAGTTTTATGAAGTTTAATAAAGTTAGCGGGCATTTTACCTTCTGGCGGATCTTCTAGGTCCTGAAAACACAAAAATCCTATAGGATCTTTGCTGAAAACTCCAATGAGCCAATCAAAATGGCCGGTCAGCGGAGATTGCCTTCGACTGCCTGTAAGTAAATAGCGACCCCACTCCACTGGCTTCGACCAAACGGCAACCTATTTTTAGTCGAGGCCAGTTTTTTTTTAAACAATCGCAGGAACATAGAAGAAGCCTCGATTACACGGAAACTACTTTCCACCATTAGAGAGCGTGACCAAAACCTCCGGGAACCTCACATAAACCTTGGGTGGGGCGCAAGGTCTCCAGAGGTTTCCATTCAGGTTTCCTAAGTGGGACAGGGGCATTAAGGGCTTGGACACGCTAGAGGCAGGAAACATGTTCCCGATGTTTGGGGAGTCCGGAACCAGGGGCTAAAGTTTAAGAATAAGTGGTAAGCCATTTTGAACGGAGATGAGGAAACACTTTTTCTCACAGAGAGTGGTGAGTCTGCGGAATTCTCTGCCTCAGAGGGTGGTGGAGGCAGGTTCTCTGGATGCTTTCAAGAGAGAGCTAGATAGGGCTCTTAAAAATAGCGGAGTCAGAGGATATGGGGAGAAGGCAGGAACGGGGTACTGATTGGGGATGATCAGCCATGATCACATCGAAGGGCTGATTGGCCTACTCCTGCACCTATTGTCTATTGTCTATTCAAGATGTATTTTTCCTCTAATATGTCAATTTATCTTAAATGTAGAAAAGTTTATTAAAATCTTCTTACCCTAGCATGCATGCCCTACAACAAGAACAAAATCCAAAATGTACAGCAAGTGCATAAATCCTTGTAGGAAGTGGGGCAGGTTGACAGAGCAATTAATAAAGCAAACAGGATGCTGGACATTAACAGAGACATTAATGTAAAAGTTTAAAAAATGATGTCACATAATATAATACATTGTTGGGACCATAAGAATAGAATTGTATATAGTTATATGTTATATGTATATGGTTACAGTCATCATACATTGGGGATGAAATGAAGGCTTTAATGTGTGCTCCTCACGGCATGCCGTTGTTCCCTTAGATATGGGAGCTGGACATGCAACAGAGTCTAGATCAAAGATCATAGTCCCTTCTACGATCTTTGGTCTAGATGTTCAGCTGGATCTGTATGAGCGGCTGAAAGAAATTACATTATTTAGCCTGCCCGATCTCTCCCACTTGATAGCTCAGATAGTCGAGTCCTGGCAACGACCCGACTATCTGAGCTATAGGGGGAGATCGGGCAGGCTAAAAAAGAATTTCACTACATGACAAAAGTAATACATTTTTTCTCACCTTTCATTTTTCATTGGGAACCTGAAGAAAGACAAGTTGGGTCGCCTACATTGGTGATTCGAGCAAATTATAGCAGAGCAGTACGCTCCGCTTGTAGATGTGGACACCATGGCGGAAACCAGTTATGGAAATGGCGCTGAAGATTACCCATCAGCTACTACGGCTTTTTTGTGGAATGAACCATCTTGCTCCGCTCTATGATCTTTGGTCTTAAGAGCATTGAGCTCCAGTTGGTCTTCATGTTAGCTACTGCGGGTTTAGTTTAGTTTAGTTCAGAGATAGAGGGTGGAAACAGGCCCTTTGGCCCACCGAGTCCGCACTGACCAGCAATCCCCGCACATTAACGCAAGCCTACACACATTAGGCCAAAACCCTTCTTCAGACTGATGTAGGGTGGGGGGGGTTTGGCACAAAACATTGCCTATTTCCTTCGCTCCATAGATGCTGCCGCACCTGCTGAGTTTCTCCAGCACTTTTGTCTACCTTCCATATAAAATGAATCATTTTAACCAAACCAAACCAACAATGCTCGTCAGCTAGTTTTGGGATGAGACCTAACTATCTGTCATAGTATTTGTGGGCAGAATTTGTGCCTGGATCCTCCAGTATGCTGGAAGTTTCCTCTGACAGCTGCAAGGTTTACTGTACATCTCTTTTTGAGGTCCTCAGCTGACCTGGCCTGGTTGAAGCAATCACCTCCTCGCAGAACCTTAGCCTCCAGGAACATTGTATCTTAAGCCTGACTTCACCATGGAATATGCCACAATTAGGACAATCTGGACAGAGCGTTTCTATGACTCGCTCTGACAACCAGGCTCTTTCACTGAAGAAGGGTCTCGACCCGAAACGTCACCCATTCCTTCTCTCCAGAGATGCTGCCTGTCCCACTGCGTTACTCCAGCTTTTTGTGTCCACCTTCGATTTAAACCAGAATCTGCAGTTCTTTCCTAGTCCTTCACTAATTCTTCCTGAACAATTAAACCACAATTAAAAAATCCTCTTCCTCAGACCAAAAAGCATCTTTAATCTCAGCATTCACCGTAGATCTTTAAAATAAGTTGAAAACAATTCCACAATCAGTTTTTCCATACGAGTTCAGCTGCTAAATAACCTCCTAAAAATAACCTTTACCTATCGTGTACGTGTGTATGGTCATGTTACTAAGTCACGTGGTCACGGGATATACAGATGTCATCGTGTGTATGCATGGTGATTGTAGATGTGCAGGGGTTTGGGTACTTTGGATATGGCAGGCTGCTGTGAAAAAGGTCAAGCTTTGCTGAAGTGACCAAGGGGCGCCAGGTGCAAGAGGCTCATGTAATTAAATGTTGCCATCAAGTCTAGATTTGTAAAGATGCTCCCAACTGTGTCTGTTCCAAGGAAGCCCCAGGTGCCGCCAAGTCTGGGTTAATGTTAAACAGATGCTAAACCCAGGTCTGTGATTGGGTAAGGGATTTTGTGTTTATACGTAGTATTGTGTTAAGTGGCTCTTTGTATACATTGTTTGTAAGTAGGTAAAGTGCCTCTTAATGTGGTCTCATATCTGTAAGATATGGACCGCAGGAGAAGAACAAAGGGAAGAGATGTCTTTCGCCTTCCATCACAGTGAGGAGGTGTTGGAGGTTCACTGTGATGGATGTTTGTGTAAATTGTGTTAAGTGTGAGTCTTGGGTTTTTTTGTAATTGTTAAGACTGTAGAAAATGCAATTTCGTTCAAACCAAGCTGTTTGAATGACAATAAAAGGCATTCTATTCTATTCTAAGAAGTGATTGGCATGTAGGGATGGCCTTCCCATTGCACTTTCGTGCCTCCGTTTAGGGTATAAATGTGTAGGTAATTCATTTGGGCGTGCCGGTTGACTCTTTCTTCTGTTCTGTTTACGCAAGGCTGGTGAGGGCTTGAGTGAGTGGTTCCGAGTCCAGCCCTGTGGTACCGTTAACAAATAAAGAAGAGTTTAGACTCCAGTGTTCGTTTCAATTATTGACTGAACCAAAGGGATAGTATTAGATCAGGAATCAACATGATCACTCCTACTGAGTAATGAATTTGTTGCTGTTAAAGTTGGCATGAACACTCGCTCTATCAACACTTGGTCTGAAGAAGGGTTTCGGCCTGAAACGTTGCCTATCTCCTTCGCTCCATAGATGCTGCTGCACCCGCTGAGTTTCTCCAGCATTTTGTGTACCACCCACTTGCTCTATCATCATTATTCTAAGTGGAATTTACCAAGATGTCTAGCAATATTCAACCTTTGAATACAATATACTTATGACAAGGATCTAAAAAGTTGAAAACAAAATTGGGAATAAAATAACGAAATAGATAAGAACACTTTAAGACAGGCGTTCTTACCATGTGAGCCGTTGCAAACATTAGTAACTAAAAATGGCAGAAAATAGGCCCCAGAAATGAATCTCCTGACTGCAGGCTTGATCAGTGCACTTTGTATAATTCCATGAGTCAAGTCCCAGGGTGATGTTGTGTTGCATTCGCTGAGAGTTAGCAGCACACAATATTAAAAGCAGTAGAACTGCTTCTAACTCTTGCGTAGTGGTCACGGTGGTGCAGCGGTAGAGTTGCTGCCTAAAAGCCCTGTCCCACGGTGCGAGTTAATTCCAAGAGCTATCCCGAGTTTGCCCTGATTCGAACTCGGAGATTTACAGTAATGGCCACTCGTCGGTACTCGGGGCTCTCGTGGACATTTTTCAACATGTTGAAAAATCTTCACGCGTCTTCCCGTACTTACCTGCCGTTAGCGAGTCTTCCCGAGTACCTGCTGTTAGCGTAACGAGCTGCTAAGAGATATCCCCGAGCTCCAACGTACCCGCTACGTTCATTCTCTGGTTACCACGAGGTGATTTTTTTTAAACTGCGTCGAGAGCTATGAATGAACTCGTACCGTGGGGGACTGCAAACCCAAGGAGCTATTACACGAATTGCAGCGAGAGACCCGGGGTACATCCGCCTAGAGGTGCTGTCGTGTACGTTTGTACGTTCTCACCGTAACCACTTGTCATCTCCGAGATCTGTTCGGTTTCCTCCGCACCAAAGACGTACAGATTTGTAGGTTTATTAGCTTGGTCTGTGTAATGGTCCCTAGTGTGTGTAGGATGAGTGTTATGTGCGGGGATCGCTGGTCGGCGCGGATCGGTGGCTGAACGGCCTGTTTCCGTGCATTTGTCACTAAACTAACTAAACTGATTTAAACGTAAATTAAATGCAATGATCGAATGGAAAAAAGGAAGATTGAGACAACATGGGTCAAACCTGCGCAAATGGATGAGCCTAACCAGGGGACCCATCGCCGGCAATGGTATGGAGATGGGTCAATTGCTGTATGGACTCTGTGACTTAAACACTCGTAAGCACAAAGTATAAAGGGAAAAAAGTTTGTAAAAACAACAACTTGAGGCCTCTGACATACTGTGCCAGAAAAGAAAAATGAGACCCAAGCGTAAGCAAGGCTTCAATAGGTAAAACCTCCTGGACAAGCACAACACATCTACATACGTTACAGTTAGTTATTGTCACGTGTGTCGCGATACAGTGAAAAGCTTTTGTTCGTGCTTTCCAGTCAGCGGTACGACAGTTCAGATTACAGTCGAGTGCATTCATGTACAGATACAGGGTAGTGTTTGGATTGTACATTTTTCTCCTTGGAAGGAAGGGGAAAGGGTTTGGGGGGGTGGAGACCCGACTGTGCGTGGCCTGTGGATGGTTACGGGTCCCGTATCTGTTTGTTGTTTCATAAATAAGTGAAATAGCATCGCAAATAAGTTATGTTTGTGCTATTAATGGAGTAGGTAAACGGTAGACGAAAAGGGGGTTCTCGTGTTAGTGATGATAGATTATGATAGCGTAGATAGATAGGGTAGTGGGTGTGTAATAGACGAGAATGATGTATTTATAGTAGTCGGGGCATGAGATTGGGACGGTTCCTACAACAAAACGGCGGAAAAAACGTTTTACACAGACACAATTCACACAAACCATCACAGTGCGGAAGCGTCTCAAACACATCTCTCTCACCATACGGAGCTTACGACTCTTATCTTTCACCCTGTTCCCCTGGCCTGGATGACGCTCGGGGTGGGTTCGGATTTTTGCTGATCTCTCTCACAGTACAGCAGTCAAACTGGTTTGCTTAGTGCGAGCTGATCGAGGCTAGATATTTTGATGTTAGAAGCCCCCGTGCGGGCGATGGTTAAGCCCCGCGGCCGTTTAAAGCAGTGCCAGGCGGATTTTAAGGCCTGCTCCGGGTCGAGTTCAAAAACCCGCTTGATTCGGGCGATTGCCGTTGCAGTGCTCCTAAAAGCGGTCTCCCGCCAGGGGCTGTTGAGCTCCGAAAGTCCACTGTCCACAGGGCGACCTGCCGCTGGAGGGGCTTCGATTGCTTGAAGTTCGGTGAGTCCGCAGGGCTCTGTGACTAGTTTCGGTTGGAGGCCGCCAGCTCGGCAAATGTTGGGCCCCAATGACAACGGAGACTCGACAGGGAAAGGCCAAGCCCTCCATACAGGGAAGACATTTAAAACAAAATTTTAAAAAGATAAATATTATTTATGGACATCGATGGCCAAAGACCACCACTCATTCACTTAATTTAGTTAACGGCACAAGAGAAGCGGCGTATCTCATTTGCAAAGTAATTGGGAGGGGTGAAGATGTCTGAGATGGCAGAAAAATAACTTCGGAAGATGCATTCAGAATTCAAGGAGAAAGTGATCCATGCTTTGAAACAAAATAACTGTGACGGTATTATACTTTGGAGTGTAGCTTTTAATTCATACACTAGGACAGGTTTTCTGTTGTGATCTGAGACAAAATAACAACCATGTGAAAACAATTTAGGTTCAACTAAGATTTACGTTTGGAATGATGAGTCAGGATCCAGCTTCTTTACAGTTTGGACAAGTTAAGATGACAGGGAATTACTGGTATTAAGAGAGGCTTTCAGGATGGGACACGGATAGCCATATATTGATGTTACATGGATCACATTTTAAACAACCTCAGTGGAGATTATTTAACTAGGATCATGTTTGGCATATGAAATTGTGGTGAAGGGGCTGTTCCTATGCTTGTACATTCACATACATCTGGTGAATGTGACACAAGATTCCAAAGCTGGCACCAATGTTACATTACGAGCCTTCAGCATTACTCCAGTCTACCTGCTGCAGTTTTAGTTTAGTTCAGTTTATTGTCACGTGTACCGAGGTACAGTGAAAAGCTCTTGTCGCGTGCTAACCAGTCAGCAGAAAGTCTATACCTGATTACAATCGATCCATCCACAGTGTACAGACACATGATGAAGGAAATAACGTTTAGGGCAAGATAAAGTCCGATTAAAGATAGTCCGAGGGCCACCAATGAGGTAGATGGTAGCTTAGGACCGCGCTCTCATTGTTCATAGGACGATTCAGTTGCCTGATAACAGCTGGGAAGAAACTGTCCCTAAATCTGCAGGTGTGAGTTTTCACACTTCTGTACCTCTTGCCTGATGGGAGAGGGGAGAAGAGGGAGTGGCCAGGGTGAGACTCATCCTTGATTATGTCCTTGGCCTTGCCGAGGCAGCGTGAGGTATGAATGGAGTCAATGGAAGGGAGGTTGGTTTGTGTGATGGTCCGGGCTGCGTCCACAATTCTCTAAAATGTTAATGCGGTCCTGGAGGGAGCTGTTCCCGAACCAAGCTGTGATGCATCCCGATAAAATGCTTTCTACGGCGCATCTGTGGAAGTTGGTGAGAGTTATTGGGGAGATGCTGAACTTCCTATGCCTTCTCAGGCAGTGGAGGCATTGGAACGCTTTCTTGTATGGTACTTCAACATGGGTGGTCCAGGAGAAGTTGTTGGTGATATTGACTCTTAAGAATTTGATGTTTTTTTACTTCAGCGTTGTCAGTGCAACTGGGGCATGTGTATCACTTGACTTGCTGAAGCCGATCACTCTCTCCTTTGTCTTGCTGACATTGAGAGAAAGGTTGTTGACTTGACAGTCATGAGGTTCTCAATCTCCCGTCTCATCATTGTTTGATAGCCGGCCTCGGTCTTCTTGAAGGAGGTGGGTACCTCCGAACGTAGTAGGGAGAGATTAAAGATTCCGTGAATACTCCCGCTAGCTGGGCCACTGCGTCTAAAGACAGGGCCAGGAACCCCATCTGGACCAGTTGCTTTCTGTGGGTTCACCCTCAGGAAGGCCGATCTAACCTCTGCTACAGGAGGGGCCCACTGCAGTCTGAACGGCCAGGTGTCACCGCCCTGTTGGCCTTCTGCTTAAAGCGAGCATAAAGCATTGAGTTCATCAGGTGGGGTTGCACTATCACCAGTGATGTTGCCCGAGCTCACTGTGCTGCCAGTTATCTTATTCAGACTGTGCCACATTCTCCGTGTGTCCGAATGATAGGAATGGGAATGCATTATTGTTCCTTGTGACTGGGCACAGTGAGATTCTATGCTGCAAACACAATGTATACAAATAGCAGCCACGTACGGTGCTGACAAAGTTACAAAGCCCGCCGGCTCCCCCTTTTGTTCCCCCCCCCCCCCCGCCAACAGTTCCCCCACGCCGGGTCCCTATTATCCATCATTCTCCCCCCCCCCCCACACCCCTCACGGCGGTTCCCCCACGCCGGTTTCTCCAAAGTTCTGCCCCTTCACCCTCATGGCGGCCCTCCGCGCTCTCATCGACCATCGACCGCGGGTTGACCGGGGCTCGCATTGCCACTACCGAGGCCCCATCGTCGCGAGGCCTCACTGCTGTTGATGCCCCACTTCACGCCTCTGTGGGGCTGACCCGGGCCCCAGCTGCAGGCTCCGTCGGCCGCTTCACCTGACCTGGGCTTATACATAGAAACATAGAAATTAGGTGCAGGAGTAGGCCATTCGGCCCTTCGAGCCTGCACCGCCATTCAATATGATCATGGCTGATCATCCAACTCAGTATCCCGTACCTGCCTTCTCTCCATACCCTCTGATCCCCTTAGCCACAAGGGCCACATCTAACTCCCTCTTAAATATAGCCAATTAACTGGCCTCAACTACCCTCTGTGGCAGAGAGTTCCAGAGACTCACCACTCTCTGTGTGAAAAAAGTCTTCCACATCTTGGTCTTAAAGGATTTCCCCCTTATCCTTAAGCTGTGACCCCTTGTCCTGGACTTCCCCAACATCGGGAGCAATCTTCCTGCATCTAGCCTGTCCAACCCCTTAAGAATTTTGTAAGTTTCTATAAGATCCCCCCTCAATCTCCTAAATTCTAGAGAGTAGAAACCGAGTCTATCCAGTCTTTCTTCATAAGACAGTCCTGCCATCCCATACGCGGCAATCCGGCAGCCTGGGTCTCAGATATTCCAGGTTCGGGGAACATGGTGTTGCCAGGGCTGCCACACCTGAAAATCATGGGGTGTTGATTTGGTAACAGACACTGCCACCTCTAACCTTGCCCGAAGATGCTGTATGGTCCATCCAGTGAAGGGACAATCCTGGAGCTGAACGGCACAGTCACGTATGTGAGGGGTGAGCCATGTCTCTGAAATGGAAAACACAACAGTCTTTCACTTCTTGGAGATAAGTCAGTCTGGTTTCAAGTTCATCCAGTTTGTTTTCCATAGCCTGTACAACAGCCAGTATAATGCAAGGTAGGGGATAGGAGGGGTCTTTAAATGTTTTAACCTCAGTTGTAGCACACACACCTCCCTCTTTTCCTCGCAAGGTGGCAGAGCTTTGACCTTGTGAGTGTTCCCTGGGCTGGAGTTGTTGGTGGGAGGGCCATGGAAGTCATTGCCTGCGTTCCGTGGGGGCGATCAGCACTACAGTGCCTCGGGGTCCCATCCAGGCTGCCCCCTGGAGGCTGCAGTCATCGTCGAGAGCTGCTTGGATCGGGCCTTTGACCTTGTGTTGGTGGTGGACAGCCTGGGAGATCATAATTTATGTGATATGAACAGAATTAGGCCATTCGGCCCATCGTCAACTCCACCATTCAACCATGGCTGATCTATCTCTCCCTCCTAACTCCATTCTTCTGCCTTTTTTTCCCATAACCCCTGACACCCGTACTAATCAAGAATCCATCTATCTGTGCCAAAAATATCCACTGACTTGGCCTCCACAGCCTTCCGTGGCAAAGAATTCCAGCGAGTACAGGCCCAGTGCCGACAAACGCTCATCATAGATTAACCTACTCATTCCTGGGATCATTCCTGTCAAACCTCCTCTGGACCCTCTCCAGAGCCAGCACATCCTTCCTCGGATATGGCAAAGAATTCCACAGATTCACCACCATCTGGCTAAAGAAATGCCTCATCGTCTCCTTCCTAAAGGAACGTCCTTTAATTCTGTGGCGATGACCTCTGGGCTCCACCGCTGGTGGAAATATCCTCTCCACATCCACTCTATCCAAGCGGGCCTCGGGTCGGACTGTACGGTAGCTGCACTGGTTTGTCTCGGAGGTGAGTGCCTGGGCTCGGCGGAGGCGCTGAGCTCTTCCCAGAGTCAGGGCTCCGGCCTGGCGTTGTCAGGAGGTCAGGTTCAGTGTCCCTGGTTAGTTGAGGTTGGGCGGTGGAACCTTCCGCCCCTGCAGCCTGGGGCCTGTTCCCGGTTGGCCCGGATGTCAACCTGTGGGGTGGGCAGCTGGTCAAGTAATCCGGAGGCTCCAGTGGAGGTTAGTAGGCCGCAGGTTGGGTCAGGCTCGGTAGGCCTGAGGGGAGAACAAAGGGAGCATTAGTAATATAAGCTTTGATACCTGCGGGTTGGAGCCCGTTCGTGCTCGGGCCTAGAGGACTTGGGGTCGGCTGCTCCGGGGGAAGGGCGGTAGAGTCACTCGCAGGGTCTGGGAGGTTACTAGGCCGTAGGTCTCGTCGGTCGCACTAGGCCTCACTGGTCGGGCCCTCAACCATCCAGGAGTCATTGTGATAGCTGTTCTGGTCCTGTCAGTTGGAGAATCAACTGATCTGAGTGGAGATTAAGAAAAGCATGGTTAAATAAGAGAAGTTGCAGTTAGATTAGAGGTTTAAAAGAGTGGGGTGATTGTGATACATAACTGCACATTCCTCTTCTGGGAACAGCACACACAGAGTCGCCTGGCTTGGGTGACATCTTGGTAGCAACTGAACACTGCTTTTGTCATTCCCTGAGTTAAGTGTTCTTGTGGATTCATGTCAGGCCTGCCATCACCCACACTCCACAAACTTCAGCTGTCTGAAACCCTGCAGCCTGTCCAATTTCAGTTCACATCTTTCTGTATGAACCTAGACATAGAAAGCTGGAGTAACTCAGCGGGTCAGGCAGCATTTCTGGAGAAAAGGAATAGGTGATGTTTCGTGTCAAGACCCTTCTTCAGACTGACCCGGTGAGTTGCTCCAACTCCAGCATTTTGTGTCTAACTTTGGTTTAAACCAGCATCTGCAGTTCCTTCCTACACAAACCTGCATGAACTGCTGGTCTCCCAAACACTTGCATTGGAAACTTCCCGACATTTCCCTACCATTCCTTGACCTCACCATCTCTATTGCAGGTGATACACTCCTGACCGACATCCACTACAAAACCACTGACTCCCACAGCTACCTGGACTACTCTTCCTCCCACCATGCTTCCTGTAAGGACTCCATCCCTTTCCCAATTCCTCCGTCTACGCCGCATCTGCTCCCAGGATGAGGTGTTCCACACCAGGTCATCACAAATGGCCTCATTCTTCAGAGAACGGGGATTCCCCTCCCCCACTATTGATGAGGCTCGCACCAGGGTCTCCTCCATACCCCGCAACACTGCCCTCTCTCCCCATTTCCCCACTCGCAAACAGGGCAGAGTCCCCCTGGTCCTCACCTTTCACCCCACCAGCCGGCAAATATAACACATAGTCCTCCGCCAGTTTCGCCACCTCCAACGTGACCCTCCACCCGCCACATCTTTCCCATCTCCCCCCCTGTCTGCCTTCCGCAAAGACCGCTCCCTTCCGCAAACTCCCTTGTCAATTCTTCCTTCCCTCCCGCTCTACCCGTTCCCGGGCACTTTCCCTTGCAACCGCAAGAAATGCAACACTTGTCACTTCACCTCCCCCCTCCACTCCTTTTCAGGGACCCAAGCAGTCCTTCCAGGTCCGACAGAGGTTCACCTGCACCTCCTCCAACCTCATCTACTGCATCCGCTGCTCCAGATGCCAGATGATCTATATCGGTGAGACCAAGCGGAGGTTTGGCGATCGTTTCGCCGAACACCTCCGCTCGGTCCGCAAAAACCAACCCGACCCTCCCGGTGGCTCAGCACTTCAAAACCCCCCCTCCCATTCCGCATCCGACCTCTCGGTCCTGGGCCTCCTCCACGGCCAAGAGTGAGCAACACCGCAAGTTGGAGGAACAGCACCTCATATTCCGCTTGGGGAGTCTGCATCCTTTGGGCTTGAACATTGAATTTTCTCAATTCTGTTAACCCTTGCTGTCTCCTCCCCTTCCCACCTCTCCCTCGGCCTTCGGGCCCTGGCATTCCCTCTATCTCTATCTCCCTCCCCCACCCTAGTCGCACCAGCTTCTCATTTTCACTCCACAAACAGCTTACAATGGCTTGTTCCCTTTATCATCGATACTTTTTTGCATATCTTTCATTCATTGTTCTTTATCTCTCCACATCACCGTCTATATCTCTCATTTCCCTGATCCCTGACCAGTCTGAAGAAGGGTCTCGACCCGAAACGTCGCCTATCTCCTTCGCTCCTTAGATGCTGCTGCACCCGCTGAGTTTCTCCAGCTTTTTGTGTAACCCTGCATTGGAAACTTCCTGATTTCATTTGAAATTATTAGATTGGTTCACATTTTCATTGATCCGTGATCAAGTTCAGCCTTCTCAAAGTCCATCCCTCTCATCCTTGCTCACACACACAGACACAGACACACACACACACACACACACACACACTCAAAGTCCATCCCTCTCATCCCTGCTCACACACACAGACAGACACACACACACACACTCAAAGTCCATCCCTCTCATCCCTGGTCTTACAGACAGACAGACAGACAGACAGACAGACAGACAGACAGACAGACAGACAGACAGACACACACACTCAAAGTCCATCCCTCTCATCCCTGGTCTTACAGACAGACAGACAGACAGACAGACAGACAGACAGACAGACAGCCACACACACACACACACACACACACACACACACACACACACACACACACTCAAAGTCCATCCCCCTCATCCTTGGTCTCACACACAGACAGACAGACACACACACGCATGGACACAGACACACAGACAGCCAGACACACTCAGAGTCCATCCCTCTCATCCTTGGTCTCTTGTTTCACTCCCATCCCTGATGTGTGTCAACTGACATCTGACTTCTTGCTCTCTGTGGCCCTGAGTGAACCAACTCTATTCCTCCTATACCTTGTTGTTGGAGGGAATGTTGTACTTTACCCGTACTCTATATCTGATTTACTCAGACAGGCACGGACACAAAATAAAACAACTCATAGATCAGTGGTGAGTCTATCGAACAGCCTTAATGATGTACATCGGGGAGCAGTGTGAGCAAATTCAAACTACTTCAAAGTCCTACAGCAACTGTAGGATTCTTATACCCTCATGACACAACGCTTCCTTGTGGAGTTGAAATAAACAATTATTAATCAATGTCTCCCCAAAGTTAACTTAAATCTTGCCTTTCGTGTTGTTTGGAAATCTCCCACCCACATATCTCACATGTAGATACCATAAATGTGCAGATTTCCCTGCCAAATCCAATCCCCTTCTAAAAGAGGTGATTTGTTAACCTTTGGGAGACTTGCCTGTTAAACACAGTGACCAAGCGTAGCTTGTAATGCAAGATTGCAACAGATAAGAACCTAGACAGAGCTACAAAGGACTATCCTTCCTCCGACTGATAAGGAAGCCTGTTTCACAGCGGAATGCTTCAGCCTTAGCTGCTTTAACTACATTCTATATTGGCCATTTTCCCATCATGCTCCCAGTATGTGCGCTCCAGGGTTAACCAAACTATAACTGACTTATCTCCCTTACAATACTCAAAATTCCCTACAACACTTTCCGACCCTTAAATAGACCGTGCTACTTGTCTCATCTCCCAATCTATCTTCTTTCGCCTGATATTTATCAGTTTATTTTAGTGATGTATCATTTTATGTAGCATTTTTGCAAGATTTCTTATGGACATAATTATTGTGGCGGCATTGTATCAGGATGTTTAATGCTTGTTCATCCTGTGGTTTAGATACGCATGCCAATTATGCACAAATTCCATTTTTACTTGTTTTGAAATATTGAAATTGTAATTAACCATATGATTTTTGTTCCTAATTGTTTACCGAAAATGTTAGTACAAAATGAAAAATTGGACGACCGTGCATGGAAACATTCTTAGATTTCTTCCATAAATCTGATGTAAAGTGTGCAATGTGAAGTATTTTATTATGTTGTATCTCATCAGATCAGACATGTACAATGCAAGTACTAAAGCTGCTAACAGTTGATCTGCCATCAATCATTTGTGCAAACCATAACCTTCCTCCAGGTCGAGAATATTTTGAATTGCAAATTAAATATCATCACCTCCAAGGCAATAAATCATTAAATCCGCCTGCCATGCTAAATATCTGCTGCATTGTGATGTGAAGTATATTGATCCAGACAATCTACACCTGCTCCTTGCTTTGATCCAAGACTTAATTGTCTAGTATTTGTTCCCATTCAGTAATGTTATGGGTTGAGTTAGAGCATTATATCAGCCATGATCATATTGAATGACGGTGCTAGCTCAAAGGGCCGAATGGCCCACTCCTGCACCTTTTTTCTACGTTTCTACACTGAGTCTGAAATCCATTCCACTGACTTTTAAAAGCATTCATTTTCTGGAGAATTGAGTTTTTACTGTACAAAAGAGAGCAGTGATGTGCCCAATCCCTAATAGGCTTCATGCCCAATCCAGCAGTATTTATCGAGTGCCAATTAATCTTCACAACAGATCCAAACACCATGCTTCTAAAGCTTACTTTCACTTATCATGCATCAGTTCAATTCTAGTTGGGTGTTCTAAGTTGAATATTAGGGACTAGAATTTCTTAAATCCATCAATAATTGTAGTAATTGGGCGCTGTGCTTGTCGGGTATGCCTTCTCATCCTGAAATCTGGTTTTGTGTCAGGATCCAAATGAAACAATGGCCGGTTTACTTTATCATCGTTACTTTTTTGCATACCTTTCATTCATTTGTTCTATATCTCTCCAGATCTCCGTCTATATCTCTCGTTTCCTTTCCCCTGACTCTCGGTCCAAAGAAGAAGGGTCTCGACCCAAAACGTCACTGATTCCTTTTCTCCCGAGATGCTGTCTGACCATCTGAGTTACTCCAGCTTTTTCCATTTCCAGCTTGGGTGCATGTTTTCCCCTGGCAGCTCAGTATGTGCTTGTTACTTGACAGGGTTCAAACTCTGTTCATTTGTGTGACCAGTCCTGCAGGAATTGACTTTGGCCCTCCAGCTGTTAAAGGCTACCTGACCATTAAAACTTGGCCCGTGGACCATTGGGATTCAGTGGTTGAGAGGGAGGTTCAGCTGAGGTTGTGGAAGGCCAGAGAGTTTACCATTGTCTGCTTGACCTACCTGACAGCTGCATTGGAGAAGTACAAGGAAATGCTGAGTACCAGGGAAGCAGAGCAGGGAGGAAGTTATTTGAGAACCAAGGATCTGACTGTGATGCAGCAACACACTCCATCAGCTTACTCTTGGGGTCAAGATTAGTGGTCTCAACCGTCATATCCTGTTAGATACCTACATCTCTTCAGCCCTCCTGCCTGCTCCATGGTTTCATAGTCATACAGTTCACAGCTCTTACTTACACACGCACAAACGCATACACAGACCAATCACACACACAGACATACACACAGACATACACACACAGACTGACAGACAGACAGACAGACAGACAGGGACAGACAGACCAGACAGACACACACACACACACGCACCCACGCACACACACACACACACACCCACACACACGCACACACAACCCACACACACGCACACACAGACACACACACAGACACAGACACACACACACACACACAGACAGACAGACACAGACAGACACACACGCACACACAGGCACACACGCACCCAGACCCACCCAGACACACACACACACCCAGACACACACAGACAGACACACAGACACACAGTCAAACGCACACATAGACACACACACAAACACAGACACACACACAGACACACACATGCATGCATAAACCACATACACAAACCCACACACACACACTCACACAGACGAACACACACACACACACACAAGACACACACACTGACAGACACACACATACACACACAGACGAACATACACAAAATACACACACAGGCAGACAAATACACACACACACACAGAGACAGACACACACACTGACAGTCACACAGACAGACAAACTCAGACCCACACACTTCGGCGAGCTGCTGCTATTTGATCATTATGACCAGCAAGGGAGCAATAGTGCCGCAGCAACCTAGTAAACTAAAGGCCCTGTCCCACTTTCCCGAGTTACTCACGAAGTCTCCAGAGTTTTCCCCTTGATTCGAACCCGCGGAATGTCGGGTAATGTCGGTAGCGAGTCTGTAGGAGTCCGTAGAAGTTTAGTAGCGGCTCGTAATGCCAGTCGTAGGTACTCGGGGCATAAGGTAAGTTGTGACATGTTGAAAAATGTCCATGAGTTAATAAAATAGCCCCGAGTACCTACGAACAGCTATTACCGTAAATACCAGACAGGGTTTGTCTGCACTGGCCAAGTGTCCTAAACATAGAAACATAGAAAATAGGTGCAGGAGGAGGCCATTCGGCCCTTCGAGCCAGCACCGCCATTCATTGTGACATGGCAGATCATCCCAAATCAATAACCCGTGCCTGCCTTCTCCCCATATCCCTTGATTCCACTAGCCCCTAGAGCTCTATCTAACACTCTCTTAAAGCCCTCTGTGGCAGAGAATTCCACAAATTCACAACTCTCTGGGTGAAAACGTTTTTTCTCACCTCAGTTTTAATTGGCCTCCCCTTTATTCTAAGACTGTGGCCCCTGGTTCTGGACTCGCCCAACAATGGGAACATTTTTCCTGCATCTAGCTTGTCAAGTCCTTTTATAATTTCATATGTTTCTATATGACCCCGCCTCATCCTTCTAAACTACCGTGAATACAAGCTTAGTCTTTCCAATCTTCCTTCATATGACAGACCCGCCATCCCAGGGATCAATCTCGTAAACCTGGCAGAAGACTGAGATAGCAGTGGGCGGGACTGTCACTGCGGGCAGGCCCAACTCGCCCACCGCCAACCCACCTCAGTGGAGGACTCAGTGGGACTACCCGCCCCGTAGGACCATGAACCCGCCCGAGGGCTCGTCAAACGATGGGATCGAGAACCCACCTGAAGGCTCATCAGAGTCTGCACAAAGGCTCCTCGGTCAACGGGACCAGGAACTTGCCCGAAGGGCCGGCAGACGGCGCGACCAGGTGGGAGCTGGAGACGTCGGGCACGAGGGGCGAGGACTGTAGTGGGGTGAACCAGGGTAATGACTCCATCGAGTGAGTGGGCTGACCGGACTTCGGACATTGAATAATGGCGCCAAACATGGCGGCCCCCGCATACTGTATGTAATAAATGCAAAATGAATTTCACTGTGCAGTTACATACGTGACTAAACCACCATAGACTATTGACAATGTAACAGAATTGACAAGACACTCTGCTGCTCAGTTCCCCAGGCATGTTTGCCCCCATTACCAGTATTGTAAAGGGCCTGTCCCACTTATGTGCCCTTGGCACGCAAATTACGCAACCTCGTGGTCGCGTTGAGACCTTTGGGCATCGTATGGCCGTGCGGGGCCGGTCCCACTTAGAAACGCGGAGGGGTATGTAGTTGTGTGCGACATCGCGCGGGGCTCCGAAATATTTGTAGTGAACAAAATCTTCGCGCGCCAATGGCCTGTTGCGGAACTGACGGCCAAAGTGGGACAGGCCCAAGACCCTGGCGCGATGCAATGTCCCACCTCCAACAGCAGCAGAAGCAGGCAAACGATCGCCGAGCTCGGCCTCGGGCTCACGGCCGTTGCGGTCCGGATCCGCCCGCACTTCTACTCCCAGAGCGGGGCCAAGAAAATTGAAGATAGTCACAAAATGTAGGGGTATCTCAGCGGGACCGGCAGCATCTTCCCTGATGACTAAGGAAATCTGGCACGACTCCCCTGATTCTGACCAATTTCTACAGGTGCACAAAAGCAAGCACCTTATTGAGATGCATCGCAGCTTGGTTTGGCAACTGCTCTGCCCATGAAATAGCAGGGAGTTGCGGACATAGCCAGTCCATCACATAAACCAGCCTCCACCCTATTCCCCTCCCTCCCTAACCTCCGTCCCACTGACTCCATCTGCACCATCGCACCTCAGGAAAGCAACCACCATATTCAAGGACCACTCACTACCCGGCCATGACCTCTTCTCCCAACCTCCGTCAGCCAGAAGATGCAAAACCTCGTAACCACGAATCGCTAGATTCAAGACCAGCTTCTTCTCTGTTGCTATCATACTCTCGAATGGACATCTTGTAAACTAATGGGCCTGTCCCACTTAGGAGATTTTTCAGCGGACTGCCGGCGACTGCCAAGTTGCCTGAAAAACCGGCGACTGTCAGAGTGGAACACACACACACACACACACACACACGCATCACTTCCTTCACCAGCCCATCATGCAGGCGGGGGACAGGGCAAGCAGGGGGAGCGCTGCCTAAAAGATTTACACAGTGTAAAGCCAAGGTGATACAGACACACACTTCCAAAAATTAAGGGGACCAAAACTGTAATATTACAATATTACTTGAGCCACATCTCTAGAGTCTGCCATGAATTAATAATCATTGTGATGTGTCCAGAATCAGCATTACCTTAACTTCCATTTATTGGAGACCTTTTTAAAGCTCAGCAAATACAGGAGATCTAGGAATTGTATTAAAATTTATTGGAAACCACCCGCTGTTGAGATTTTACACAACTTTAATCAAATTTAGGTCTACATGTCTCAAATTTTAAAGAATATGCAATCCCATTGGGTGGCACCAGTTTTGTGTTGGGAGTGTGAAATTTGGGATGGGGCTGAGTTCCTGTCAATAGGGAGGTGTCGCCTGGTGCCTTTCCTCACGACTGTTTACGATACGATACGACTTTATTTATCCCGGAGGGAAATTGGTCTGCCACCAGTCAAAATATACAGTTACAAGGCATTGAAAGTGTCGTGGGCATTATAATAATAATGACATTTAAGTGACCAGTTATTACACACCACATATGTAATATTGCACACAAGTGAAATTAACTTATCGCGGAGAAGTCCAGGATGAGGGGGGATGTGCAAAGATGGGGAGGGAGTGAGTCCACCCCACGACAGAAGGGGGTAGGTTGTACAGCTTGATAGCCACAGGGAAGAAGGATCTCCTGTGGCATCCTGTCCTGCCTGGGGCCAGTCTGATGCTGAAGGTGCTCCACAGGTTGACCAGTGTGTCATGGTGGGGGTGAGCACTATTGTCCAAGATGCTCGGGTGGCATCGAATAACGAGTGCCGATTCATCAACAAAGGAGTGACAGGAAGATATGGTTATAATTGTTGACCATATCTATTCAATATAAGCTGCAACGTTTGTTACCCTTGCTTTCAAATACCTCTGTCCCTTCATTCCTTCTTGTCTTTGTGGCGTCCCCAGTCCCAGTATCCTTTGAATGACCAAATGTTCCTCTAGTTCTGGCATCTTAATCACCCCCAAATGTAATTGATCCCTTTTTGCTGCTCTGCATTCCATAAGGGTATAAGATCAAAGGTCATGTGATAGGAGCAGAATTAGGCCATTTGGCCTATCACCTACTCTGCCATTCAATCATGACTGATCTATCTGACCCTTCTAACCCCATTCTCCTGCCTTCTCCCCATAACCTCTGACACCTGTACTAATCAAGAATATACCTATCTCTGCCTTAAAAAAATATTCACTGGCTTGGCCTCCACAGCCATCTGTGGCAAAGAATTCCACAGATTCACCGCCCTCTGACTAAAGAAATTCCACCTCGAACATTCTTTAATTCTGAGGCTATGACCTCTAGTCCTAGACTCACCCACTAATGGAAACATCCTCTCCACATCCACTCTATCCAAGCCTTTTGCTGTTCTGTATGTTTCAATAAGGTCCCCCCTCATTCTTCTAAACTCCAGCAAATACAGGCCCAGTGCCGACAAATGTTAACCTTCTCATTCTTGGGATCATTCTTGTAAACTCCTCTGGACACTATCCACAGCCAGCGCATCCATCCTCAGATATGGTGCCCAGAATTGCTGACAATATTCCAAATGTGGCCTTACCAGCACCTTATGGAGCCTCACCATCCTACTACATTTTCAGATTTGTACCTCTATCCTATCTCTATTCCCCTTTGAGAGACAAAAAAAAAACCTATTCCCTTTGGTGGTCACCAAATGTTGGGTAACTCAGTGGAACTGGCAGCATATCCTGTTCCGCTGAGTTACTCCAGCATTTTGTGTCTATCTTCGGTGTAAACTAGCATTTGCAGCTCCTTCCTACACTATTCCATCGTGAAGTTTTGATCATCTGCCTTGGCCTGGTGTTGAATTTAGTTGATGTTCTCGTGAAGTGTTTTTGGGACATTTTACCATAATAAAGACAAAACTATATTAATGCAAACAGGTAATGCAAACAAATTGATACTAGATTGCACCTCGAGTATATTTTATGTAACGTGAAAAAAGGTCTAATCATGTTCAATTAGTTAATTCAACTACATCCTAAAAATGATTGCTATAATAGTAAGATTAAACGAGAACTTACCAGTTCGAAGTTTGATCGTTATTTTATGAGTTACGATGAGGGATTACGTGAAGAACCCGCCTCACGCTGGCGACGGCATACTTCAAAGCAGCGGCATGAAAAACACAGAACACCAAAAGCCGGAGTAACATAGTAAGGCTTCATAAAAAGACTTAGAACTACCATTTGATCATTTATTTTATAGGGCGGGAGTGGAGGGCAAAGTAATCCCTCATCGTAAATCCTCATAAAATAACGATCAAAACTTCGAACTGGTAGTTCTCGTTTAATCTTACTATTTTACTTCGGAGTCACGTGAGTGACTACGTGAAGATTTTAAAGCTTTCTGTGTTTTTTTATGTCGTAGAATTAATCCATACGACAGTCCGGCTAAGTAAACACATACATGAGAAAGCAGACTAATGTTAGATCATTTCACAATTAACTTTTTTAATGGTTTAAAGACCATATAATAACCCTCCTTATATCTGAGGGAAATGATTACAAGCGATAAAAGATAGAAGTGACTACACCACTGATTATAGCAATTAATAGTAAACAAAGCAGGTGATTATAGTGCTCCCAACACCGCGTGTCCAAAGCTTATCATAGTTGTGAACAGGTTTATTGTAAAACTTTGAAAAAGTTTCTTCTCTACTCCACCCTGCGACTTTTAAAATATGCTCGAGAGGTACGTCCCGCCCCTTCGCCGCGGACGTAGCTGCCGCCCTGGTGGAGTGAGATTTGAACACATCAGTGTCTACTCCCGCTAAAACCAACACCTGTTTCAAACCATTTTGAGATAGTTTGAACTGAAGCTTTTGTGTGTGGTTTTTTGTGCGTAACCATTAACGTTTTTTTCATTTCCTCGAAGGGTGTCAGTAACTTTAAATATATTGGTTCAAATGTTTAACCACACACAAAGTAGGATCAATATGATAAGCTTGAAAGGTTACCTTTGTTCCAGATCTCCCTGGTCTGCTTTGTTTGATCAGATCGTAAACATAGAACACAACATTATCTGTAGTCACATGCATACAGTCTAAACGCAACATTTGTAAAGTTTGCACTCTTTGAGCTGAGACCAGTGACATTAACATGACTAATTTCAATGTCAATCTTTTCCAATGTCAACCCTTCAATTGGAGTCCATTGTCTAAGTAGCGTAAGTACAATGCTCACATCCCAAATCTCTGTGTATCTTGGTTTGAGTGGATTAATATTAAAGATTCCTTTCATGAATCTAGATATTAATGGATGCGACCCAATTGATCTCTGATCAGTCATAAGTCCTAAATAGGACGACAAGGCACTGCGTGCAGTGTTAATGGAACTGTAACTTAAATGTTGCTCAAAATGCAAATTGGCAAGGAATTCCAAAAACATTTGCAATATTTACAGTATCATAAGAAATATTTGACTGTGTGCAAAAGTCTTCCCATTTCTTAATATGCGTCATATATTGCTTTTGTGTGCTATCTCGCCATGATGCGACTATAACTTCCATAGTTTTGTCCGACAATCCCAGCTCCTGTAGTGGTCTGGTCAAAACCTGCAGATTAATAAATTCATATATGCATACAATGGGTAAATTTCTTTAGTTACCGGATTAGTCAAGATATCACTACAGTTAGGAATCGACATATATGGTTCTTTAATCATATTCAGCATTACTGGGAACCAAGGTTGAGTTGGCCAATTTGGAACTACCAACAATCCAGAAGCAGAATCTTGTTCTATCTTCTTCAGGCATCTCTGAATCAAAGCAAATGGTGGAAAAGCATAAAAGAACATCTTTCCCCAGTGTAATGAAAAAGCATCTACTGCTACTGCATCTGGATCGTGTTCCCAAGACACATAAGTAGGCAATTGATGATTAAGCCTAGATGCAAACAAATCAATTTCTGGCAACCCAAATCGGTTCACAATATTCTTAAATATTGCTGGCTTAAGCATCCATTCCGTATTATCTTTAAAAATCCTGGACCTTTCATCTGCTACCACATTGTCCTTACCTGGAATGTAGCTTGCTGAAATCCATATTTGGCGACCAATACACCATTGCCATATCTCATTGACCAGACAATCACATGATACTGATCTAACTCCCCCCATGTGATTAATGTATGCAACAGCCGTTTTATTGTCTAACTGTATTAACACATGTAGACCTTGTTTAGCACAAACAATATGCTTTAAGTCCATAAAAAGCACCCAATAACTCCAAATAGTTAATACCATAAGCTTGAAGAAACGCTTCTTCTTGAGCTTTCCATCTACCTCCACAACTGGAGGACGAATCTGTAGCCCCCCATCCGAGAGCACTAGCATCCGTTTGTAAAACCATTTCAGGCTGTTCAATCATGATATTCTTAGCAGCTTGTGGGACATTTTCAACCCACCATTGTAATTCCAACACGGCTTCTTTTGTTAATTGCATAGGCCTGTCAAAATGACCTGCCTTCTCTTTAAGAGCCCTTATTTTGTCCCTTTGAAGATTTTTTATAATGTAATGGACCAAATTCCACTGCCGGAAATGCTGCTACCAGTTTACCAATGGTTTTCGCCACTTCTCGGATGGAGGGATAAGGTTTGTGAATGAGGTAATTACAAGTCATCAAAATGTCATTGGCCTTCTCTGTTGGCAAAGTAACTAACATAGTCACTGAGTTAATTACAAACCCCAAAAAGTTAATTGTTTGTGCTGGCTGCAGCTGGGACTTAATTGGATGAATCAAGAACCCTAGCTTTTCAAACAAAGCTTTTAGTAACTGAAACTGAGTGCTCAGCTGACTCTTGAGTATCATTAATGATCAGAATATCATCCAGATAAGCCATAACAATGTGATTTCTGTGCTCTTAATTGGGCTAAAACTGGTTTCAACAGTTTTGTAAAGAGTCTAGGAGCCGAACTCAATCCATTTGGTAAAGCTTTAAACTGCCATAATTGTCCCAGCCAATTAAATTTTAAGTACCTCCTGAAGAATTGATGAATTGCTACAGAATAATAGGCATCCTTCAAATCAATCTTAGCCATATAACACCCTGCTGAGATAAGATATTTTGCAGTACTGAATGTCTCCATCTTAAAATGTTTGTATTCTACAAACTTATTTAGATCTGTAAGGTCCAGAATAATTCTGCAACTACCATCTTTTTTATCTCTTCGAAATATATTAGAGACAAATTGACGCTTATGTTCATAAGTCTTTTCAATTACGCCTTTTCCAGATAATTTGTCAATTTCCACATTAATCTCCATTCTTTCCTCTGCAGAAAACACATAAGCATAAGCAGGTTTATTCTGTACAGGAGGATTAACCCCTTCTTTAAAAATAATAATGGCTCCCGAAACTACTTGTAATACATATCGATCAGAAGTAATGTTAAGCCAGGCATTATAAAATTTTTGCAATCTCCCTCCAACTGGAGAGTCATCCACAGTTTCTTTAAGGATATAAGTCTTTAATACCTCTCCGTATGAGCGTGGTGGTCTCCTTCTTCCCGAATACAGGGAAGCACTCGCCTGCACAGCACGATAGTATTTTCGTGACAAATTTCTGCCTCTATAACGAAAATCGAAACCCCTTCGGGTCGAAAAAACCCTTCTTTGTCCAAAGACAAAAGGTTTAACATTGCTAAAATATTTAGCTTCTTCATCCAACTCTTTCAGCTGTTTCGGCAGATTTTCTCCAAACAAATACCCAGGAGCTTGAACACCACTTTCTTGACACAGGCTTGCAAACCTAGGGTGAAATATGGGCCGAATCGCCATTTTCCTCATACAATTAATTTCATAGAACGAATTACACAATAAGCCCAAAGTATCCTTTTGAATCTTTTCCATTTCCAGATTCTCCATTTGCCTGCCATAGGCCGTAATGGCAGCAGAAATTAATTTGAGCACCTTTTGAAACTTCACTTCTTGGGCTCTCATACTTGGAGTCATAGACGTCCATATCATCGGATTCACCGTAGGCACTTCCAATGAGGCACAATTTCTTGGAGCTTTATATAATTCTGATGTTTCATTCATCACAGAATTGTGAAGTTGGTGAGATACCATATAATTTATGTTGGCAGCTAGGTTTTCTTCCATAGCCTCACCACTTCCTTCAGGTATAGCAAAATCTTTTGTGCTATCCCAGGCACATTAGGCCTTTTCTTTTTACTTTGTGGTGTGCTTTCAAAAGCCATATAACCACCAGCAGGGTCTGCCTTCTGCAGCCCTATATCAATTGGGATATCACCCCATGAGACTTCTTCCAGCCCAAATCCTGGGTCCGGAGTATCATATTCCCAACTTGGCCCACAGCCATATTCATCATATTCAAACCCCTCAGGGATTTTTTGGGATTCATCTGGGTACTGTGACCCTTGTCTCATAATTGTTTGGAGAACTTTTCTCCATATGCTCCATTTTTAGCCACATAGTTTTATTGTCTGGAGGTCTTTCAGTATCAGAGTCATCAGAAACCACGGGCCTCTCAGATTTCTTTTTGCATTTTTTAGGAACATTTTCCTCCGTGGTTATTATTTCTGGAGAATCTGGAAACTCACTATCGGGTAAATCGGCGGCCAACGGTATCGGAACCGGGTCCGCACTAACTTCGCGTCCCGTATTTTTACTTTCACCCCGGGAACATCTTTTTACCCGCGAAAACTTCTTTCCCGATTTCTCCATTTTTCTTTAATAATCAGTGCTCAATCAGCACGTTAACGTGGCTCTAAATTTTACTTTTGGTTTCGTTTGCTGGAGCCACCCAGCGTAACCTAAAAAACGCCCCGATCTAACTGCACTTACCTGCGGGCCGTTCCGACCGCTGCGAGGAGCTGCTCCTTACTGCAGCTCCTCCTTCCGCCGTCAGCGTTGACGTCATGCCGTTGCCAGCGTGAGGCGGGTTCTTCACGTAGTCACTCACGTGACTCCGAAGTAAAATTAAAATATATTAGTGGATCAGAAATAGTCAGAACAAAAAGAATAGGGTGATTTTGGAATCTGACCCCTCAGTTATTTTATGGATGGTGCCTTGTTATTGGGGGAAAGGAAGGTAGGAGTGATCTCAGCTCCCCCGCGCCGGGCGATCGGACCCCGAGTCGGGGCTGGTCAAACCTCCTGCGGCTTTGGAGCTTCCCGACATCAGTCTCTACCCGAGACTGCGAGCTCCTCGATGGTGAAATCCGCAGGCCACGGTTGATGCGTCGATCCCAGGCGAGGGATCGCAGGCTCCGATGGCAAGCCCACGCCCCGCGGTGGGGCTTTAAATTATGTCCCAAGCAAGGCCTCCAGCTCCATGATGTTAGGCCGTAGATACGATCCGGAAAATAATTGCATCTCCGGCAGGGTAAGATATCGAAAAAAAGTTTCCCCCGACCCCCCTGCCCACCCCCCACATAAAACAAACCAGAGAATATTAACACAAACTTTTAAAACACACTAAAAATAACAAAAAAGACAAAAAAACAGACAGACTGCTGGCGAGGCTGCCATCACTGGTGGCGCCACCTGTGGTGTAGATGAGGAGAAACCAATGGATGTAGTGTTAGTATGTGTAAACAGGAGCTGGTGTTTGATTTGGTGTTTGAAGGGCGATTAAAGTGAACTTGTAGGTCCAGTATAATGTTTGACAAAGGGCAGAAATGTTAGCTTGTTACTCCCTTCATTCCCCAAGCTCTGGTCCATTCACACATCACCTGTGCTCGTTCTGCCAGACCACAACTCACCGGTAATGACGTTAGAGTAATAAATAGTAGAGCTACTGCCTTACAGTGCCAGAGGCCTGGGTTCAATCCTGGCTACGGACGCTGTCTGTACGGAGTGTGTACCTTCTCCCTGTGACCTTGTGGGTTTTTCTCCCACATTCCAAAGACGTGCAGGCTTGTAGGTTAATTGGCTTCTCTAAATTGTCTCTGGCGTGTAGGATGCAAAACTGGGACAACACATAACGAATGCACTGGCGAGGACTTGATAGGCCGAAGGGCCTGTTTCCATTCTGTATCTCTAAACATGAACCCGTGCCCATTCGTACAGTTGGGTGGATCTCAATGTATGGGGCATGAGACCTGGTGTAGGAGATCCCAGGTACCGGAGTCTGGCATCATCTGGGCCTCAGTGGGACAGGCAGCATCTCTGGAGAGAAGGAATAGGTGACATTTTGGGTCGAGGCCCTTCTTCAGTCTCTCTAGAGATGCTGCCTGTCCCGCTGAGTTATTCCAGCTTTTTGTGTCCACCTTTGGTTTAAACCAGCATCTGCAGTTCCTTCCTGCGCATCATGTGGGCCTCTATACCCAGACAGACATTGCTGATAGTCTAATCTTATCACGGGACGTCAATGGTAGCTCCACCTTGCCCAGGTGCTTCTCCTGATGATAGTTTGATGTGATTTGATTCAACTTTATTGTCAGTGTCTTCAAGTAAGAGACAACAAAATGCTATTTCCCCATACAGTCATAAGAATGAAACAAAAACACAGAACACAAGAGTCCACAACACAAACATCCCCACAGCGGCACCAAAGTTCCCCGCTGTGAGGGAAGGAACCAAAGTCCAGTCAACCTCCTCGCTGATGTTCCCCGATGTTCACCCATGGTCGGGGCCTCACGAGCAACCCGTACTCGCCGCTACGGGCGGCCGATGTTCAGGCCCACTCGGCGGGACGAAGGAACCCTGACGTCGAACGGAAGAACATCCCCAGCGGCCTGGACCTCTGAAGCAGCCACCTTCCACCGGAGTCCGGCTCCCGAAGTCCACAGGCCGAGCTGGGCAGAGATTTAGCACTGGCGGCCCCCAGCAAAGGGTCCCAGGACTCCGCGATGTTGGTCTCAGTGCTGCCCGCGGTGGGATCTCCGCAAACCGCAGCTCCGCGATGGCGATGCAGCAGGCCCAACACTCCGGAGGCTCAAACGGCGATCTCAGGTAAGCATCGCCCACTCCGGGATGTGTCCAGTGCTGCACCACTGCTGCTGAAGCTCCGGTCCGGTCCCCGACAGGAAAGGTGGATAATAGTCGCACCCTCGCCTGGAAGTGACTGAAAAACGGTTTCCCCCTTATGCTATCCCCCTTCCCCACATAAAATACAAAAAAAACCTCCAAAAACATACTTAAAAAAAATAGAAATAAAAAAAGACAAACAGACTGCAGGCGGAGCCAGCCATCAACAGCACCACTGACGCTATCCTGAGATTCATAGAGACTATTCGCAAGCCTATAGCTGAGGCAAGTATTATGATGACGTCTACGAGCTCTGCTGAGATGGTGAGTACACATTAGAGAGAGCCATCCAGCTTGATGCATCTTTGCTAAATTATCTCTTCTCAATTGTAATTTGACAATGTAAAACAGCAAAGTGCCCACACACACCATTTCTACACTAATATATTTCAGTTCCTAACGGGCCTGTCCCATTTAGGGGACTCTTTAGGCGACTGCCAGCGACTAGTTTTATTAGTAAGAGCTTTGAAATCTTCATGTAGTCACTCATGTGACTCCAAAGTAAAATAGCAAGATTAAACGAGAACTTACCAGTTTGAAGTTTGATCTCTATTTTATGAGGCGTTACGTTGGTGATATCACGAAGAAGACCCCGTCAGGCCGCATGCGCGTCAATCTTCAAAGCAGCGGTATGAAATCACAGGTAACAGTAATTTAAGTATAATAGTAAGAGCAGAAACCTAGAACTACCAGATGACCTTTGTGAGAGGGGGTTGGGCGTGGAGGGCACGTAATCACCAACGTAACACCTCATAAAATAAAGATCAAACTTCAAACTGGTAAGTTCTCGTTTAATCTTACTATTTTACTTCGGAGTCACATGAGTGACTACGTGAAGATTTCAAAGCTCTGTGATTTCATGCCATAGATTCAAAACCAGGCGTCTCACTGCATTGATTGACTCAGGATGAGTGAATAATCAACAATGCATTAAGCATGACATTGATTTAAATGTATTAATGGTTTATTTTAATAAAGAAAACCAATAGCAACCCCTCTAACTCAGGGGAGGCTAAACTGAACGCAAAACAGAATGGGCAAATTGCCCCGGGTTGGCAATCAGCCTATGGTAAAATTTTTGTGAAAAATAAATTCCCTTGACTATCTTGCGGGTGCGAGGATCTGGTCGATGGGAATGTCCATTGCCTTGGCCACCGACATTGATACCGCCCTGGTGGAATGAGACCTAAAGTTGTCAGTGTTAATACCTGCATAACCCAGAACCTGCTTTAGCCACCTCGAAATAGTCTGAACCGACATTTTCCTTTATGGTTGTTTGTGGCTAATATACAATGCTGATTCCACACCTCTTAGGGTTCTGGTGGCCTTGATATAATATAGCAAGCGTGCCCTCACACCTAGACGTGAATCCATGAGGTATGCCGAAATATGATCTTAAACCCTGTCCCCCTCGTTTGCTCTGCTTGTGTAGATCAGAAATGTAAAACGTAACGGCATTTGCAGCCATTTCCATCCTGTATAGCCGCAGCTTTTGTAATGTCTGCACTCATTGTGCTGATACTAGTGCCATGACTAAGGATGTAGCTGGAGCCCCCTGGTGAAGTATTGTTAACACTGTGTCAATATCCCATACTGCCTGTACTTGTACTGGGAGAACTTGTGTTAAAGATATCGTTTACAAACTCGATATCGGGGGTGAAACCTGACAGAGTGGATCCTGTTTGCTGCAGCTAATATGATGGGAAGGCACATTGGGCACAGTTAATAGCCCTATAACTCAATTATTGTCAAAGACCATTTAAGAATGGTCACTAGCTTCAGTGAACCGCTTACTGCCGATTAAGGCGTAGGGTGCGTTGTCGCCGAAAAGATGAAGCTTTGCTCGTCGTCGGACTTGATTGGTCCGACAGCTTTTGCTTCACCCTCCAGGTTTTGCCTGTTGAATAGGCCTTACCTGAATAGAAGATTCGGCAGCTGGCTCCAATATCCCCCTGATAGCGCTGTTCACTGCCGGCACACATGGCTCCAGTATGTTCCACGGACATTTTCAGAACTTTAAAGTCAGTTATATCTGACCAATCGCACTCCCTTCCTCAGAGAGGATGATTCGTAGGCAGCCCTGAAACTGGTGCTGCCGCAGGACCCTGAGGATGCCTGCGCTGATATAGCCCTTCCAACGGACCTATACCAGGATGGAACATTTTTGCACTGATTCTGTTGGGATGGCAACCTTGCTGCCAGGAATGGTACCTCTGACACCTGCCCTTCATCCCTTGGGGTATACTCCATGGCAATACCCTCAGACTCATCATCAGATTTACACTGACCCGGCATGCTCTCCCCCTCCACGAGGGAGACATTAAGCAGCCCTGTCCCAGGCGCTGCTGGCGCGGGCTCTCCCATAGGCCGGCGCTACTGCAGATTTGGCGTCAGATTTACACTGACCCGGCATGGTCTCCTTCTCCAAGAGGGAGACATGAAGCAGCCCTGCCCCAGGCGCTGCTGGCGCGGGCTCTCCTATAGGCTGGCGCTGACACCACTCCTGCTGTTGGAGCGTATCTATGCATTACTGGAGGGGAAACCTCCCAGCCCGACTCATCCAAGTCCATAGGGCTGACTGATTTATTGGTAAGTCTACCCCATGTCCGGGGGACCACTGTGTCTGCGAGCCGCTGACCACACTGTCAGCGACTCTGGCGGTGACACCGCCTTCCTGCTGGATTTCACAGCAGTCTGAAAGCCACTAACCCTCTTTGTCAGTGACTGGGATCGCGAGCCCGACATCAGCCGACTATCCGCTTCCGCGGTCCAAACCGGGGTCTCCCCACAGCCCACAGCCGGTTCACTCACCAGACTCTGCAGCAACATTCTGCGGAAACCTCTGTAAAATGAGAATCCTGCAAGAAAATGAAAACCTGGTAAGAAATACAAACTTACCTGCAGGTTTAAACTTACTGTTGGCAGGAGCGACGCGCCTGCCAGTCCGGTGCCTCGCCAAGCGAACGTCGTTAATGACACGCATGCGGCCTGACGGGGTCTTCTTCACGTAGTCGCTCACGTGACTCCGAAGTAAAATGGAATTCACGTACGACACCTGGCCACAACCTACGACAGCAAAATTTGTCGCCACTATCGCCGAAAAACTTTCAACGTTGAAAATCTTGTGGCGGTCGCCCAAAAAATCGCCTAAGTGGGACAGGCCCATCACTCCCCTCGTCCTGCTACAATTTGGAGTATGTATTGTGCGTTTTACTATTGACGTAAAACATTCACTTGCTACCACTGTCATTTCCTTTTCTCTTGCCTCTGGATATAAGGGACGTATTTACTTTTGTTATTTTTATTTTTATTTCCTACAGATTTACAATCTGCTTGTATGTCACACGGGCACGGTTTAATGTTGTATTTTATCTCCACCATGTTTGGCCATCCTCTGTCCTTCCTGTGGCCACAGGCAATGTGTGCAATGCCTTCAGTATTTCTGTACTCCTTGCCAAGAGTAAATGCCACTTGCTTTAATCCTATGTTCTATTTTCCCGATTAGCCATGGCTGAATTACTTTCCTCTTTGTGCTAATCCTTAAGGACATTTAAATTTTGATGTTGCACTCTTATTAGCCATTCATGCATCCGAACATAATATGATTTAGCCATGCTTTTACAATGGGAGTTAGCTATGAATAGCAAAGAAATGTCTGAAAGCCATTGAGGGGCTGAGGGTGGGGGGATATGACAACAGACAATAGGTGCAGGAGTAGGCCATTCAGCCCTTCGAGTCAGCACCGCCATTCAATGTGTTCATGGCTGATCATCCCCAATCAGTACCCCGTTCCTGCCTTCTCTCCATCTCGCCTGACTCCACTATTTTTAAGAGCCCTATCTAGCTCTCTCTTGAAAGCATTCAGAGAACCTGCCTCCACCGCCCTCTGAGGCAGAGAATTCCACAGACTCACCACTCTCTGTGAGAAAAGGTGTTTCCTCATCTCCGTTCTAAATGGCTTAATCCTTATTCTTAAACTGTGGCCCCTGGTTCTGGACTCCCCCAACATCGGGAACATGTTTCCTGCCTCTAGTGTGTTCAAGCCCTTAACAATCTTATATGTTTCAATGAGATCTCCTCTCATCCTTCTAAACTCCAGAAATGATGAGGGTTGATGGGGTTGCTCCACTTTATAAATACATTTGACTGTTCAGTTTTAGTTACGGTCTTTCGGCCCACTAAGTTTATTCTTTAATATCATTTTTTTCCTAAAATATAAAGATTATTTTTACTAAATATATTGTTTCCTACTGCTTATGTAGTTCAATATATTTTGTCTCTTTTCACGTTCTGACAAAGCATTTTCTATGTGAAATGTTGGCTCTGCTTCTCTTTCCACAGATGCTGCCCGACCTGCTGAGTGTTTCCAGCATTTTTGATTATCTTTCACTTCTCACATATGTTCTTATGCCGCATAAGGAGGCCTTTTAACATCAAGTCTATGTTGGGTCTCAGAGCAATTCCAATTTTCATTCCCCCACTTATTTCCCTGCGGCATGCTGTCCCACATTCTTGTCATCCTGCCCCAGATACTCTTCAACCCAATTATACAAGTGGTTTTGTTAAGTTTACTGTCACTTGTACCAAGGTACAGTCAAAAGCTTTTTGCGTGCTAACCAGTCAGAGAGACAATACATGATTACAATTGACAGACAATAATACGGACAATAATAACATGATAAGGGAGGTCATTTACTAGTCAATTAAACTACCAATTGGCACATCTCTGGAATCTGGGAACAAACCAGAGCACCTGGAGAAATTCATGTGATCACAGGAAAAACGTATAAACTCGACATGAACTGCGTTGGAGATCAGGAAGGAACCCAGGTCAATGAAATTGTGAGGAAGCAGTTGTAGATGCACAGGTTCAACAAAAGCTTTCACATTTCACAAGCTTCCTTCCATCGAGGGGATCTACCACAGTCGCTGCCTCAAAAAGGCTGGCAGCATCATCAAGGACCCACGCCACCCTGGCCACACACTCATCTCCCTGCTACCTTCGGGTAGAAGGTACAGGAGCCTGAAGACTGCAACGACCCGGTTCAGGAATAGCTACTTCCCCACAGCCATCAGGCTATTAAACCTGGCTCGGACAAAACTCTGAACATTAATACCCCTCCATCTGTTATTTGCACTTTATCAATTTATTCATTCATGTGTGTATTTACGTATATAATTGTAGTCAATACCTACTATGTTCTGTCAGGGACACATGACAATAAACTCTCTTGACTTAGACTTTGACAATAAACTAAACTCAAGTGACAAACTAAACTGAACGTGCTTTGCCACTGCTATCGATCCATCTCAACATCTCATTTCCTAAGTCCATCAAGCACTACCAACATAGTTTAGTTTAGAGATGCAGCGCGGAAACAGGCCCTTCAGCCCACCGAGTCCACGCAGACTAGTGATTCCCGCACACTAACACTCTCCTACACACAAGAGGGACAATTTACTTTTATACCAAGCCAATTTCAGATAGTTTTAGTTTAGTTTAGTGTGGAAACAGGCCCACCGGGTCCGCACCGACCAGCGATCCCTGCACACTAATACTATCACACTACTACTAATACTATCATATCACTAATACTATCACACTACTACTAATACTATCATATCACTAATACTATCACACACACTAAAGTCAATTTACATTTTACAATTTACATTGATACCAAGCTAATTAACCTACAAACCTGTACCTCTTTGGAGTGTGGGAGGAAGCCGGAGATCTGGGAGAAAACCCACACAGGTCATGGGGAGAACGTACAAACTCCGTACAGACAGCACCCGTAGTCAGGTTCGAAGCTGGATCTCTGGTGCTGTGAGGCAGCAACTCTACCGCTGCGCCACCATACCACCCTGATGATGAAACAAAATAACAGCAGTCACTTTCATTACAGCTGCTAAAGTTATTTTTCAAAAGTAATCATCTTTCCAAAATTTTCCATCAGCCTGAGAGGTGAATTATGATGAATTGCCAGCCTCTTTTAATGCTTTCAAGATTCATGAGAGCTATTTTACATTTCACCTGATGTCCCTGCAATGATTATCCTCATGTTTTATTGAAATAATAAGTTTCTGCATAATATTCTTCATAGGCTTCAGATATTTCCTTCTGCCCTTTGTAGATTGAATGCTGCAAGAACAGAGGCAATGATCCTGTTTCCTCGGATGAAATGCTGCTTCAGAAAAATAATCCCTTTGCCACTTCAAAAGAGAACACTGTGACAAGCCGTCTCCCTAGTTCAGCAGATTCACTGGAGTAGCTGAGACACAGAAAGTCCCAGGGGACACACACTACAATTGTCCACTTCTGAACCTCCTGTCACTGAAGGAACAGTTTACCGGAGCAGTTAATAGTTTGAGCAAATAAATTAAATCAATATTGAGAAGGTAGGTGGGTGAGTTAATTGTTGGCATTTTAGGATGAATAACAGTTTTATCTCGATCAATGCTTTATGTTCATTTCAGAATTGATTTCCAAACTTTGGAATTTGGACAATAAGAGAGAATTTGTGAATATTTTTGTCTCATGAAAGAACCTGGAAGGAATCCTCAGTGGTAAGGTATTTACTGGTGTTGCTGAGGGGACACAGGGCAGCACGGTGGCGAGTGGTAGAGCTACTGCCTTACAGCGCCAAAGATCTGGGTTCGATCCTGACTACGGGTGTTGTCTATTCGGAGTTATACGTTCTCACGGTGTCCTGTGTGGGTTTTCTCCGAGATCTTCCATTTCCACACACACTTTGAAGAATACAGGTTTTTGCAGGTTAATTGCCTTGGTATAAATATGTTCATTGTCCCTAGTGTATGTAGGATAGTGTTAATGAGCGGGGATTGCTGGTCGCTACAGACTCCAAAGGGCCTGTTTCCGCGCCATATCTCTAAACTAAACTAAGAACAAGAAAATGATGCGTTACTTTATTTGGCGAGTCCAGCGTTATTCTTGAAATGACGAGGCTACCAGCTGTGAACTTTCAGCAATAAGCTTACTCCATCGTTTGAACTGACTCAATCTTTCCTTCATTGTTACCAAGTTACAGGTTCAATGAAAGCTCTTGCTTGCATGAACATCATAGGCTCATAGACTCGGACGGTTCACAAAACTAAATTATAGATACACGCCACATAAAAGTCTACTAAAGAAAGAAGACAGAGCAAATAAAGAAGATATTAATGCATAAACATAATTAGACAAAAAATAAGCAGACCCGTGATAGAGCAATGAGTGTACCGTCGTGTTGCAAGGTCGAGGTGGGATTATTATTGTGCAGGAAGGAACTGCAGATGGTGGTTATACTCAGAAGATAGACACAAAAAGCTGGAATAACTGAGCGAGGAAGGCAGCATCTCCGGAGAGAAGAAATGGCTGACGTTCCAGGTCGAGACCCTTCTTCAGATTGTGTTGTTGGTTTCAAAAACCTGATTGTTGTAGCAACGTAGATATTCCTGAACCTGGTGTGTGGGACTTCAGGCGTCGGTACTTCTTGTCCACTGGCAGGAGCGAGAAGAGGGCATGGCCCAGAAACTTTACTTTGTCATTAACTTTACCCATCAAAAGGGCTAAAGCTTTTCCTCTAGGGAAAATATTAACCACACAACCTATTGCAAAGCTTCTTCAGACTCTAACTAATTGCATGCTGTGTGGCCTTACCAGATGTACAAACTACCTGAACCAACACTTCAAATACCTTACAGACTGCGCTGTTAATTCGTGCCATTGTAGAGACATCCTTGCGTTTATTGCTACCTTGAAACCTATTTTGTGACATCAGCCTCGACTACAGTTTACTGCCCACTGCTCCTTTGGATCATTTTGTCTCCATGCGGCCCCAGTCAGAATGGATAATTAGCTCTGCACATTATTTTGATATTATTAAAACTGTAAGCTATTCCGTTTCAAGTTAAAGGATCTTGATAGTTGCAATTTTGATTATTTACTCTACTTTTTTTTTCTGGACCTATTGTGAAAGATTTGTTGCCCCATTCTCATAAGTTCAGAAGTTATAGGAGTAGAATTAGGCCTTTCGGCCCATCGAGTCTACTCCGCCATTCAGTCATGGTTGATCTCTGCCTCCTATTCCCAATTTTCCTGCCTTCTCCCCAAAAACATTGACACCCGATCTAATCAAGAAATTGTCTATCTCTGCCTTAAAAATATCCACTGACTTGAGAGTCTTACCTTTTGAGAGTAATCTGTCATCACCACAGTTATGAACAGATACTGATATAATTTGGGAATTGTCATCCAATGATGCCTTGAAAAGTGCTGTTACAACTAAATGCAGACCAATAATCCATCTAGAGACCTGTTGCATTGACAAGAGCAAAGGCAAGTGTTGAATAATTAAGAAGGGTGAGGAAGTTTTATAATTACAAAATGGATTCAGCTGTAAAACTAGAAGTAAAGACAAGCTTTCACCTTTCACCTATTATATTTGCAAATCCAGTAGAAAAAGTGTTACCCTTTCTCCTGCTACACTATCAAGGCTAACAAAGATGTTTATGCTCTTTCCCCATAACACAAGCGAGATAACCAGCACAGCTTCATGAATGTTTTTCCTCTATAATATAAAAATTAGGAGCATGTTTAGAGACTCGGCTTCTACCCTTGTTCTTTTAGATTATAATGTACATCATTAAAGTAAAAAAAACAAGATTCTTGATCTGCAGAAATATAGCCTCCTCATCATAACCATATATAGGTTAACACTTCCTCTCTCGGAAGAAGCTGTCAATCTTTTTCAGTTCCACTCCATTTCAGTTCAGTTCGGTCTTGGAATAAGGGGGAGGCCATTTAGGACTGAGGTGAGAAAAAACATTTTCACCCAGAGTTGTGAATTTGTGACATTTCCTGCCACAGAGGACAGTGGAGGCCAAATCACTGGATGGATTTAAGAGAGAGTTCGATAGAGCTCTAGGGGCTGGTGGAATCAAGGGAAATGGGGAGAAGGCAGGCACGGGTTATTGATTGGGGATGATCAGCCATGATCACAATGAATGGCTGTGCTGGCTTGAAGGGCCGAATGGCCTCCTCCTGCACCTATTTTCTATGTTTCTATGTTTCTATTTGCTACCTCTCAAGCTCATTCAATCATAGAACTTCATTCCAATTGAGATGCACAGTCATTGTGTGATTACATTGAATATTCCTAAATCAGGTTCTGCAGTTAGAAGGGCTAAACGAAAATGGGCAATGTGCAGTATAATTTAGTGGTGTAATGATTTGCATTGCTAATATTAAATGACTTGTCAGTCTTTGTAAGTTGAGTCAACTTTCTAATTATACAAACAGTGAACGTCACCAGGCCGACAGTGAAACGAGTACAATGACTAGGGTGGGGGACGGATGCGATAGACGGGATGCAAGGCTGACTTAAAGTTAGAGAGATATAGAACAAATGAATGAAAGATATGCAAAAAAGTAACGATGATAAAGGAAGCAGGCCATTGTTAAGTGTGGGCTAGGTGAAAACGAGTTACAGACAATGAGACTCAGCAAGACGACTTTGAACTTAGTACAATGTATTAGGTGGGGGAGGGATGGAGAGAGGGGGATACAAGGGTTACTTGAATTTAGAGAAGATAATATTCATACAGCTAGGTTGTAAGTTGCCCAAGTGAAATATGAGATGCTGTTCCTCCAATTTGCAATTAGCCTCACTCTGAAAATGGAGGAAGCCCAGGACAGAAAGGTCAATGTGGGAATGGGAAGGGTAATTAAAGTGTTTGGCAACCAGGAGATCAGGTAAGTCCAGGCGGAGTGAAACGATCGCCCAGTCTGCGTTTGGTCTCGCCGATGTATAAGAGTCCACGTCTTGAACAACGGATACAGTAGATGAGGTTGGAGGAGGTACAAGTGGATCTCTGCCTCACCTGAAAGGATTGTCAGGGTCCCTGGACAGTCGAGGGAGGAGGTATAGGGACAGGTGTTGCATCTTCTGTGGTTGCAGGGGAAGGTACCTGGGGAGGGGGTGGTTTGGGTGGGAAGGGACTAGTTAACCAGGGAGTTGCGGAGGGAACGGTCTCTGCGGAAGGCAAAAAGGGGTGGAGATGGGAAGATGTGACTTGCGGTGGGATCCCGTTTGAGGTGACGAAAATGTTGGAGGATTACATGTTGTATACGATGGCAGAAGGGGTGAAAGGTAAAGACTAGGGGGACTCTGTCTCTGTTGCGATGAGGGGGAGGAGGAGCAAGAGCGGAACTCCAGAGTACCGAGGAGACACGTGTGAGAGCCTCATCTATGATGGGAGAGGGGCATCCCCGTTCCCTAAAGAATGAGGACATCTTGGGTGTTCTAGTACAGAACACCTCATCTTGGACGCAGATGCAGCGTAGACGGAGGAATAGGGAGTAGGGGATAGTCTTTGCAGGAGGCAGGGTGGGAAGAAGTGTAGTCGAGATAGTTGTGGTAGTCAGTGGGTTTGTAATAGACATCAGTCAATAGTCTATCTCCTGTGATGGAGAGACCAAGAAAGGGGAGGGAGGTGTCGGCGATGTAAATGTAACGCAGATAGGTGGTGTCAATGTAACGGAGGTCGAGTTCCGGGATAGGGCCAGCATAGTCCTGGAACAGGGATTGTTCTACATACCTAACGAAGAGATAGGTCGGGGATAGGGCACCCTCTTTATCCTCAGACTGCCAGTAGTTTTTTTTCACAGCTTCCTGCTTACCTGGCATCATTACTCCCTATTCCACTTTCAACTTGCTTGCTCGACGACTTCCGTGGCGGCTTGGAGGGCCTGAGGAGGATAACGCCAGCCAGCTCCACGAAAAAAAACTGGAAAAAACGGGGGATTAAGGGACCTACCCGCTGTCTGCTGCTTGCTGCCTGCCGTTTCTGCACCGAGTGTTGTGAGTGACGTCATCAGGCGCTAGCATCGCGACTAATTTGTCAACAGCACGGTGCCCTACCGACAAGGGGAAAGGTCGATCAAACCGGCAGAGACAAGCCAGGGAAAGGCCAAACAAACTGACAGCCTCGGACTCGCGTAGGACCTCCTCCTGAAGATGTATCCAAAAGAACAGGGAAAAAAACGGAAAGGTGAGGAATTGAAAACTTTTATTTCTCAACAGATTAGCTGGATTAAAGAGAAGAAATAAACCAGGATGAACAACCAGATGAACCAGATGAAACAGCCGATGAAACCTCAGATGAATCAGATGAATAATCAATGAAAGAATTCCAACAGGAAAACACAGTTAAATATTGAAAACAAGATCAAGAAATTATCGGAAAGATTTGAAGAATGAATTCCACTGAAATGTTTAATGAAATGGAAAGTAAGTATGGACAAAAAACTTCAAAAGGTTAAAAAAGACTTTCAAAATAGGATGAATCCTATGGAGGAAGTACCTGGAACAACAGAGGCTGGTATAAAAGCTTAATACAGAAATAGCTGATACAAGTGCTCTTGGACTAACAACAAGTCTGCTTACAGAAAAATGAACGTTCTAACGAACTTGCTGACCTAAAAACATCAGAGAAATGTTATTGAGCTAGAAGGACGTCAGAGAAGACAAATCTGAGAATTGCGGGGTTTCTGAAGGACGAGAGAAAAACGAGATCCTCGAGAATAATTTACTGCAAAACTACTGATCAAGATATTCTATCTCTGGAAAGAAATGCATTTATTAGCTCGTGCTCATAGAGTCAGCAGACGTCAGACCAGACCAAACGCCCCTCCAAGGACAAATGATTATAAAGCTACAATATGATCTTTGTTTGGATGAGATATGCGAAAAAGCTTCCAGAATCAGAAAACCTGGATATTTTGAGGACCAAAAGGATCAGTATCTACCGAGATTACCCACCAGAGGTTGCCAGGTAAAAAAAAAAAAACGGAAGCATTTAATGAAGCTAAAAGTCCTTATGAGGGTGTGTGCAAACCTGAGGATATGGTTTGAATTTACCCAGCTACTTTAAGGGTTACTTTTAACGACGCGGGAACATTTCTTTAATACCCAACAGCAGAATGGAATCGCACAGCAGTTAAGACCTGAAAAATACTACAAGTGAATATACTGACTCTGCCCACTTTATAGAGATCAACACGGACTCTCAACATCTGCAAGATCTTACAAAGAATAATTGGAACTGGGACGGAATGGACAATGTCGAAAAAATTGTAGAGAAGAAAACTGGATCGGAAAGTGTTATCTGGATATTAATAATTAGTCTCCATCACATATATAATATATAAATATAATAAATAACACAAATATTTAAATCACAACTCGGTATTATATTTATTTGTATTATTTTTACCAAATTAAGATTGTTCACTACTGACTAACTACTACTATATTATCAACTAACGTTTATTTAAATGAATAGAGTTAAATATAGCGATGGATTCATTTGGAGATCTTTCCTTATAACAACAATTTTTACTTGAATTTTAGTTTTCCTTTTGTTTCTATGGTATTTTTTTATCCCCTTTTTTTTTCTTATATAGCCTTCCACTTTTTTATGTTTACTATTACTTAGATTTTAAATTAATTTCTTATAAATACACCTTTTATCTTTAATTAGCAGTAGAATTTGATAAATCTCTCCCTTTTTTTTTCTTTTCTGTTTTCCCCCCCTTCTTTTTTGATGAATCCTACTCCTTTTCCTTGTGTTCTTTTACCCTTTTTTTCCCTTAATGTTATACCCCGGTAAAATATTATTATGGATATAATAGATTCCTTAAACCTAGGAGCTGGTCAAGTTAATAACATCAACGACGGAAGTCGCTAGATGGATAGCCATGCTAAGATATGGCTAACCGCACTAACTACAACTACTCTAGATGTAGTTCTTTCTATCTTTAAACACACACTAACCTCTTAAACTATCCTTTACTTTCTTTTTATACAAGTCTATTGTGTTTTTCAGTTTGAATGGAGTTACACATTGGACCAATGGAGAAATATATTCGTGAGGGACATAAAACAAGATTTCAAATTCATCTATTCGATGTTCGGGTGTAAGGTTGGGTCTGTCGCGCTGATCCTTAGACTCTATTGTAGATCTCTAATAAACTTAAAATGCCAAGACTTAAAAAGGAATACGGGGAATGAGGGTATTAAGTTTTGTAGTTGGATGTTAAAGGTATTAATGAACCGATAAAGAGAGGAAAAGTATTGGCACATTTAAAGGCCATTAAAGGCTGATGTAATTTATATTCAAGAAACTCACTTAAAAAAAGACGCTGAATATAGGTTGAAAGCTAAATGGATAGATAAAATGTACCACTCTTCTTTTACGCATAAATCAAGAGGCGTAGCAATATTATTTCATAAAGGTACTTTATTTAAGCATACATCAAACTATAAACTGATAAAGATGGTAGATACATTATTGTGATAGGAGAAATTAAACACAGAAAAAATGATTTTTGTTAATATATATGGACAAATTTTGATAGCCCATTGTTTTTTAAGAAAGTATTAACAATATTCCGAATTAACACAATATAATTTTGATAATTGGGAGGAGATTTTATTGCACACCTAGACCCCTACTTAGATAGATCTACAAAGCAAAGAAAAAACTAAATCACACTCCAGTGATTATTAAACGCATATATGGCAAACGACTAACATTAAAGATGTTTGGAGAACAGAAAACCCTACTGGACGAGAATACTCTTTTTACTTCGCCAGTACATAAAATTATTCAAGAATAGATTATTTTTTGGTGGATGCAAAACTTATTTCACTTACTTATGAATCCAAATATCATAATATTATAATTTCAGATCATGCGCCATTAACATTTAAAATTAAAATAAATGGCAAAACAGTAAAAATCAGGACAGTGGAAAAATTTAACACACAAATTTTAAAAAATAAAAACTACTCAGGAATATATCACAACTCAAATTAAGATTTTTTTTGAAATAAATGATCAACCAGAAATATTCTTGCTCCTTATTATGGGAAACATTCAAAGCATATCTCCGGGGAATCATGATCTCTTCACAAGCATTCCATAATAAAAAAGATTCGGAAGGAACAACAAGATTTGGAAAGGGATTAAGCAATTAGATATACAGAATGCAACAAAACCAAATATACTATTACACAATAAAATTGCAGCATTGAAATATAATAAATAAAATATATTACAGATCAAGTTGTAAAATTTTATCAACAATACTAAACAAATTACAGTTTGAATTTGGAGATAAACCCAAAAATTATTGGCTCGACAATTAAGGAAAATTGAAGCTGAAAAAATTATCCATAGGATTAAATCACATAATGGTGATTTGTTAATACAACCAAGATATTAATGAAAGATTTATGAAATATTATAAAAACGTATACACTGCTAAAGCAACAGTAAATAAAACAGAAATAGAAGCATTAAAAAAAAAAATGTAACCTGAAAGGGACTGGATTTACAAAATAGAGAATTACTAAATGCTGATATCTCAATAAAAGAAATTCCAAGAATCTATTAGATCATTAAAAAATGGTAAAAACACCGGGACCAGATGGTATAGGTTCGGAAATTTTATAAAATATTTCATGATCATATGGTTCCGCGTCTGAAATCATTATATGAACAGATATACACACAACAGAAATTACAGAAACATTAAATTAATCTATTATAACACTTATACCCAAAAATAAATAAGTCTAGGATGAACCAGGATCATATAGAGCAATTAGCTCTATTAAATACTGATCAAAAGATATTAACAAAAATACTAGCACAAAGGCTAAGTTCAGTCGTTAACGAATTAATCCATTCCCGATCAAACAGGATTTGTACCAAAAAGATATTCCTCATACAATCTAAGACGGTTATTTAATATTATATATTCGAAAATAAGTGATAAAAAAGATTTAGTAGTCATTCGCTTGACCAGAAAAAGCTATTGATCAAGTGGAATGGCCTTACCTATTTTCGGTTATGGAAGCTTTCAAATTGGGAGAGAAGTTTACTACTTGGATTAAATATTGTTATATACAAATCCAATAGCTAGATAACAACAAACCGAATGTTATCAACTAAATTCAGTTTATCTCGAGGTTGTAGACAAGGTTGTCCTTTATCACCATTTATTGTTTGCACTCGCAATAGAATACCTCTCGCCCAGAGGGTGAGATTACATCCGGAAATACATGGATATGATACTAGAGATACTAAAAATAAAATTCTCCTTATATGCGGATGATGTATTACTTTATATCACTGAACCAGAAACAAGTATCCCGAAATTTGTTAAAACTAATAACGGAATTCGGATCTTTCTCAGGATACAGTATTAATTGGAATAAAAGTGAACTCATGCCAATAACGGTGAATAAACTTACATATATTACAAACCATTCCCTTTTAAGATAACAAACGAAAATATTAAATATCTTGGGATTTTTGTTACAAAAAGATTTGACTCTTTATTTAAATTTAATTTCCCCCCATTATTGAATAAATTAAATAAGAATATTTTATAACTGGGAAAAGCTTACCTATATTCAATGTTAGGTAAAATTAAATGCAATAAAAATGATTTTACTCCCACAATTACTATATCTATTTCAGATTAATTCCGATATATCTCCCTAAAGCGCGAATTTTTTCAAAAAAGTAGATTCTCTAATTACTAACTTTATCTGGGATTTACAAGAGCCATAGAAATAAATAAAAAACATTTATGTAAACCTAAAATAAAATGGAGGATTAGCATTACAAATCTTATGTTTTATTACTGGGCAGTTCAATATTAAAAAAAGATGAATTTTTGGCTAGAAGAAATAGATAATAAACCAAATTGGTTAAATATGGAAAAAGAAGATTGTTCTCCATTTGAAATTAGCTCTATAATATTTGCTAACACTAACATAGCTAGAAAAATTTATAGTGAAAATCCGATAATAGAAAACGGAATCCGCATCTGGAAACAAATAAAGAAAAACATTAAAACTAAAATCTATACCATTAGGTCTTACCATCGCCAATAATGTTACGTTCAAACCACCCATTCAATGATGGATAAGCTTTTTTTACAATGGAAAATAAAGGAATTTCTAAGATGGATGATCTTTATAAGGAAAAACTCTTTCCTCTCATTTCAAGAGTTACAACAAACTTATGGACTACACAATAAAGAATATTTTAGATATTTACAAATCAGAAATTATGTTTCTGCAAATACACAAGAACTTAGAAATAGAAAGACAGAAATTTTAGATGAATGCTTGAATAAACATCCCAAAATACGGAAAAAATGATATCATATATATACAATATTTTATTGGAAAGTGATGTCCCATCAACAGAAATACATAGACAGTCTTGGGAAAATGAATTAGGCCAAATTATAAGACCAGAAATATGGGATGAAAGTTTACAACATATACATCATTGCTCGTTAAATGCTAAACATTCCCTTATACAGTTTAAAATACTACATAGATTACATTATTCCAAATCTAAATTACATAACAATTTTTCCAAAAGTATCCTCTATATGTGATAAATGTCAAAACTCAGAAGCAAATTTGTCACACTCATTCACTAACTGTATATTAAAATTTGTAAAATACTGGAATGAAATATTTAAGATAATTTCAAATGTTGTCAATATAACTTGACTCCTGATCCCAAAGTTAATAATACTTGGAATACTAGAAAACTGACCAACTAATAAACAATGAACCAAAGAACTTTTATCGACTATGGTTTTTATAATTGGGGAACAAAATTAATATTAAAATTTTGGAAAGGCCCTACATCCCCAACAATCAAAATGTGGAACATAGAAATGTCGGAGACACTTCATCAGGAGAGATTGAGGCTTGTCCTAATGGGACAGGTTAGATCTCTTCAGAGGGATTTGGTCTCCATATATTAAATATTTACAGGGTCATAATGTTCGGCACGAGGACTTGACTGAGGCCTGAATATTTGAATAGATGAAGAAATATATATAATAAATCATGAATATATCTCCAAGGACGGATTAATGATTAATACTCCATTCTCCATCAAACTTTTCACACTCTTTTTCTCTATTTTTTCATACTTTTATAAAAAATTAGAAAAATGTATAGAAACACATAATCTTAAATTTTTAATATCAGTACGAATATAAATATCACTAATTTTATGAAAATATTATTAATTGTATCATGTATTTTCAATTATATAAAAATATATAATTTTAAATTTTAAAATCAATGATTTTTTTTAATACAAATATTATTAACAGTATGAAAATATAATGAATATCATAAAAGTTTTACTAGTATTACGTATTTTTAATTATATAAAATTTGGTCCTACATTTCAAAATCAGTGACAATACAAATATTATCAACAGTACGAGTATATTACTAATATTATGAATGTATTACTAGTACCATGTATTCTCAATTATATAAATATAATCTTAAAATTTATAATCAATAATAATACAAATAATATTAACAGTACGAATATATCATTAATATCATGTATTTTCATCATTGTAAAATAATGTACTTTGTTATTATTTTGTTTCTATAATAAAAATATTTTTTTTTTAAATAAAAATTAAAAATAAAAAACACTTGCTTGCTTCATTCTATTCTCTATTCTCTATTCTCCATCCTCCCCTCTGGCAGACTCAGAGTCATGAGAGCACGTACCAACAGACTGAAGAAAACAGTTTCTTCCCATGGCTGTGAAGAGTCTGCTACAGTAAAACTATGACACCCCCCCCCCCCCCCCCCCCCCCCCCCCCGCACACACACACACACACACACAACATACATACACACACACACACTACACCTTCCAGCCAACGGACAATAACTTCTGCACTTAAAAACACAATCTTTTTCATTCATTTATCTAACTGTACTTGCACTTTACTGTTTTTACTGTACTTTTTATTTATTTATTTATTTTCTATCTCTTTTTACTATTTTATGCTTGGTGCTGCTACAGAAGGAGATGCTGCCAAACGAAATTTCGTTGTATATTGTACAATGACAATAAAGGATTCTAAGTTCTAAGTTCTAAGTTCTAAGTTCATTCATCGATCTAGCCGCAAACTCACAATCAATAGCTTTTCTTCCCATATTTACATTATATCTTAACCTTTACACTTCTGTACCGTCCAATGCCCAGAATTTGCAACGTAAGATTACTCACCTGACATCCGGTACAAGATGAGCTGTAATTTTCTCCATTAAAGGATTGGGAAGGTCAAAGTAATCCTCCTTAGTTTAGTTTAGTTTAGAGATACAACGCAGAAACAAGCCCGTCAGCCTACCGAGCACGCTCCAACCAGCAATCCCCACATAATAACACCATCCTACACACACTAGGGACAATTTTACATTTATACCAAGCCAATAAACCTACAAACCTGCACGTCTTTGGAGTGTGGGAGGAAACCGAAGATCTTGGAGAAATCCCACGTGGTCATGGGGAGAACGTACAAATTCCATACAGACAAGCACCTGTAGTCAGGATCAAACCTGGGTCTCTGGTGCTGTGAGGCAGAAACTCTATCGCTACGCCACAATGCCACCCTTTAGAGGTTTTAAAGAAAGCTGTAAGCTCTTCTCATTATAAGCTTTTTTTTAACCTAGCCCCCAATTCCATTCACTCACGGGCAACCCTGTGGAAATAAAACAGAGGTTTTATAGCCCGGTGTGGTTTTTTTTTCAAACATAATGTGAATTTCAGGCTGCAAATGAATGCCAATACAGTGAGGGTGTGCTTCTACCACCAATGCATTCCTCGCATCCTCCCCTGCCTCAGCTCATCTGCTGCTGCTGCAACCTTCATCCATGCCTTTGTTACCTCCACATTTATTCCAATCTTGAATTATTCCAACTTTCCCTTGTCCTCCTCCACCCTCCACTTGAGGACATTCAAAACTGCGCTGCCAATATCCTAACTTGCACCAAATCGTGCATCACTGAACTCGTTGATAAACATTGGCTCCTAGATAAAGAACAGCTCAGTTTTAAAATTCTTACCTTTCTTTTTAAATCTCTGAATGGAGTCATCTCTCTCCATTTACTTTGGGCCCCATATCTGAGGAAGGATGTGCTGGCGCTGGAGAAGGTCCAGAAGAGTTTTACGAGAATGATCCCAGGAATGAGTGGGTTAACATATGATGAGCGTTTGATGGCACTGGGCCTCTACTCGATGGAGCTTAGAAGGATTAGGGAGGACCTCATTGAAACTTACAGAATAGTTAAAGGCCTGGATAGAGTGGATGTGGAGAGGATGTTTCCACTGGTGGGAAAGTCTAGGGCCAAAGATCATAGCCTCAGAATAAAAGGACATTCCTTTAGGAAGGAGATATGGAGGAATTTCTTTACTCAGAGGTTGGTGAATCTGTGGAATTCATTGCCAAAAAAGGCTGTGGAGGCCAAGTCAATTGTTATTTTTAAGGCAGAGATAGATAAATTGTTGTTTAGTACGGGTGTCAGGGCTTATGGGGAGAAGGCAGGAGAATGGGGTTGAGGGAGGGAAGATGGATCAGCCATGATTTAATGATCATAGACTCTCCCACCAGTGGAAACGTCCTCTCCACATCCATTCCATCCAAGCATTTCACTATTCGAGTCCATCAGATTTACTGGCACGAAAGGGTCTTTCTCTTAAATCAGCAGCTGGAGAAGGTGAATACTAATCTTAAACACAGTAATTGTCAATACTGTATTTTTGCTACAACAAATAATTATCTTTTGCCTTTAGAGCCTTTCCAGCTCGTCAGTGCCTTTGTTAGAAAATTGGCTTAACTTACAAAGTCTGACAGGTGATGCAATGCAAATCATTACACCACTTACAAGCTTAAATGATACTGCATGTAACTGTTGGCCGTTTTCGTTAGGCCCTTCTAACCGCAGAACCTGATTTAGAAATATTCAATGTAATCACACAATGATTGTGCATCTCAATTGGAATGAAGTTCATTGATTGAATGAGCTTGAGAGGTAGCTAATGAAGTGAACCTTGTCTCTGAATTGCACGTGATTTGGGGATGTATGTAAGGACCACTGTTTTCAAAGAAAAAAATAATCCATAGGATTAAATCATACGATTTAATGGCGAACCATTAGTATAACCCAAAGATATTAATGAGAGATTTTTGCAATATTATAAAAATTTATATTCAGCTAAAACGACAGAAAACAGGATAGGAATAGATTTTTTAAAAAATGTAATCTAAATGGGTTGGATTCACAAAATAGAGAATCACTAAATGCTGAAATTCAGTTAAAAAAAAATCGAAGAATCTATCAGATCATTAAAAAATGGTAAAACACCGGGACCAGATGGTATTGGTTCGGAATTTTATAAAACATTTTATGATCTGATTGCACCACGTTTGAAGATACTCTATGAATACATCTATACCCACCAGAAACTACCAGAAACGTTAAATGAATCTATTATAACACTTATACCTAAAATAGACAAAGATCTGGATGACCCAGGATCATATAGAGCTATAGCTCTTTTAAATACTGATCAAAAGATACTAACCAAAATATTAGCACAAAGACTAAGCACAGTTATTAATAAATTAATTCACCCGGATCAAACAGGATTTATACCAAAACGATATTCCTCATATAACCTGAGACGATTATTCAATATTTATATATTCGAAAAGAGGTATTAATAAAGACCTAGTAATTATATCGTTAGATGCGGAGAAAGCCTTTGACCAGGTGGAATGGTCTTACTTGTTTTTGGTTATGGAAACTTTTAAGTTGGTGGAGAGAAGTTTATTACTTGGTTTAAATTATTATACACTAATCCAACAGCCAGAATACTAACATATCAAATGCTATCAACTAAATTTAATTTATTCCGAGGCTGCAGACAAGGTTGTCCTTTATCCCCGCTATTGTTTGCACTTGCAATAGAACCATTAGCTCAACGTGTGAGATTACATCCTGAAATATATGGGTATGACACTAGAAATACTGAAAATAAAATCTCCTTATATGCGGATGATGTATTACTTTATATTACAAAGCCGGAAATAGTATTCCAAATTTACTAAAATTAATAACTGAATTTGGATTATTTTCAGGATATAGTATTAATTGGAATAAAAGTGAACATGTCAATAATGATAAATAACTTACATATATTACAACAATTTTCCTTTTAAGATAGCAAACGAAAAAATCAAATATCTTGGAATTTATGTAACGAAAAGATTAGATTCTTTATTTTAAATCCAATTTTCCACTTTTATTTAATAAATTAAATAAGAATATTTCATATTGGAAAATTACCTATTTCAATGCTAGGTAGAAATTAATGCAATAAAAATGATTTTTCTCCCGCAATTACTATATCTCTTCCAATTGATTCCGATATATCTTCCTAAAAATTTCTTTAAGAAGGTTGATTCTATTAGTCACCAACTTTATCTGGGATTATAAGAGCCATAGAATAAACAAAAAACATTTATGTAAATCAAAAATAATTGGAGGTCTAGCACTGCCAAACTTTATGCTTTATTACTGGGCAGTTAATATTAAAAACATGAATTTTTGGTTTAGTAGAGACAGATAAACAACCAATCTGGTTAAAAATGGAAAAAAGATGATTGTTCGCCTTTTGAAATTAGCTCGATTTTTATTCGCTAATATTAAAACTGGGTAAGAAAATCTATAGTGAAAATCCTATAATAGAAAGTGGGATATGTATCTGGAAACAAATAAAGAAAACATTAAAATGAAATGTATACCACTAGCCCTTACCATTGTAAATAACGTTACATTTAAACCTTCAATGATGGACAAAGGTATTTTACAATGGAAAACTATGGAATTAATAAGATGGGCGATCTCTACGATAAGAAGGAGGGAAAACTCCTTCATGTCATTTCAAGAATTACAACAAATTTATGGATTTCATTCAAAAGATTACTTTAAATATTTACAAATTAGAGACTATGTAAAAAGCAAGCACACAAGAAATCAGAAATAGAAAGACAGAAATTTTAGATGAATGTCTAAATAAACACCCGAACACAGAAAAATTGATATCATATATTTATAACATTTTATTGGAAAATTATGTCCCAATGACAGAAATATATAGGCAATCATGGGAAAACGATTTAAGTCAATTAATCAGACTAGAAGTATGGGATGAAAGTTTACAACATATACACCATTGTTCATTAAATGCTAGACACTCTCTTATACAATTTAAAATATTACATAGATTACATTATTCAAAATCCAAATTACATAGTATTTTTTCAAATGTATCTGCCATATGTGATAAATGTCAGCACTTAGAAGCTAACTTAACGCACTCATTTACAAATTGTATAAAAATTACTAAATTTTGGACAGAAATATTTAAGATAATTTCGAATGTTGTTAATATGATCCCTGACTCAAAATTAATAATATTGGGAATATTAGAAACAGATCAATTAATAACAACGAATCAAAGAATTTTTATTGATTACAGTTTAATAATTGGGAAAAAAATTAATATTGAAATTCTGGAAAGGTCCTACATCCCCCACAACCAAAATGTGGATTACAGGAATGTCGGAGACACTTCATCTGGAAAGATTAAGGCTTGTCCTACTGGACAAGTTGGATCTTTTCAGAGGGATATGGTCTCCATTTATTGAATATTTAAAGGGTCAAAATGGCTCGGTGCGAGAGCCTGACTGAAGCCTGAATAAAGGAATGGATGAAGAATCATACATAACAAACCATGGATATATCTCCAATGACGGATAACCTGCTTAACACTCCACTCATTTTTTTTTTGATTTTCTATTTTTACTTTCTTTTCTCTATTTTTTCCTATCTGCAATAAAAACAAAAAAAAATGAATAGAAATACAAATAAGACATAACTGTTAAAATTAATAATATTAAAAATGTATGTGACAAGTATATTCTTTTAATATGTACTTACGTCTAATAAAAATATTTAACAAAAAAAAAATAAAGAAAATATAATAAATAAATAAATAATAGATAGATGAATAGGAAGGGTTTAGAGAGTTCTGGGCCAAATGCAGGCAAATTACAACCCAGTGGTATGGATATTGATTTCTCTAACTTCAAGTCACCCTTGCATCCCCTCTCTCTCCATCCCTCCCCCACCCAAGTCGTACCCAAGTCGTACCCAAGTCGTACTAGCCTCAAAGTCATCTTGTTGAGTCTCATTGTCTATAACTCGGTCTCACCTAGCACCTAGCTAAGAATGGCCTGTTTCCTTTATCATCGTTACTATTTAGCATGTCTTTCATTCATTTGTTCTATATCTCTCTGTATCACCATCTATATCTCATTTCCCTTTCCCCTGACTTTCAGTCTGAAGATGGTTCTCGACCCAAAATGTCACCTATTCCTTCTCTCCTGAGACGCTGTATGACCTGCTGAGTTACTCCAGCATTTTGTGTCTATCTTGGACAAAGAGGGTTGACTGATCAGAGCCATTTTAAAACTTCCAGCTTTGCCATTATGAATTCTCCCAAAGCAAGTCATGTAGCTGCCTCCTCCCTCAAATGGTGGGGTCATGTCGTGTTAGTTTTATAAAGTGCAATCCTCAGTGATGCACAAAATTATTTTGCTTACACTGACTACTGTTTCTCGAGTGGATGCATATTTTGCAATGTAACTATTAATAATATAAAGCCACAAAAATAAAAGTGGCATGTGACATTAAAATCGGGACTGAATTGCGTCTGTGAACCTTGATGTAATTGCCTCCTAATTTGCATGGGATCATCGTTCACCTTTGACATTCACTTCCTGTGAGCAATGTCGCTGGAGAATAATTTGGAATTTAATGGATTTAATAATCAAATATCATCAAAATTCCCAAGGCTCTTTATTTTGTTGAGACCTATTTTGTAAAAAGCATTGGATCGTGAGTGAAAGTACTGTTGTGAAAAGCTATTGGTGTGGTATCTCTGGTAAGTTCATTCAGAATATTAATTTGATTATTTAATTTAAAATGCCAGTTCAAATTCCTGTTTCTGCCATTCTGATTGCCTTTCAGTGCATTCTAATCACATTCTATTTTCTGCATCAGGCAGACAAATTACAAATGTAAATTCCAGGTTTTTACAGCAGATCAATGCTTGTCTACAAAAATGAAAGTTATTAATATTTCAGTGTTGAACCTCGATCTGAACAGTTTTGAAGGACACCCATTAGGACATCATAGAAAATCAGCTACTACGTTTGAGGTTCCATCTGCTGTACAGATTGGAAACAATGTGAATATTGATCCACCTCTTACAATGTGGAGCTAGCTGTTGGCCAATCTTCAAACTCATTAAGCCAGCCTCTAGTCTGCATCTGCAACATCATCTTAATTATTCACTCCCGGCAACTCCACTTCATTTGTCTTTTGAATTTCATCTCACCTCCTCCTTTCTCTAATCCATTCTAAATGGATGTGTTTGGACTAGTGCTCGATATTCATTGAGTAGTAAGTGATTAAATACTGGCAGGACAGAGTACATCAGTCCCAATTGTTACTAGAGTCACAGAACTGTACAGGACAGGAACAGCCGGACCATGTTGGCATACTGGACAACCCCATTTCCCTGCATTTGGCCCTTATTCATAAAAGGTGTTCATGGTGTTTTATCATTAATGTTTTATTATTGTTAATGTTTAGTGTTTTCTGAGTCCTTTGTAACTGTCACTGTAAGTCATTTTGTTACTTGTGGGCGGAGCACCAAGGCAAATTCCTTGTATGTGAATACTTGGCCAATAAACGTACTTACTTACTTACTGACTTACTTATTCCTCTGGCATTCCTATCCATTTATCTGTCTAAACAGGAGAAAAAGTTGATTAGGCCTGGACTTTTTTCTTTGGAGTGTAGAAGGCCGAAGGGTGATATGATGAACAAGAAGGAATTGGAGATGTTGGTTTACACTGAAGATAGACACAAAATGCTGGAGTAACTCAGCGGGACGGGCAGCATCTCTGAAGAGAAGGAATACCCACCTGATGTTTTGGGTCGAGACCCTTGTTCAGACTGAGAGTCAGGGGAGAGGGAGACTAGAGATAGGGAAGGGTAAGGTGTGAAAACGACAGATCACAGGTTTATTATTGGCTGAGGAAAGGTGCCAACGAGGTATAAAATCAGTAAAACTAATCAGGATATTAGTCGGAGAACTAAGCTGGGGTAGGGACAGATTGTGGGGAAAAGCAAGAAGTTGGAGAAATCAAAATTGATACCATTGGGGTGAAAGCTGCCCAAGCGAATTAAGAGGTGCTGTTTCTCCAATTTGTGTTGGGCCGCACTCTGACAATGGAGGAGGCCCAGGTCAGAAAGGTCAGTGTGAGAATTGGAGGGGGAGTTAAAGTGTTTAGCAACTGGGTGGTCATGTAGGCCTAGGCAGACTGAACGAAGGTGTTCAGCAAAACGATCGCCAAGCCTGTGCTTGCTCCTGTAGTCACCCTTCTAGAAAACAGGTCTTGACCCGAAACATCACCTATTTCTTCTCTCCAAAGTTGCTGCCTGTCCCGCTGAAATATTCTAGCATTTTGTGTCTATCTTCGGTGTAAAACAGCATCTGTAGTTCCTTCCTATCCAGCATACCACCCATCAACCTTCTACACTCCAAAGACAAAAATGCAGGCCTAATCAATTTCTTCTCATACCTGAAGAAATCCTCTCTTAATGAGGATTTCTCTTCATTAAGAGAGTTAGATAGAGCTGTAGGGGCTAGTGGAATCAAGGGATATGGGGAAAAGACAGGCACGGGTTATTGATTGGGGACGATCAGCCGTGATCACAATGAATGGCGGTGCTGGCTTGAAGAGCTGAATGGCCTCCTCCTGCACCTATTTTCTATGTTTCTATGTTTCATGATGCCCGCAAGGCTAGGTAACATCGTGGAGAATCTTTCATGAAAACTTTCCAATTTAATTCTCCCCCACATTCTCATCAGCTCCCCCCTTTTCTACACTTACCTAACCACTGAGGATATTTACAGTGATCAATTAATCTGCCAACCCATCTATTTTTGGAATGTTGAAGAGAACCCAAGCATCCTACATAGTTACTGAGAGCATGCAACATATCAACAGCAGTGCAGATGAAGATTGAACCTGGAGCATGGGTGCTGTGAATCAGCACTATGTCACCGGTCATGAGATACTACTGAGATTCCTTGCGGTTCATAACATCTTCAATGGTTTAGCTGAGGGAAGTAAATGTAATGTTTCAAAACTTATTGAGGACATGAAACTTGGTGGAATGGTGAATAGTGAAGTGGAATCAAATAGTTTTCAAATCGATTGAACTGGGCAATCAAGTTGACTGGGCGGCCATATACATGGCAGATATAAAATAATATTGATAAGTGTGAGGTTATTCACCTTTGTTTTAGTTTTAGTTTTTAGTTTAGTTTAGAGATACTGTGCGGAAACAGACCCTTCGGCCCACCGGGTCCGCGCCGACCAGCGATCCCCGCACATTAACACTATCCTACACCCACGAGGGACAAGTTTTACATTTACCAAGCAAATTAACCTCCAAACCTGTACGTCTTTGGAGTGTGGATGGAAACCGAAGATCTTGGAGAAAACCTATGCAGGTCACGGGGAAAAGGTACAAACTCTGTACAGACTCTGTACAGACAGTCCCCATCGTCTGGATCGAACCTGGGTCTGCGGCGCTGAATTCGCTATAAGGCAGCAACTCTACCGCTGCGATATGTTTTCTTCTATACTGGTTCCCCAAAGACCTCAATTCCCTGATCTTTAAAAAAAATTATCTTCTTCAGTTTAGTGTAGTTTAGTTTAGTTTAGAGACACAGAGTGGAAACAGGCCTTTTGGCCCACCGAGTCCACACCGACCAGTGATCCCTGCACACTAACACTATCCTACACACACTGGGGACAACTTACACATACACCAAGCTAATTAACATACAAACCTGTACGTATTTGGAGTGCGGGAGGAAACCGAAGATCTCGGAGAAAACTCATGCGGTCACGGGGAGAACGTACAAACTCCGTACAGACAGCACCAGTAGTCGGGATCGAACCCGGGTCCGCTGGAGCTGTAAGGCAGCAACTCTTGCCGCCCCACTGGGCCATCTTTAAATACCCCTTAAAATCTTGCCTTCATAACACTACAGTGAAGCGAATTGCAGGAATTCACCACCAGCGATGAGAAGTTCCACACACATCAGTTGTGAGTGACCATCCCCTAATCTTGTAACTATATCCCCTTGATTGATATTCTCTTACTGACAGAAACCCCTTGATATCCACCCCTCTCTGCCTCCTTAGGATCAGTTCTGTTTCAATAAGATCACCCTCATGTATCTAAATGTAGAGGAATATAGATCACATTTCTTTCATCATTCATTACAAGCCTCTCATCCCAGTAGGATACTTCTAACATGGATGTCCAGTCATTTAAAATATAAATATGCCAAACATTAAATTTTAATTTATATACTTCTCTCCAGAGATGCTGCCTGTCCCGCTGAGTTACTCCAGCGTTTTGTGTCTACAGTGTAAATGAGCAGTTCTTTCCTACACTGAACTATCTCCTTAGCAAGATTAGCCTAACTTAATGAAACACCAGAGAAGCGAGATGCCCACTTGATAACACCAATGACATTCTGGCATCTACGCAATCAGTTTTTTAAATGTGCTCATTAACATGTAGGTCACTGATCGTTGCATGTGAAGTTAGTTAGGCACGCAAATCGATATCAAAACATGCGGGGGGCAATTTATTGTCGGCGAGGCTTTGGCCGTGGGCCCAGTGGACGATAACATCGGGAGCGGAACTGGTTGGCGACCGACTCCAAACTCCAGCAACAGCAGCTTCGTCCGCCCCGAATCGTGGGGCTCGAATCGGCCCATTCACGGGGTCTTTCATCAGCTGGCGGGGTCTTCAACATCGGGAGCCTCGACCGCCTTGAAGCAGCAGTTTGATTTTAAGCCGCACCGGCTGCTGAAAGGCCCTGCAAATGGGCCGATTCAGCCCTTAGAAAGTGGCTGATAAAGTCTGGATTACAAAACATGGGGGCCTCTCAAAGCTGGGGGGGGGGGGGCATGTCCCCCCTGTCCCCCCCAGGATTTCCACCCCTGGATTGTCCTTAGCATAAGTGTGTATAATCAGTTTAGAAACTGCTTTGGCTTTGGTCTCGGATTTCTTGGTTGAGCGCTTATCCTGGAGTTTTAGCATAAGTACTTTGTGTTTTAATTGTAATGTTACAATTGGGTAGCGTGTAGCACACACATTGGTGTTGCTGCCTTGCAATTCCAGGGTCCCAATCCTTGGCTGCTGCTTGTGCACAGTTTGCACATTTTCTGCACAGCTACATCAGTTTACTCTGGATGCAGAATAATTTGCAGGACTACAGGACTGGCAGGGGTCTGATGGGCTGAATGGCCTTCTGAGGTAGAACTCCTTTCGCACAAATCGTTCTTTATTAGATTGGGCAATAAAAATGCCACTTTTAATTTTAAATGAAAATTTGTAACATCATAGGATGAATGAAAATTTAAATGGTGTAACATCAAAAGAAAAAAATCTAAATGACTGTTAAAAAATGAAATATGAAGGTAGTTTGTGTATTAACCAATGTGTTATACCACTGATGAATCTTGAAGTGAGACAAATGATAATTAATCATTAATGTATCTAGTTAGAGTTCAGTAACATAGACTACAGCTCAGCCTTTAATACCATTATACCATCCAAGCTCATCACCAAACTCACGGGACTTAGGGTCAGTACTCATCTCTGCAACTGGAGAGATGAGTACTGTCAACGGTCAACTTCCTGACCATTCAGTGAGGATAGGGGACAAATCATCCTCCACGATAATCCTCAACGCGGGGGCTCCACAAGGATGTGTTCTCAGCCCCCTTCTTTACTCCTTGTACACACACGACTGTACAGCCAAGTAGAAATCTAATTCACAGATGACACCACCATTGATGAGACGGAGTACAGGAAGGAGATTGAGAACCTCGTGTCCTGGTGTCGAGATAACAACCTTTCTCTCCCAAGCCCACCAACGCCTCCACTTCCGTAGAAGGCTTGGGAAGTTTGGCATGTCCCCTACAACTCTCACCGACTTCTACAGATGCGCCACAGAAAGCATTTTATCGGGATGCACCACAGCTTGGTTTGGGAATAGCTCCATCCAAGACCGCAAGAAATTGCAGCGAATTGTGGACGCAGCCCAGACCATCACACAAACCAACCTCCCTTCCATTGACTCCATTTATACCTCACGCTGCCTCGGCAAGGCCAGCAGCATCATCAAGGACGAGTCGCACCCTGGCCACTCCCTCTTCTCCCCTCTCCCATCAGACAAAATGTATAGAAGTGTGAAAACGCACACCTTCAGATTCAGAGATAGTTTCTTCCCTGCTGTTATCAGGCAACTGAATCATCCTTCCACAACCAGAGAGCAGTGCTGAACTACTATCTACCTCATTGGTGACTCTCAGACTATCCTTGATCAGACTTTGCTGGCTTTACCTTGCACTAAACGTTATTCACTTATCATGTATTTATACACTGTGAATGGATGGATTGTAATCCTGTATTGTCTTTCTGCCGGCTGGTTAGCACGCAACCGAAGCGTTTCACTGTACATCGGTACACGTGACAATAAACTAAACTGAGTAACGAATCCGAAAAATTATTTTCCAATAAGATTGCAGAAATTACAGTCACTAGTTTTTTGATAACCTAACAAACATAACAGCAAGAAAACGGAAATGTCCTGCATAATTTATTAATGTTTCTAAAATCAGCAGATGGGATATTTTCAACCTTATCCTAAATGCTTCATAAACCCACAGGCACATTTGTACTAGAAAATTACTAATGTTTTGTATGCTTTGGGAAACTACCAGAACAAATTAATAGCTTTCTGTGCATGAAATCTAAGGAAATTATGCAACTAACATTTGTGTTAAACTATAGATAAAGTATTCTCTAACTTCAAGTAACCCTTGCATCCCCTCTCGCACCATCCCCCGCCCACCCTAATCATTGTACTAGTTTCACTGTCGTCCTATTGGGTTTCACTGTTTGTATAACTCATTATCAGCTAACCCTAGCTAACAATGGGCCGGTTTCTTGATCATCGTTACGTTTTTGCCTATCTTTCATTCATTTGTTCAATATCTTACTATATCACCATCTATATCTCTCATTTCCCATTCCCAGACTGTCTGAAGAAGGGTCTCAACCTGAAAGGCTTGGATAGAGTGGATGTGGAGAGGATGTTTCCACTAGATGGAGAGTCTAGGACTAGAGGTCATAGCCTCAGAGTTAAAGGACGTTCTTTTAGGAAAGGGATGTGGAGAAATTGCTTCAGTCAGAGGGTGGTGAATCTGTGGAATTCTTTGCCACAGAAGGTTGTAGAGGTCAAGTTAGTGGATATTTTGAAGGCAGAGATAGATAGATTCTGATTAGTACAGGTGTCAGAGGTTATGGGGAGAAGGCAGGAGAATGGGGTTAGGAGGGAGAGATAGATTAGCCATGATTGAATGGTGGAGTAGACTTGATGAGTCGAATGGTCTAATTCTACTCCTCGCATTTATGACCTTATGACTTTATGACCTGAGACGTCACCCATTCCTTTTTTCTAGAGATGTTGCCTGACGTTGAGTTACACGAGCTTTTGCATCTAAGCTGTGATCACTGCTCCCTTGGTTCAAGTTTGCTCATGGCACAGGCAAGATCAAGCCAGATAATCCAGCAATATCAAAATACAAAGAACCATTCCCCTGAAAGATCTCTTACGTTCATGGCTGTCCCTTCTGCCACTGAACGGTGGCTGCTTTGGATATGTTCTTATACGTTTTTACTCTTTTCCCAGAGGTCAGAATGGCAATGACTCGGTAACCACTCAATGTATTTCCTAATGGGAACATTACTTTTAGCCAATGCTTCTGTGTATAAATCACCAGGCTACTGTTTCTTATCCCATTTTGTGGAGTTTTTGTAATATGATCCAAATGGACCTAAGTGCAATATGCAACACAGCATGAGAGGATAAAATCTAATTTGAGGCATTTTAAGAAAATGTACAACAAATTTTGCAACTTTGCTTTGCAGCAGTTTGCCGAACATACTGTACAGATTGACCAAATATTGGCACTAATTCTACTTGGGCTGGGATAAGTAAAATGAGAGCAGGTTGTTGGCGTAAATCCTTTGGCCTTCACTTGTGCATCAGTAACGACTTGCACTTTTGGGATTATCAGAAATTGATCTGCAGTTTTAATTGGAGGCGAGAGTGTAAAAACATCAACTTTGTCTTAAAATCAAACATTTATCACGGGTGAACAGAGCTACTCATGAAAGATCTGACGAAGGGTCTCGACCGTAAACATCACCCATTCTTTCTCTCTCGAGATGCTGCCTACAGCCAGGGCCGGGCTGAGTATGAGAACCAGGCCGAGTTCCAAGCCCTGGCGCTGCTCTGCGACTTGGGTAGGTGCTGTGGCAGGGAATGGGAGTGAGGGGATGAGGATGAGGGAAATGAGGAGGAGGGAGATGCGTTCAGGAACCAGCCCTCCCCTGTGACTCACACTCTCCCTCTCTACCCCCTCCCCCTCTACCCCCCTCCCTCTCCCTCTCTAGCCACGCCTGTGCAGTTGTGGGCTATGTGTGAGTGGATAGGGCGGGGATGAGGGAAAGGGAGCAAATGAATAATATTCATATAATATCAAGTGGGGGGGTTAGTGTGTGTGTGTGGGCGGTGGTTAGTGTGTGTGTGAGATGCTGCAGCCCCCCCCCGCCACAACCGCACATTGAGGGGATGGGACCCAACAGGTCCCACTTTGTCTAGTAATTTATAAAATTCTGGAAATTTATCAGCGGAAATAATGTACAGATGCAAATGTTTAATTTTTGATATTGAAAATCATCAAATCAGTACAGGTAAGTGGTAGAAAAAAATAAAATATTTTCCCTGGTGTTTTATACCATGCAAACTATTGAATATTCTAAACTTAATTCTCTGATGGCGTTTGCCCGGCGTTCCAGCCGCACTGTACCCGAGAGAGGAGGAACAGGGGCGCTGGAGTCTGTGTGGCCAATCTGCGGCCGGTGGACTACACACCTCGTCCAACTGTTGCAAATCATGCAAATCATGCTTTTAACACAAGTATGGCACTATTGAGCATTAGATCACTAGTAGGCAAGTCATTTTTAATCGATGATTTTATTATTAAGCACAATCTTGATTTTATCTTTTTAACAGAAACATGGTTAAGTGTAAATAATAGTGACACAGTTTTGATTGAATCAGCACCTCCCGGTTTTATTTTTATGAATGAAGTCAGAATGCACAGAAAAGGAGGCGGAGTTGCCATTTTATATAAGGAGACTTTACAATGCAAGAAAATGTCTTGTGGAAATGTCAACTCCTTCGAATCTGTCGCTGCTCAGCTGTGTTCTCCCCAGCGAACAATACTTTTAACTATTTATAGGCCACCAAAATATGATGCACAGTTTTTTGATGAGATTGCCAAATTACTGTCCATTGTATGCATTGACTTTGATTGTGTTGTCTTAGCGGGTTGATTTCAATATTCACATAGATAATGCGGAGGATGGAGGTGCAAAAGAGCTCCTGAACATTCTGGACAACTTTGGACTTAATCAGCGCGTAACGGAGCCAACTCACAATAGGGGGCATATATTGGATCTGATTATTTCAAAGGGTCTCGACATTTCTGATGTTATGGTGACTGATGTTGCTCTTTCTGATCACCACTGTGTTTTTTTTTAAACGACCATCTCTGCTAGCAGTATCAGAAAGGAACCAGAGGTGATCAAAAGGCGTTGTATCAATGAAAACACCGGCGCATTGTTCACTCAGGCCTTTACACCATCACCAACTCTGCCCTCGGCCTCTGTCAATGAGCTTGTGGATGGTTTCAGCTCCAATGTTATGACTCTTATGGATGCTATTGCACCACTAAAGACCAAGGTTTTATCTGGAAGGAAAAAGCCACCATGGAGAAATGCCACAGCAGTGAGATCCCAAAGAACAAAGTGTAGACAGGCCGAGCGTAGGTGGTGAAAAACCAAACTGCAGGTCCACTACGACATCTGCAAAGACAGTCTCCGTATCTAGAATCAGGAATTGAAAGGGCAAGGCAGTCCTTTTTCCTCAGAGGTTATCAACAAAAATAATAATTCCGCACCTTATTTGCCATTGTCGATAGACTGACAAACCCCTGGTCATCAGTCCCATCCTGAGCTCCTGTCCAGCAAGTCGTGCAATGACTTTGCAGATTTATTCACTGATACAATTCTGAAGATAAGACAAACAATGTGTAGCTCCCACCTCGGGGAACATGGCTTTGTCACTTATGCCTCCAGATTCACTAATGAATCTACAACAATTTTGAACTTTTAATTGTGCATCTCTGACTATTCAACAGCTAAAGTCCACTACCTGCTGTCTTGATCTTCTGCCCACAAGCTTCTTTAAAAATATTTTTAACAGTGTTTGCACCAGAAGTGCTGAATATAGTAAAACACTTCCCTTCAATTGGGGCATTTTCCCAAAGCCTTTAAAAACTGCAGTGATCAAGCCCCTATTGAAGAAGCCTAATCTGGATGCCTCAGCTATGAGCAGCTACAGGCCCATATCTAATTTAGCATTTCTGCAAAGATCATTGAAAGGGTAGTTTACCAACAAATTTTACTGCTTTAATGATCCAAAACAATATTTTTAATGTTTTCCCGTCGGGATTTCGGCCACATCACAGCACTGAGACTGCACTTACTAAGGTCCTAAACGACATACATCTAAACAGTGATGCATCAAAAGCTTCAGTTTTGGTACTTCTAGATCTCAGTGCTGCTTTTGATACGGTGGACCATAACATACTGCTTGACAGACTGGAGAAGTGGGTAGGACTCTCTGGTTCTGTGCTGGACTGGTTCAAATCCTACTTGAAAGATCGGGATTATTTCCCTTGGTAATTATGAATCAGAACGTACAAAACTCACATGCAGGGTTCCTCAGGGATCCATTCTTGGACCCATTTTGTTCAATATCTACATGCTCCCCCTAGCTCAGAGTATTTTAACATATCCTACCATACTTATGCCGATGGCACGCAACTTTATATCGCAGTGTCACCACATGACCATAGTCCCCTACACTCACTGAGTCAGTGTGTCAAATAAATCAATGAATGGATGAACCAGAACTTCCTCCAGCTCAATGCAAATAAGACAGAAATTATTGTCTTTGGTCCCAAAAATACAAGGCTAGAGGTGAATGCTCAACTTGCCTCAATCGCACTGAAAACCATCGACAAACCCAGAAACCTTGGTGTAGTTTTGGACTTGGATTTGAATTTTAACAGCCATATAAAGACCATTACCAAATCTGCCTATTACCATCTAAAAAGCATTGCAAGAATCAAGGGATTTCTGTCCAAAGAAGACACTGAAAAACTTGTTCATGCAGATATCTTCAGTAGGTTAGATTACTGTAATGGTGTCTTTACAGGTCTCAGTAAAAAATCAATTAAACAACTGCAGCTTACCCAGAATGCCGCTGCCAGAGTCTTGACCAACACCAAGAAAATGGACCACATTACACCTGTCCTTAAATCTTTGCACTGGCTCCCTGTTTGTAAAAGGATAGATTTTAAAATTCTGTTACTGGCCTACAAGGCACTGAATGGTCTGGGTCCAAAATACATCTCTGACCTTCTTGTTGTATATGAGGCCCTTAGACTCCTCAGGTCTTCAGGGACAGGTTTACTCTGATCCCAGGGTCAGAACTAAAAAGGCTGAAGCAGCGTTCAGTTTTTATGCTCCACACCTGTGGAACAAGCTCCCTGAACACCTGAGGTGTGTACAGACTGTAAGCTCATTTAAATCAGGCCTAAAAACACTGTTGTTTACTGCAGCTTTTCCATAACCCAACATAACCTTCTAATCTTATCCCTTTTATGTGCTTTTAAAATTGCTTTATTGTTTTAGTGACTGTTTTACTATTCATGCATTTGTCTTATTGCTTGCTTTGTAATTTTTGATTATTGGCTGTTTTGTTGTCCTGTGTTGTATGGTTGTTCTGCTGCCTTGTTACTATGTCATTCTTTTGTTTCTCTTGTAAAGCACTATGCATTGCTGTGTGTACGAATGGTGCTATATAAATTAATTTGCCTTGCCTTGCCTTAACAGAATGTTTACAACATGGCTGTTTTTTTTTACAATTCTCTCCTCCACTGCTTACTATTTAAAAAACACAAAGTACATCAATGATTTGGATGAAAACATACACGGCAAGATTCGCAAGTTTGCAGATGATACAAAGTGGGTGTTTTTGCCAATAGTGAAGATGGTTGTGAAAAATTGCAGCCGGATCTGGATCGATTGGTCAGGTGGGCTGAGGAATGGTTGATGGAATTTAATACAGAGAAATGTAAGGTGTTGCATTTTGGGACGTCTTACATGGGTAGGACCTACACAGTGAATGGTAGGGCTTTGGGGAGTGTTGTAGAGCAGAGGGATCTAGGAGTGCAGGTGCATGGTTCCTTGAAGGTGGTGTCACAGGTAGATAAGGTGGTCAAAAAGGCTTTTAGCACATTGGCCATCATCTGTCAGAGTATCGAGTATAGAAGTTGGGAGGTCATGTTGCAGTTGTATAAGATGTTGGTGAGACTGCATTTAGAACATGTGTTCAGTTCTGCACACCACGATATAGGACAGATGTTGTCAAGCTGAAAAGGGTAAAAATAAGGATTACAAGGATGTGGCCAGGACTAGAGGGTGTGAGCTATAGGGAGAGTTGAGTAGGCTGGGACTATTCCTTGGAGCACAAGAGGATGAGGGGTGATCTTATAGAGGTGTATAAAATCATGAGAGGAATAGATCGGGCAGATGCACAGAGTCTCTTGGCCAGAGTAGGTGAATAGAGGACCAGAGGACATAAGTTTAAGGTGAAGGGGAAAAGATTTAATAGGAATCTGAGGGGTAACTTTTTCACACAAAGGGTGGTGTATGTATGGAACAATATGCTGCAGGAGGTAGATGAGGCTGGGACTATCCCAATGTTTAAGAAACAACTAGACAGGTACATGGATAGGACAGGTTTGGAGGGATATGAACCAAAAGCAGGCAGGTGGGACTAGCGTAGCTGGGACAAGTTGGGCCGAACGGCCTGTTTCCGCTCTGTATCACTCTGTGACTCTATATTTGCATAAATTTAAATCACCAGAGACTAGGTTCTGATTTGGACGCAAGCATGTTCTCCAAGTTCCACAGGAACAGGTAAGAAACATTTCATGAGTATTATTAAAATAAAATCAGTACAGGTAAGTGGTAGAATAAAAGAACATATTTTCCCTGTAATATTTTGTACCATGTAAACTATTGAATATTCCAAACTTAATGGAATGTTTTGAACATGACTGCTTTTTTGACAATTCTCCACTACATTGCTTACTATTTTAAAAAAACACAAAGTACTTGGGATTAAGTGCTCAACCTAGACAACCAAGGCCAAAGCCAAAGTAGTATCTAAACTGCTTATACAGCCTTATGCTAAGGACAATAACTAACTCCATATGCACACAGAAGTTGATTATGTAGATGCAAATATCATTGGGGTTATAGAGTGGGCACCTCCAATCACTGGTGTTTCATTGAGTTATGGGCCTGTCCCACTTAGGCGATTTTTTAGGCGAATACAGGAGACTAGGCTGTCACCACATGGTCGCCGGAGTCTCGCCTGTGTGGTCGTGAGCCGTCTCCTCAGTCGGCCAAAGTCGTAGCATCTTTCTGGTCGCCGCTGGATTTTCAACATGTTCAAAAATTTTCGGAGACAGTGGGCGACAGTGGGTCTTCTCCTGACGTAGGTGCTGTCGTAGTTGTCACCAGGTTAACATAGGTTGCCGCCGGTGCTGACTTCATTTTTTTGTTGTTGTTAAAGTAATGATTCTATTTCAAATTTTATATCCTAGGGGGATCCAGTCGCCGTTTTTTCGGCGACCTGCTACGAGATGACAGTCGCCGGCAGTCGCCCAAAAATAGCCAAAGTGGGACAGGCCCATTAGGCCCACGACAACTCAGGAAGGCTCAACAGTTACTTCTGGCGTCCCAGACCCCCCCCCCCCCTCAATTCCTGCTCTCAATTATTAATCACAACTTCAGTGGCGATATCGAAAAAACTGGAAAAAAATAGAAAAACTTGTAAAAACTCGTCATAGTCCTGTCAAATAAGAACAATGTATAACCGGTGAGAAAGGTAAAACAAATGAAATCTTTAGACTATAAAGCAAACCTACAGTAACATATTGTGTTGAAAATGTGTTGCAACCTATATCTGAGAATAATATCTCCAAACTAAAGGGCCTGTCTCACTAATGCGACTTTTCAGCGACTGTCTTCGACCTTCAAGCTCGAGGGCACTCGCCTGAAAAACCTCGAGCTGGATCGACCATCATCACAAACACACACACGCACACACACATGCACACACACACGCGCACACGCACACACTCACACACACACACACACACACACACACACACACACGCATCGCAAAGGCGGGGGCCAGGGAAAGCGGGGAAGTGCTGTCAACCACGATGAATAGGAAAGTAAAAGACGGCTGGCACAGTTACAGTAAGTCCTTTAGAGAGCGCGGAGAGGAAGGGGAGAGAGGGGGAGAGAAGGGAAGAGAAGGGGAGAGAAGGGGAGAGAAGGGGAGAGAGGGGGAGAGAAGGGGAGAGGAGAGAGGGGGAGAGAAGGGGAAAGAAGGGGAGAGAAGTGGGGGAGAAGGGGGGGAGAAGGAGTGGAGACACTTTTAAGAAGCCAGACAACTTTTAATAAAGTTTAGGGGGCATTTAACATTACCGGTCGGTTTATTTATCTTTTTTTCTCAATGAGCTTTACCTTCGACTACCTTAGATTACCTTTGATTGCCTTTGATTACCTACGATAGCATTACGACCTACTACGACCTGCCTTGACTAAATCTACAAGTAAAAAAATATCGATTTTTTCCATGACGACCTTTTTTTACTCGCGGGCATTTGTCAGCATGTTGAAAAAAATTCCGAGACCTAGCTGAGGCCTCGAGTATGCGGAGACTACTCTTGAGCATGAAGGGGAGTTAAGTGCCTGTCCCACTTGGGCGACCTAATCCACAAGCTCTGGCGAGTTTGCCCTTGACTCATACCCGCAGCATGGTCGACACAAGGTCATAGGAGGTCTTCGTAAAACTCTCCTTCATCCTCAAGAGTGGTCTCCGCTTACTCAAGGCCTCAGCTAAGTCGCGGCGTTTTTAAAAAAATGTTTTAAAAAAATGCCCGCGAGTAAAAAATGGTCGCCATGGAAAAAATCGATACATTTTTAGTCGTAGTAGGTCGTCGAGGGTAGTCGTAGATGGTTTTCATCATGGTCGAAAGGAGATCGAAGGAGGTCGTCTTCACTCTCCACTATTCGGTGTCCAATTTTCCCAAAGTTAGTCGTAGTTAGTCGTAGCTAGTCGAAGCTGGTCTTCAACATAGTCGAAGGCGGTCAAAAGAGGTCTTCTACATTGTCGAAGGGGGTCTTCAACATGTCATTTTTTTAAACTCTTCTAAACTCGCCAATTAGGTTGCCGCAGTGGGACAGCCCCTTTACTGATTTGATTTTAAAGGTAGGTGAACAGGTATTAAATATTCTATCCATGAGTCCTGTATCTTTCAGTATCAGTAAGTTGTGCAATATTTTTGGCAGATGAAACACTTGGTTTAGATCCCTAAACCCCCGATGATAAAAGCGATTTACAGATAGTCGCAAGGAACAGTAGTAAAATAAATGAAGAGCGTTTAGATTTTCTGGATTATTATTCTGTGAATACATTATATATCGAGACTGAATGGTTTAATAGATTTGAATTTGTAAAGGTCAAACTTGCTAACCTGCTGCAGAAGTGCTCATTACAAACAACCTCCCCGAAAATTACGGACTGATAAGATCCTTATTTTTAAACACAGCACGAGCAATAATATCCGGCATTTAGAATGCGGACAATGTACGGAGTGAGATGTTTGACTGATCCTCACATCAGTGTTTCACTTTACAGAAATTGTAGGATCCGTCCGCATTATGAATACTTGATGTGAATGGCTGACGATTGTTCAGCTATCTTTCATGTCCCATCACTGATTCGCTGATTCTGGTGCTGTCACAACGCTATCATAATGTTTCTTTGTGTTAAAGAGCAAAAGCTCACGCCATGTACTGTAAATGTGAAGTCTTTAAAAAGAAATGTTCCTGTGAGGTTTTTCACGGCCGTTTCTGAGATGGAAAATTAATGCTAACCTGCACGTCTTAATTAATCCTCTAAACCATTAACCACTGTCCTTGAATGCAAATACCGTTTTACTGTTATATTAATTACAGCACTATGATGCTTGAAAATGCTAGAAATACTGAGCGACGCACATTTCATCCAGCCCTGTACTGCGCGCATAAATTGATGTTACAGTATAAGATTCATTGTCCCGATATCTTTCAAAGATGATAAGTATTACAACATGCATCTTATCAAGGCAGTAAATACTTACAGACAGGCTTCATGTATTCTAAATGGTCAGACCAACACTCTCAATTTAGTGGAGGGAGAAATTGCAGATGCTGATTTAAACCGAAGAGAGACACAAAAGGATGGAGTAACTCAGCGGGTCAGACAGCACCTCTCCAGAAAAGGAATAGGTGATGTTTCGGTTCATGTTTCTGGTGGGCTGGCAGTTGACTCATGGCTATTCCTTGAAATTCCATTTCAAGCAGGGTGCAAGGCCACCAAATTCAAATCCATTTTCCTACCATTTCAAGCAGGGTGCAAGGCCACCAAATTCAGGTGCAGTTTCTTACCACTTCGAGCAGGGTGCAAGGCCAACAAATTCAAGTGCAGTTTCCTACCACTTCAAGCAGGGTGCAAGGCCACCAAATTCAAGTGCAGTTTCCTACCACTTCAAGCAGGTGCAAGCCACCAAATTCAAGTGCAGTTTTCCTACCACTTCAAGCAGGGTGCAAGGCCACCGAATTCAAGTGCAGTTTCCAACCACTTCAAGCAGGGTGCAAGGCCACCACATTCAAGTGCAGTTTCCAACCACTTCAAGCAGGGTGCAAGGCCACCACATTCAAAGCAGTTTCATACCAAGCAGGGTGAAACCACCATAAAACCAGCATAAAACCACACAAAACACCAAACTCACAGTTCAGTAGACATTCAGTGTGTTCAGTTGATTCACAGCTCAGACAGAGTCGTGACCTCTCCCTCCCCCATCATGCAGAGACTGAGCCACACCCACACTTCCGGGTTTTATAACCCCTCCCCCTCCCAACGGAAAAGGTGCGGCATTCATGGCATGATTGACAGGAGAGAGATTCTCAACATTTTTAAAATATTAATAACACTTTTATTTTTCATTGATGGGAAGAATCCTCTGCACCTGCTGAGCGGAGGGGGAGTGAGTAAGATGGCCAAAAATCACAGCTGTAAATGGTAGCGTTTTATCTAAAATCAATATACAGTGCAAACAGGAAGTTACCCAAAGCACCCAAACCACCATTTGAAGTAGTGCCTTTTTACTTAAACCCAAAGCACCCAAACCACCATTTGCAGTCATGCCTTTTAACTTCAACCCAAAGCACCCAAACCACCATTTGCAGTCGTGCCTTTTTACTTAAACCCAAAGCACCCAAACCACCATTTGCAGTCGAGCCTTTTTACTTCAACCCAAAGCACGCAAACCACCATTTTCAGTAGTGCCTTTTAACTTCAACCCAGAGCCCGCAAACCACCATTTGCAGTAGTGCCTTTTAACTTCAACCCAAACCTCCAAACCACCATTTGCAGTAGTGCCTTTTAATTTCAACCCAAAGCCCACACACAACCATTTGCAGGCAGTGCCTTTTTACTTCAAACCAACCATGTTTTCATTTTAAAACCACATCAAGGGCACTCACAGTTGAGTAGACATGTGTTCAGTGTTATTCAGAGCTCAGAGAGACGTGACCCTCTGGCTTCCTCCATCTTGCAGAGACTGAGTGAGGCACACCACTTACGGGTTTTATAGTCTCTCCCCACTCCCACCAACAGGAGCAGCAGAGAGAATGGCAAATGTTTTAAAAACATTAATATCGCTCTGATTTTTCATCGATGGGAAAAATCCTCCAGTCCAGGAAGGTGGAGGGGGGCTCTGAGTGAGGTGGCCAAAAATGACGGCCATAGGTGGCGGAGTTCTCTCGGAAATCGCAGCACAGCGAGGCAAAGGCAGTCAAGATCAGACTTTTAGTAATATAGATAGAACGAATGAATGCAAGATATGCAAAAAATTATGCTAAAGGATACAGGCTGATGAAGGGGTTAGCTGTGGGCTAGGTGAAAACAAGTTACAGAGAATGAGACTTAACAAGATGACTTTAAAAATAGTACAACGACTTGGGTGGGGGAGGGACGGAGAGAGAGTTACAAGGGTTACTTGAAGTTAGAAAAATCAAAACTCATACCGCTGGGATGTAATCTGCCCAAGCGAGAAATAATCTTTAATACTGTACCAGTAGGAATTGGACATAGAGAGTGAAAAGTTGCCACCAAATTTGTTCCAATGGGCAAACGTAACTCCAGCAGACACGAGGAAATAGTTTATGTACTAATGTTGATGTCTGACCTTGTAAGCACTGCTGTAAGTGCAACATCCTGTGCCAACCATGTTTGGTGCTGAGGGATTATGGACTGGTGTTAATACTCAATACTCCGTAACTACGCGTGCAAAGTGGTTTCAAATTTACAGATGTGCACAGCACATGTAATGCCACACTCGCCCCCACCCACCTCTTCTCTGCCACTCCCTTTTAGTTTAGTTTGGTTTAGTTTAGAGATACAGTGCGGAAACAGGCCCTTCAGCCCACCATGCCCGCGCCGACCAGCGATACCCACACGTAAACACTATCCTACACACATACACACTAGGGACAATTTACATTTATACCAAGCCAATTAACCTGCAAACCTGTACGTCTTTGGAGTGTGGGAGGAAACCAAAGATCTCAGAGAAAACCCACGCAGATCATGGGGAGAACGTACAGACTTCGTACAGACAGCACCCATAGTCGGGGTCGAACCCGAGTCCTTGGCGCTGTAAGGCAGTAGCTCTACCGCTGCCACCGTGCCGCCCTTGTAAGTGGATTACGTGGAGGACAAAACCTGCAAAAATGGAATACATGAAGCTGTAGACGGTCACACCGAGAATCTCACCAGTATTTGTGAGAGACAGGTTCCTCATGACAACAAACAAAGCCCCATTCTTCAATGTGGATTATCCACCGCTGATTTCTCCTTTAACTTGGACAAATGTACACATAATGCTGGGCAGCCACAGGAGGGTGAAATGTTCTCCCTTCCTTCTCCCTTTTAGTTGAAAGAACAAATGTCATTTTTTTGATCCTCGCCAAATTAAAAATGCGTATCCTTTCTTTACATATTCACTATATTCAATTAACATGTTTAGCCTCATTGACAATCTGGAAGTTGTTTCTGGGCTGATGCAAACCAACAGAAAAGTGACTCCACAAGCTCACAGAGAGTTATCAATTTATGTCTTTATGCTGAGCCCACACAGCCCAGTGTGATGACCATAAATTTAAAATAGTTGACTCATTTTTGTTGGAGGTTATTATACCATGTGATACCCCTGTTTCTTTACCATAACGAAGGACCCGGTGCGTGGGGGAGGAACCACCATGGGGGTGGGGGGGGGGACTAAAGCGGACCCGTGGGGGGGGGGGGAGACAGAGAACAAGGGTGGACCTGGCGCAGAATACTTTGTAACTTGTCAGCACCCTTTATGTGGCGGCTATTTGCATACCTTGGGTATGTTAGCCAAGAATGTCACCGTGACTATGTTGCCACATGTGACAATCCAGTATCCAATTCAAGTAAAGGAGCAGGTTATGATAACACCACACAATCAGGGATGAGGTTGGTAGGGGTGGGTAGGTGGAGATGATGAAATTGTGGAAGCAGGAAACATCTATGGCACTGGAATCCATTCAGCCATCATGTCTGTGAAGGTCCTAAAGCAGCTACCCAGTTTATTTCCACCTTCTAGCACTGGGTTCAGAGCCTTCAAATCATGGCTTTTCAACATTACATCAGTGTATAAATGGGATGAAGCTTTCTCGCTCCACTATACCTTCAGCCTGTAAACTCCAGATCCCAACTAAACTCTTTTCCAATCCCTCCAGCACTCCTTTTAAACTTTGATCCCTCTACTGATGAAAATAAGTCCTTCCTACTTACTCAATCTAGGTCTCTCAGAAGTTCATACACCTCAATTAAATCTCCCCTCAATCTTCCCTTTTGTAAAGAAAATAGCTGTAGCTTTTCCAGTCTATTTTTTCTTGCTACAATTTTCTAGGCTTGGCATCATGGACACAGATTTGGCATGTGTCTTCTCCAATGCAAATACATTTCCGGTAATGTGGCAACCAGGATTGCTAAGGGAAAACATTTTAAATTAACTTGTTGATCTTTAAGGTTTCGTGACATCTATTCCAGGGATCCTTGCTTCCCTGCAACAGTCAATGCCGCCCCTTTTATTCGACATTATCTTGACTTATTGCACCTTTCCAAATACACTTAATGCCTTACCAGCAGACTGAAGAAAATGTGAAGATATTAAATGTATTGATATTGCATAAAATAAATTGGGAGAATTCTTAAAATTACAATCCTGTTGTCACATTTCTTCAAATGGGATGCCGTAGAGTCATACAGCCATACGTCAAGGAAAACAGGCCCTTCAGCCCATCTGGAGCATGCTGATTAAGATGTCCCATTTGGTCCATATCTCTCTAGCCCATTCCTACCTGTCTACCTGTCCAAATGCGTTTTAAATACTGTTATAGTACCTCTCAACTACTTCCTCAAACAGCTCATTCAATATACCCCCACCATTCTCTGATCTGTTGATGCTTTATACAATGCTAGGAAAAAAAAAACTCAGGCTTAAGATGTGCAAACATTTTAACATTGTTTTTGATTTTGTAATATTGGAATGGGGTGGAAACAGCAGACACATTTACAATAACACATAGCCGTAATTGACCTGGGAACTGAGTGAGGCCATAGGCCACAAAGTGGCTGTGTACTACTCTTAAATCAAAGGCAAGGTTGATTGTTAATGGACAAGACTTCCACACCTTCATCTTGTAGACAGGAACATTCCAAATATGTTGATGCTCATTCAAAAGTCCTTGATTCACAACAAACGTACTCCATGACCCAAGTGTGTGAGTGTGTGTGTGTGTGTGTGTGTGTGTGTGTGTGTGTGTGTGTGTGTGAGTGTGAGTGTGTGAGTGTGTGAGTGTGTGTGTGAGTGTGTGTGAGTGTGTGTGTGTGAGTGTGAGTGTGTGTGAGTGTGTGTGTGTGTGAGTGTGAGTGTGTGTGAGTGTGTGTGTGAGTGTGTGTGTGTGTCTGTGTGTGTGTGTGTGTGTGTGTGTGTGAGTGTGTGTGTGAGTGTGAGTGTGAGTGTGTGTGTGAGTGTGAGTGTGTGTGTGTGTGTGTGTGTGTGTGTGTGTGTGTGTGTGTGTGTGTGTGTGTGAGTGTGTGGCTGTGTGTGTGTGTGTGTGTGTGTGAGTGTGTGTGTGAGTGTGTGTGTGTGTGTGTGTGTGTGTGAGTGTGTGTGTGAGTGTGTGAGTGTGTGTGTGTGTGTGAGTGTGAGTGTGAGTGTGTGTGTGTGTCTGTGTGTGTGTGTGTGTGTGAGTGTGAGTGTGAGTGTGTGTGTGTGTGTGTGTGTGAGTGTGAGTGTGAGTGTGAGTGTGAGTGTGAGTGTGAGTGTGGGTGTGTGTGCTTGCACACATGCAAAGCTGCTAATGGAACAATATATACACAGGATAGCAAACGTCCACAATATTTCTGCTGTGCAGCACGGCCTTTCAGCCCACCTGCTCTGTGGCCACCAGCGATCCCCACACATTAACACACTAGGGACAATTTACATTTATACCGAGCCAATTAACCTACAAACCTGTACGTCCTTGAAATGTGGGAGGACACCGATGATCTGGGAGAAAACCCACACAGGTCATGGGGAGGACGTGCAGGCTCCGTACAGACAGCACCCGCAGTCGGGATCGAACCCGGGCCTCCGGCGCTGCAAGGCAGCAACTCTACCTCTGCGCCTTTTCATTTAGTCCTGCTCCTGTTCTTCCTTCATTGCCCTGCACATGTGTTATCAGCTTTGTGGATGATGCAAATAAAAGGAAGACGTCACAATTAATTGAAAATGTCATGAGGAACTTTATAGTTCGGTTTCGGATAGGTAATGAATGGGCTTCTGAAATCCACTGGGAACGCCGAGGAATAGGTGGCGGCAAAGAAAACACAGTTAAGAAGGAAACATAAACCAGATTAACATTTCACACCGAAGATAGACAGAAACCGCTGGAGTAACTCAGCGGGCCAGGCAGCATCTCTGGATAGAAGGAGTGGGTGACGTTTTCCTCCCCTCCACAGATGCTGCCTGTCCCGCTGAGTTACTCCAGCGGTTTCTGTCTATCTTTGGTGTAAACCAGCATCTGCGGTTCCTTCCGACACATTTCACACCACATTGCAATGACGACTCTGTTTGATACAGTTATGATGTGCACAGTGTCACGGACACAGGGAATAGTTGGTCAGTTTTGAAACCCTACTGCCAGGCTACATTGCCAGTTATTGTTCCTGAGAACACCTTCTAAATATTAATACATTTTCAAATACAGATGAAGTGAGAGTATTATTTAAATTACAATAGCTACCAAAAAAAGATGAGTTTAACTTGGCATGTAGTTCAGCAAGGACATGGAGGCTGGAAGGCCTCTCCCTGCGCTGCACAGCTCTACATTCTGTTTTAATGGTTTAATTACAGTTCTGTGTAGGATCTAGAAACAGACAGATTCCACAAACAGAAGGATTCCCTCCAAATTGGATACATGTGACATTCACGTTAATAACATCAGGATGGATGTTTTGGTGGTTCATCCGTGGTTTGCAGGCAGCGAGATGGTTATTCTCAGATGGTGAATGTGGCCGGTAGGTGCCAGATGTGCTGGTGAGTGTGTGGACCACCCAGCGGCGGCTGCGCTGGTCTCAGCGGTACACGGCGGTGATGGTGTCCAGACTGATCTCTGCCTCGCACTCGCACTGAACGCCGCCGGGGAGGTGCACACTGTCCTGCTCCCCGGGGCTGTGGGCCGGCGAGATGCTGGAGACCCGGTGGAAGGGCAGCTCGCGTTCCCCGGGCTGGCTGGGCAGGGCGCTGCCGTTGACCAGGGTGACGGTGGCGTCCTTGTGCAAGGTGGTGTCGTGGTGGTACGAGACCAGCTGGTTGCTGAAGTTGACGGCCTCCACCGCGTTGCTGGGGCAGAAGCGGGCGCAGCCCAGGATGGTGGCGAAGGCCTTCCTGAAGTCGGCGTTGAAGGCGTAGATGACCGGGTTGAGGGACGAGTTGGCCCAGCCGAACCACACGAAGATGTTGAAGGTGAACTCGCCGACGCAGGGCAGCTGGGAGCCGCTGGACAGATGCGGCTCGCAGAACGGCACCAAGCAGTTCAGCACGAAGAACGGGAGCCAGCAGAAGACGAACACCCCCATGATGATGGACAGTGTCTTCAGCACCTTGGTCTCCTTCTTGAAGGAGGTTTTGAGGGCCGCTTCGTGGGGGCAGTCGGCGGCGTGGTCGTGGCAGTTGTGGGCATGTTCCACCGCCCGCTCCAGCGACGAGATCCTGCGGATCTGTGTCTGGGCGATCCGGTAGATCCGCGTGTAGGTGGCCAGCATGATCACCACCGGGATGTAGAAGCTGATGAGCGACGAGGAGATGGCGTAGGTGCGGTTCAGGCTGGAGTCACAGTTGTTGTCCAGCCGGGGTGGCAGCAGCAGCTCGGCCTCGGCCTTGTGCCAGCTCAGTTGCACCGGGATGAAGGAGATGAGGATGGACAGGGTCCAGGCCACCCCGATCATGATGAAGGCCACCCTCTGGGTCATCTTGCGCTCGTACCTGAAGGGGCTGGCGATGGCCCAGTACCTGTCCAGGCTGATGATGCACAGGTTGAGGATGGACGCGGTGGAGCACATGATGTCGAAGGCGATCCAGGTGTCGCAGAAGGAACCGAAGAGCCAGTAGCCGGCCACCTGGCTCAAGGCCTTCCAGGGCATCACCAGCACGGCCACGAACAGGTCGGACACCGCCAGCGAGATGACGAAGAAGTTGGTGACTTTGGAGCGCAGGTGTCTGAACTTGATCACGGCCAAGCACACCAGCGTGTTGCCCAGCAGAGTGGAGAGAATGAGCAGAAACAGCAAGCAACCGGTCACTGCCCGCAGGGTCAACTCCCGCCCCACCACCCCCGAGATCCTGGTGTGGTTGGTAGCGTTTCCCATGGAGATCCAGACTCCTTGTTCTGTTTGAGACCAGGGTACACTCGTTTACCGTAGCCCGACTTGGAGAGGGTTCCCGTATCGCCTGTTCTGGAGAGGGTTCCCGTATCGCCTGTTCCATCAGCGGCACAGCAAAGCAGGGGAAGGTTCACGCTGTCTGTAGTCCATCGCGTGTTGGGGTTTACCACCACCATGCCCACCGTATAATACTTCTAGAATGGGAAAAAAAAATCAGTATTAGGAAACGGAGATACTGGAGTTATTAAAACAAATATTCAAACTCACCAACTGATGCACTGCCAACCGATTCGTGAAAAATCACCAACGACAATAATATAGCCACCTTATGTGACCTGAGCGTTTCAGAAACATAGACATAGAAACATAGAAAATAGGTGCAGGAGCAGGCCATTCGGCCCTTCGAGCCTGCACCGTCATTCAATATGATCATGGCTGATCATCCAACTCAGTATCCTGTACCTGCCTTCTCTCCATACCCCCTGATCCCTTTAGCCACAAGGGCCACACCTAACTCCCTCTTAAATATAGCCAATGAACTGGCCTCAACTACCTTCTGTGGCAGAGAATTCCACAGATTCACCACTCTCTGTGTGAAAAATGATTTTCTCATCTCGGTCCTAAAAGACTTCCCCCTTATCCTTAAACTGTGACCCCTTGTTCTGGAGTTCCCCAACATCGGGAACGATCTTCCTGCATCTAGCTTGTCCAACCCCATAAGAATTTTGTAGGTCTCTATAAGATCCCCCCTCAATCTTCTAAATTCCAGCGAGTACAAGCCGAGTCTATCCAGTCTTTCTTCATATGGAAGTCGTGCCATCCCAGGAATCAGTCTGGTGAACCTTCTCTGTACTCCCTCTATGGCAAGAATGTCTTTCCTCAGATTAGGAGACCAAAACCTTTACATTCTATTTATTAACCACATTAGAATTGAACCGTAGTACAATAATTCCTTACATTATGTGTTTCTTTGTGCATGTTTGAAACCGCATTAACCGCGCAACACACGCTGTATTAAAAAAAAAACATACAGCGCACCAACTCATATACTAGTAACTATTCAAATTAATTTATAACACGTGTATATTGTTTACACATCGTTCTACATCTTAACCACATTTTGGACGCTGAAGATAGACACAAAAAAAGCTGGAGTAATTCAGCGGGACTAGCAGCATCTCTGAAGAGAAGAGATAGGTGACTGTTTCGGGTCGAGACCCTTCTTCAGACCCGAAACGTCGCCTATTTCTTTTCTCCGCAGATGCAGGTCTGACCCGCTGAGTTACTCCAGTCTTTTGAGTCTGTCTTCGGTTTAAACCAGCACCTTGCAGTTCCTTCCTACACTTGTGTTTAAGAAGGAACTGCAGATGCTGGAAAATCGAAGGTAGACAAAAATGCTGGAGAAACGCAGCGGGTGAGGCAGCATCTATGGATCTATATATCTATATATATTAGCATCTATAACCCAAGGGTTTCGGCCCGAAACGTTGCCTATTTCCTGTGTTCCTTCCTACATTTTTGGACGGTGAATACTAGCGACGGAGTACCGTCTGCGATGGACTATTCTAAAGGCTCAATGCATGATGGCTGTGAACACCATGGGTGCAGGCGATCTGATGTAGCTGCCTTACCTTTGAAGGGCAATTCTGCGAACTAAGATTGAGACGTTGAACTGGTCGGCCGTCGCAGGAGCATGGACTGCCAATCCCACCTCTGGAATAGAACATGCCGATGTGTCGCCCACCTGGAAACGCGGCCGCATCTTTGCTATCTTTCAATGGATGCGCTGCATGGAAACCCAATTGGAACACTTTGATCAGTCCAGTTCAACGGCTACATCGAATAATCAGCTGTTTGCAGAGGGTTCCTCTCCGAGACAAACTCTATATGTAAACACATTCTCGTTACTATCACAGGTTAGAATAATAAATAGCAGGATTAGAATAATCAGCGATAGACCAACTTTGCACCTAATCCTCCCGTGAAACTCAATCCTCTGAACTCAGCGAGCCGAAGAAGGGTCTCGACAGGAAAACTCAGCCTGTCCCGCTGAGTTACTCCAGGATTTTGTGTTTATCTTCGGTGTAAACCAGCGTTTGCGGTTCCTCGCTACGCGTCACCCACCCCTTCTCTGCGGAGACGCTGTCTGTCCCGCTGTCCCTCCAGCATGTCGTGCCTGTTTCCGAGCTGAAGGTGAGTTCGGACTGGAGGAGGCTTTGGCTCATTCACGGTTTGATGCGAGGCGGGGAGCCGGGGAGCCGGGGAGCCGGGAGCGGGGACACGATCCTGTGTTCAGACGCGGCAGGGAACTAACGCCGAGCCGTGTACACACCTTGGGTCCAAGCGCAACACAGCAGCCCCGGTGCGTGAAACAAAGCAAGCCACAAATGAGCCACCCTTTGAGTTAGGCTGGTTCTTGAAGTTTGATTGACCTGCCTTCCCCGTGCAATCGCTGGCCACCCGCAGATGTGTCATCCTACCACCACTGCACGGAGTGCAGGTCCTTGCGAACACGGACGGACGCGCTGCATCTACAGACCGCACTGGGGTTAGACAGTAAAGTTGTCTGTAGGAAGGAGACGCTGGTTTAAACCGAAGACAGACACCAAATGCTGGAGTAACTCAGCGGGCCAGGCAGCATCTCTGGAGCGAAGGAATAGGTGACGTTCTTCAGACGGGTAAGGTTATCTGTTTGGGTGTGTTAAAGTGGGAAGGACTCGGGCCACAGTCACGTTGGTGAGGAGCGCGCACATTCATTTGCACCACATCTGATCCCAAGCGCAGGACTGTGCAGCAACTCTTGCCTTGCTTTTGCACCGTTGCTTGCAGAAGCTGATGTACGCGGCGTGGCTGGAACTGATGCTGACATGAACCGGTTACCGGAGCCCAAAATGAAACGATTGAGTGAAGAATAGGGTCGAAAAAAGTGCTGGAGAAACAGCGGGTGCGGCAGCATCTATGGAGCGAAGGAGATAGGCGACGTTTCGGGCCGAAACCCTTCTTCAGAGTGAAGGAAGGACAAGATGGTTATCCCGGACCATAGAACTTGTTTTTTCTTTAAATCACGAAAAAAAAGGCGACTTTAGCCAATCCTTGTCAATGTAGGACGAATGTGTTAAAGAAAACGGAGTTGATAATTGCACTGTTTAAGTTATATCTGAAGTATATCTCAGTCTGAAGAAGGGTCTCGACCCGAAACGTTGCCTATTCCTTCTCTCCACAGATGCTGCCTCGCCCGCTGTTTCTCCAGCATTTTGTGTCTGCCTATCTGAATATGAAAGTACGTTTGCTCAAAGCTACATTATTCGACTTTGTCAGGGAACTACGTTCGACAATAAAGCCGGAGGATAAAGTATATCACCCAGGAGCATATGAACATGTCGAATAGGATGTGTGGAGCACTCGTTTATTCGTTTGTATTTACTAAAATGTCCCTTTCCGTCTTTAAGAACACAGAAGGCGTTCTTTTAGAAAGGAGGAGAGGAAGAACTTCTTTAGTCAGCGGGTAGTTAATCTGTGGAACTCATTGTCACAGAGGGCTGTGGGGGCCAAGCCAGTGCATATTTTTAAGAGAGAGGTCGATTCTTAATTAGAATGGATGTCAGGGGTTGTGGGGAGAAGGCAGGAGAATGGGGTTAGGAGGCAAAGATCGGCCATGATTGAATAACGGAGTAGACTCTGTGGGCCGAATGGCCTAATTCTGTCCCTATAACTTGTGAACTTGTGAGAACAGGTGCAGCGCGGGAACAGGCCCTTCGGCCCACAATGTCCGCGCCAAGATAAACTAAGCTCCTTTGTCTGATCCGCATCTCTCCAATCCCCGTGTGCTATCCGTGTGCTATCTAAAACACTCTGACACGCCACTGTCGCATCTGCCTCTGTCTCTACCACCACCCCTGTCAGCGAGTTCCACACACCCACCACCCTCGCTGCAAAAAACCGACCCCGCACATCTCGTTTAAACGTGACCACTCTTACTTTAAGGCTATGCCCTCTGGTCTTTGACATTTAATTTAAGAGCTTTAATTTATTTTACAAGGTTCAAATATTTTTGTGGTATACAATGCACTCTTTCGTTTCTTGATGTTATATGAGTCGAAATGAATTAAATGAAGACTTCCATCCGCAATTAATACCAGGAGGAAGTCCATAATGGTTCATTCATTCAGCATCTCTGGCTGAAGATAGTTGTGAACAGTTCTACCTTATAGACAATAGACAATCTATATCGCCAAAGTCTGATCTTGACCATTTCCTGTCGTTCTGTATATTGATTTTAGAAAAAAACGCTGCCACTTACGGCTGTGATTTTTGGCCATCTTACTCTGAGTCCCTCTCCGCTGCGCAGGACAAGAGGATTTTCCCCATCGATGAAAAATAAAAGATTAGTGCTTAAAAAATGTTGAGATTCTCTCTCTTGAAGTCCACACCTCTTCCTGAGGGACTATAAAAGTGTTGAGTGCCTCAGTCAGTCTCTGCAAGATGGGGGAGCGAGAGGGTCACATCTCTCAGTCTGAGCTGTGAATAACACTTAACACATGTCTACTAAACTGTGAGTGTGGTTTTACTGACCTTGAGTGCCCTTAATGTGGTGGGAGGTGCCAGTGGTGCAAGAATGAGAGAAAAGTGAATTAATTTAGTCTTGGGTCTGATTGGGTAGCTTACCCCCCCCCCCCCCCCCGCCTCCATGGTCTGAACCTTGAATTCTATAACTTCAAGTAATACTCCTCCTAACTCTCTATCTTCCTGTGCACCCCAATTCCACCCCGATGCAGCCCCATAACATCCATCTCCAGTCACACTGCTCCTTTCCCCTCAATCATGCATGCATCTGCTATCCCTGAGTTCCCCATTCCCCCTTATCCCCCCCCCCCATTCCCCCTTTCCCCTCGCCCCTGTTTCCTTCCACCCACATCCCTCCCTCTTACTTTACTTTTCACACCTATTCTTCTGACACGCATCTGTCAGCTTTTCCCACTCACTCGCTCCACCCACCTGCCGGTCAAACTCCACTACCTGTATCCGTCTATCACGTGTCAGGCTTTGTCCCACTCCCATCTCTCTTTCCCAATTTTCTTCTGCTAATTCTTATCGATCTGAAGATGGGCCCTGACCCGTAACATTGCCTGCAATCCCTCCACAGAGCAGCACGGTGGCGCAGCGGTTGAGTTGCTGCCTTACAGCGCCAGAGACCCGGGTTCGATCCTGACTACGGGCGCTGCCTGTACGGAGTTTGCGTGTTCTCCCCGTGACCTGCGTGGGTTTTCTCCAGATGCTCCGCTTTCTTCCAACACTTCAAAGACAGCTTTGTGGGTTAATTAGCATCGGAAATTGTAAAAGTTTCCTAGTGTATAAGTGTACGGGGTATTCGCTGATTGGAGCAGACTCAGTGGGCAGAAGGGCCTGTTTCCACACTCTATCTCTAAAGTCTAAAGAATCTACCTGAACTGTTGAGTCCTTCCAACACATTATGTTTTATTCAAGATTCCAACATCTGCAGCCCTTGTGCCACCTTGTAGAATTTAGTGCTGGGTCCAGAAAGCTGTGTTCAGCCTGATAATGATGCTGTTGGCTTCATTGTCCCAGTTCAATAGGTCACAGCCGGAGAGGTTTGAATAGGAGTAGGATGGAGAAATACAGAGATAGGCAACTGGAACCTGGGCTCCCAACGGTAACTCGTGTATAGGAAGGAACTGCAGATGCTGGTTTACACTGGAGATAGATGCAAAATGCTGGAGTAACTCAGCAGGACAGGCAGCATCTCTGGAGAGAAGGAATGGGTGACGCTTCGGGTCGAGACCCTTCTTCAGATCTCAGCCTATCAGGGGTGTTCCTTTCTGTTTCGCATACTGAGTGTTTTCAGCATTTACTTTTTATATTTTCTGACTTTTGGTGACATGATCTTCAACATCCATTTAAAAAAACCTTTTTGTAAGCAGAAAAAATATGCCATTTTTCTATAACTTCAATAGAAATATTTCCTATCTCACCTCTGGAATACATGGCTTTAATGCATGTTGTTTGAATGAATGCAATGAGATTTGGACCTATGTGTTTAGAGCAGAACTATAACTGCACATAAGTATGCAGGATTTTCTAAACAATTGCAAAATGCTTCTAGCATCTTGGAGAAAATTGATAATTTGGGTCGATTGTATGTTTCCTGTGTATATATATGGGCATTTTTTCACATTTTAAGTATAAATTCCAATGTTGCAGTTACACTGAAAGTCTGATTCTGGAGCACAATCTATTCAGCACGTTTAGATTTTCTGAGATTCTGGAGCACAATCTATTCAGCACGTCTTTTGAGATGTTTTCAAGGTTCAAATATTTTTGTGGTATACAATGCACTCTTTCGTTTCTTGATGTTATATGAACTGAAATGAATTAAATGAAGACTTTCATCCGCAATTGATGCCAGGAGGAAGCCCAGAATGGTTAATTCATTCAGCAATTGTGGCAGAAGATAGTTGTGAACAGTTCTACCTTATAGACAATAGACAATCTATATTACTAAAAGTCTGATCTTGACCACTTCCTGTTGTTCTGTATATTACTTTTAGAAAAAACGCTGCCACTTACGGCTGTGATTTTTGGCCATCTTACTCTGAGTCCCTCTCCGCTGCGCAGGACAAGAGGATTTTTCCCATCGATTAAAAATAAAAGAGTTATTAGTGTTTATAAAATGGTGAGATTCTCGCTCCTGAAGGCCACGCCCCTTTCTGAGGGACTATAAAACCGGGAAGCGTTGAGTGCCTCAGTCAGTCTTTGCAAGATGGGGGAGCGAGAAGGTCACGTCTTTCAGTCTGAGCTGTGAATAATACTGAACACATGTCTACTAAACTGTGAGTGTGGTTTTACTGACCTTGAGTGCCCTTAATGTGGTTTGAAAATGAAAATGTGGTTGGTTTGAAAAAGCACAGCAAATGGTTGGTGGTGGTTAGTTTGAAATAAAGCACAGCATTACAAGTCTAAACTTGACAACTTCCTGTTTGCACTGTATATTGATTTTAGATAAAATGCTTCCACTTACGGCTGTGATTTTTGGCCATCTTACTCAGTCCCCCGCTGCTCATCAGGTGCAGAGGATTCTTCCCATCAATGAAAAATAAAAATGTTATTAGTGTTTAAAAAATGTTGAGAATCTTTCTCCTGTCAATCATGCCATGAAGGCCATGCCCCTTCCGGTGGGATGGGGAGGGATTATAAAACCCAGAAGTGTGGGTGTGGCTCAGTCTCTGCAAGATGGGGAGGGAGAGGTAGCGACTGTCTGAGCACAATGAATGTCTACTGAACTGTGAGTGTGGTGTTTATGTGGTGTTTTTGTGGTGTTTTGTGGTGGTTTTATGGTGGTTTCATCCTGCTTGAAATGCTATGAAACTGAATTTGAATGTGGTAGCCTTGCACCCTGCATGAAATGGTATGAAACTGTATTTGAATTTGGTGGCCTTGTACCCTGCATGAAATGGTATGAAACTGCATTTGAATTTGATGGCCTTGCACCCTGCTTGAAGTGGTATGAATCTGCACTTTAATTTGGTGGCCTTGCACCCTGCTTGACGTGGTAGGAAACGGCACTTGAATTTGGTGGCATTGCATCCTGCTTGAAGTGGTATGAAACTGCACCTGAGTTTGGTGAACTTGGACCCTGCTTTAAGTTGTATGAAACTGCACGTAAATTCGGTGGCCTTGCACCCTGCTTGAAGTGGTCGGAAACTGCACTTGAATTTGGTGGCCTGCACACTGCTTGAAGTGGCATGAAATTGCACTTGAATTTGTTGGCCTTGCACCCTGCTTGAAGTGGCCGGAAACTGCACTTGAGTTTGGTGGCCTTGCACCCTGCTTGACTTGGTAGGAAACTGCACCTGAATTTGGTGGCCTTGCACCTTGCTTGAAATGAAATTTCAAGGAATAGCCATGAGTCAACTGCCAGCCCACCAGCCGTGAGTGAGCGGGCGGCCTTGCTTGGGACTGACTTTAAGCCCCACTGTGGGGATGTGGAATTTCTATTGGAGCCGATCCCTTGCTGGGGATCGACGCTCCAACTGCAGCCTGCGGATTTCACTGAGGAGCTCGCAGTCTCGGGTAGAGGCCGATGTCGGGAAGCTCCAGACGATGCAGAAGGTTCGACCAGCCCCGACCCGGCGTCAATCGCCCGGCGAGGGGGAGCTGACATACCCGCGATGCAGCAGCTTGATCACCCCGACGTGGAGGGTCCGACCGCCAGCTATGGAACCCAAGATCGCCCCGTCACCAGAAGGCTCAAGGCCCCCGACCGCGGGAGAACAAAGAAGGGAAGAGATTGAACTTTCGTTTCGCCTTCCATCATAGTGAGGAATGTGGAGGGGTCACTGGTGGATGTTCTTGTTAAAATGTATTTTTTGTGTCTTGTTTTTTAATGGTATGACTTATGGCAAATCAAATTCCTCATATGTTGCAAAACCTGCTTGGCTAATAAGGTATGATTATGATTATTATGAATACATCCATCGAGCCTACTATCATTGAGGATGGCACATACCACCTCCGCAGATAGTGTTTAATTACACACTATCGCAAAGAATTGGACATATCAGCATTGCAAAAAATTGATATTTGGGATCATTTAGTGCTGTTACTATCATGTTCCTTTCGCTGTTTCAGCTTGCATGTACTTGTGGATTTTTGAAGCTGTGTAGCCTGGAGGGGGATCTGCAAGCAGTGGTGCCCCTTTGCTGACCATGTCTTTCTTGCTGATAAAGGTCCCTAGCTTGGAAGGTGTTGTCGGAGTAGCCAAGGTGAGTGACAACAGTATTTTTGTAGCTGGCATTGACATGTGTCTATGTGTAATAATGTGTGCAATATTATTAAATATGGAGTAAATGTGAAGCTGCTTTTGCGTAAAATTTAATATTTAACTCCACGATAGAATTTAGAGGTAGGGTATTTGAATGCTAATAATCCTGAAGAAAGAAATGTGACTCTGGATGTTATACGTGTGTTCCAATTCATAGAAGTTAACATTGAAGTGGTTTCAGTTGAAGGCAAATGATTAATTATATATACTTAACTGTCTGATCCGCAAGGGAACCTTTATGATTTGTTCAAAGGTTGAAACACAAATGCGAGAACTGTATAAGAAATAATTTATAAATCACTCATATATATAATAAGGTAAATTGGAAATCAAGACTCTCTTCATATTAAAGACAAAAAACTCAAAGCAACTTATGATCCATCCTGTGGCTATCCTTTCGCTGTAATTTTCTACCTTAATCTTCTAGAGGATTAAGGGAAAGTCAACAACTTGCCTTCTCACACAATGCTCATTACAGTGTGGAAAGATAGAATGCTAGATCTTTTTTTCGTAACATTTTGCAGACTTCAAGATTCGCTTGATGGTTCCTCTTACCCCTATAGAGGCCGTGGTTTATTTAAAAAAAAAACATTTGAATATATTCATGTTGTGCCTTAATATGTATTGTGATAATGAATTCATTTTAACAAAGCATAGGAGATATCATACTGTCCAAGGTATTTTCTTGATTAAGGGATAATTCTCAGTTCTACTGTTATGAACAAGTTCAAAAGATGTATAGTAGTTCTGTTTAATGATTTTCTGCTGGAAATGTAGTGAGGTTAGCATTAAGGGGAGAAAACCTGAATGATGACATTGATATGACCATCTACTATTAAAACATAAGTACAAATTACTCTGTCATTCTTGGAAAGCCCTTGACAGTAATCTGTATTTTATTTTATTACTTAGTTGATCTTAAACATGCATTGAGCCAAGATAATTATTACAGGAAACATTGGATTTCTTAAAGATATCTCTAACTGAGACTAATAGTCAATATAAAGTCAACATGCAGCTACAATATATTTGATTACTTTAACTTAGAACGTGTTGATATAGGGCGGCATGGTGGAGAAGTGGTAGAGTTGCTGCCTTACAGTGTCAGAGATCCGGGTTCAATCCTGATTACGGATGCGTGGCTGTACGGAGTTTGTACGTTCTACCTGCTTGGGTTTCCTCCGGGAGCACTGGATTCCCCCCATACTCCAAAAACGTACACGCTTGTAGGTCGATTGGCTTGGTATAATTGTAAATTGTCTCCAGTGTGTGTAGGTTAGTGTTAGTGTGCGGGGATCGCTGGTCGGCGCAGACTCGGTGAGCCAAAGGGCCTGTTTCTGTGCTGTATCTCTAAAAGAAAACATACAACATATAAAAGTACAGGCGAATGTCTGTGGCTGAACAATGCCAAGATAAACTAATCACTTATGCCTGCACATGATTCACATCCGTCCAGTCCCTGCATACCCATGTGCCTATCTAAAAGGCTCTTAAGCACCTCTATTCCAGATTAAAGGATAATTGTCACTTATACTACCATAAACAAACAATGTTGTTTCCTTTAAAAATCTTCTGCCCCAGAATTTGGTGGCCTTGCACCCTGCTTGAAGAGGCAGGAAACTGCACTTGAGTTTGGTGGCCCTGCACCCTGCTTGAATTGATAGGAAACTGCACTTGAGTTTGGTGGCGTTGCACCCTGCTTGACGTGGTAGGAAACTGCACTTGAATTTGGTGGCATTGCATCCTGCCTGAAGTGGTATGAAACTGCACTTGAGTTTGCTGAACTTGGACCCTGCTTTAAGTTGTATGAAACTGCACTTAAATTCGGTGGCCTTGCACCCTGCTTGAAGTGGTCGGAAAACTGCACTTGAATTTGGTGGCCTGCACACTGCTTGAAGTGGCATGAAATTGCACTTGAATTTGTTGGCCTTGCACCCTGCTTGAAGTGGCCGGAAACTGCACTTGAGTTTGGTGGCCCTGCACCCTGCTTGAATTGATAGGAAACTGCACCTGAATTTGGTGGCCTTGCACCTTGCTTGAAATGAAATTTCAAGGAATAGCCGTGAGTCAACTGCCAGCCCACCAGCCGTGAGTGAGCGGGCGGCCTTGCTTGGGACTGACTTTAAGCCCCACTGTGGGGATGTGGAATTTCTATTGGAGCCGATCCCTTGCTGGGGATCGACGCTCCAACTGCAGCCTGCGGATTTCACTGAGGAGCTCGCAGTCTCGGGTAGAGGCCGATGTCAGGAAGCTTCAGACGATGCAGAAGGTTCGACCAGCCCCGACCCGGCGTCAATCGCCCGGCGAGGGGGAGCTGACATACCCGCGATGCAGTAGCTTGATCGCCCCGACGTGGAGGGTCCGACCGCCGGCTATGGAACCCAAGAAGGCTCAAGGGCCCCGTCACCAGAAGGCTCAAGGCCCCCGACCGCGGGAGAACAAAGAAGGGAAGAGATTGAACTTTCGTTTCGCCTTCCATCATAGTGAGGAATGTGGAGGGGTCACTGGTGGATGTTCTTGTTAAAATGTATTTTTTGTGTCTTGTTTTTTAATGGTATGACTTATGGCAAATCAAATTCCTCATATGTTGCAAAACCTGCTTGGCTAATAAGGTATGATTATGATTATTATGAATATATCCATCGAGCCTACTATCATTGAGGATGGCACATGCCACCTCCGCAGATAGTGATTAATTACACACTATCGCAAAGAATTGGACATATCAGCATTGCAAAAAATTGATATTTGGGATCATTTAGTGCTGTTACTATCATGTTCCTTTTGCTGTCTCAGCTTGCATGTACTTGTGGATTTTTGAAGCTGTGTAGCCTGGAGGGGAATCTGCAAGCAGTGGGCGCCCCTTTGCTGACCATGTCTTTCTTGCTGATAAAGGTCCCAAGCATGGAAGGTGTTGTCGGAGTAGCCAAGGTGAGTGACAACAGTATTTTTGTAGCTGGCATTGACATGTGTCTATGTGTAATAATGTGTGCAATATTATTAAATATGGAGTAAATGTGAAGCTGCTTTTGCGTAAAATTTAATATTTAACTCCACGATAGAATTTAGAGGTAGGGTATTTGAATGCTAATAATCCTGAAGAAAGAAATGTGACTCTGGATGTTATACGTGTGTTCCAATTCATAGAAGTTAACATTGAAGTGGTTTCAGTTGAAGGCAAATGATTAATTATATACTTAACTGTCTGATCCGCAAGGGAACCTTTATGATTTGTTCAAAGGTTGAAACACAAATGCGAGAACTGTATAAGAAATAATTTATAAATCACTCATATATATAATAAGGTAAATTGGAAATCAAGACTCTCTTCATATCAAAGACAAAAAACTCAAAGCAACTTATGATCCAACCTGTGGCTATCCTTTTGCTGTAATTTTCTACCTTAATCTTCTAGAGGATTAAGGGAAAGTCAACAACTTGCCTTCTCACACAATGCTCATTACAGTGTGGAAAGATAGAATGCTAGATCTTTTTTTTCGTAACATTTTGCAGACTTCAAGATTCGCTTGATGGTTCCTCTTACCCCTATAGAGGCCGTGGTTTATTTAAAAAAAACATTTGAATATATTCATGTTGTGCCTTAATATGTATTGTGATAATGAATTCATTTTAACAAAGCATAGGAGATATCATACTGTCCAAGGTATTTTCTTGATTAAGGGATAATTCTCAGTTCTACTGTTATGAACAAGTTCAAAAGATGTACAGTAGTTCTGTTTAATGATTTTCTGCTGGAAATGTAGTGAGGTTAGCATTAAGGGGAGAAAACCTGAATGATGACATTGATATGACCATCTACTATTAAAACATAAGTACAAATTACTCTGTCATTCTTGGAATGTCCTTGACAGTAATCTGTATTTTATTTTATTACTTAGTTGATCTTAAACGTACATTGAGCCAAGATAATTATTACAGGAAATATTGAATTTCTTAAAGATATCTCTAACTGAGACTAATAGTCAATATAAAGTCAACATGCAGCAACAATATATTTGATTACTTTAACTTAGAACGTGTTAATATAGGGCGGCACGGTGGAGAAGTGGTGGAGTTGCTGCCTTACAGTGTCAGAGATCCGGGTTCAATCCTGATTACGGATGCGTGGCTGTACGGAGTTTGTACGTTCTACCTGCTTGGGTTTCCTCCGGGAGCTCTGGATTCCCCCCACACTCCAAAAACGTACACGCTTGTAGGTCGATTGGCTTGGTATAATTGTAAATTGTCTCCAGTGTGTGTAGGTTAGTGTTAGTGTGCGGGGATCGCTGGTCGGCGCAGACTCGGTGAGCCAAAGGGCCTGTTTCTGTGCTGTATCTCTAAAAGAAAACATACAACATATAAAAGTACAGGCGAATGTCTGTGGCTGAACAATGCCAAGATAAACTAATCACTTATGCCTGCACATGATTCACATCCGTCCAGTCCCTGCATACCCATGTGCCTATCTAAAAGGCTCTTAAGCACCTCTATTCCAGATTAAAGGATAATTGTCACTTATACTACCATAAACAAACAATGTTGTTTCCTTTAAAAATCTTCTGCCCCAGAACCTCAACTTTCCACCGACAGTGGGTGACCAGAGCTGCACTTTCGTCGAAGGGGGCGCTGCGAGCTGGCAGCCTCACCAGCAGCTGTACGTCCTTTCCACGGTTTTTTTTGTTTTTAGTATGCCTAGAAGTGTGTGTTCAGTGTGTTTTAGAGTGGGGGGTGGGGGCGGGAATTGGGGGAAACTGGTTTTTTAGTCACTTACCCCGGAGGATTGCGACATTTCTCCTAGTTGCATTTCGCCCTCCCTCGCGGCATAACAGCTTGGATTGGTGCGGCCTTTCCCAGAGTCGGGTCCAGAGCTTCAGCAGTGGGCACAGTGTGGACTTTCCAGCGCGGAGCCGGGCGATCCCTTGCTGGGGATTGCTAGAGGAAATACTCCGATCGCTGGCCCACGGACTATAACATCCTGAAGCCGCGGTCTGCGGAGCCTCTAGCCGCGGGCGCGGCGTGGACTTTCCATTGCGGAGTGGGCGAGCCCTTGCCGGGGGTCGCTAGAAGAAGTGCTCCAACCGCCGACCTGTGGCCTATAACATCATGAAGCCCCGGTCTCTGGTAGGAAGTTGCCGATTCGAGACCTCCAAGCCACGTTCGTCCGTCCCAACGTCAGAGAGTTTCGAGCATCCCGACAAGAGGGCCTGCACATCGGGCCACCTGTAGCGGCGACTGCGTTGGGTTCATGGCCCCGACCACGGATGAGCAAAGGAGGAGGACTGACAAAGTTATTGCCTTCCACCACAATGAAGAATGTTGATTCCACTGTGGTGGATGTTTATGTTATATTCTGTTGTGCATTGTGTTTGTATGGCTGCGTGGTAAATCAAATTCCACTGCACCTTAATTGGTGCATGTGACAATGAATGTGAACTTGAACTTGAACTAATGCTCAAATGCCGCCGAACCAAAATCTTATAGAGCTCCTATCCAAGTCTGAAGAAGGGTCGAGACCCGCAACGTCACCTATTGTTTTTCTCCAGAGATGCTGCCTGACCCGCTAAGTTACTCCAGCATTTTGTGTCTGTCTTATATTCAATGTACTTAACAATGAGGGTGAGCATACTGTACACCTTCTTTACCACTCCATCTAAGTCTCAGTCCTCGTTAATATATTTTGCATTCGTACAATGAATTTCTATTAAACTGTCCGTGACATTTAATTAGGTGAATTCAATAAATGTGTGTGAAGGAAACATAAAAAAGTATAGAAATGTGAATCTATTGCTAAATACATGAAGCATATATTCAAGGTTTCAAGGTCAGTTTATTCTCACGTGTACCAATTAACGTACAGTGAAATTCAAATTACCATACAGCCATACTAAAGAAAAGTAACAAGACACACAACTACATAAAAGTTAACATAAACATCCACCACAGTGGATTCCCCACATTCCTCACTGTGATGGAAGGCAATAAAGTCTAAACTTCTTCCTCTTTTATTCTCCCACGGTCAGGGCAGTTGAACCACCTGCAGTCGGGGCGATCGAAGCTCCCGCGGCCGGCGGTCGAAGCTCCCGCAGCTTGGAGTTCTCCGAAGTCGGTCTCCAACTGGGCACCGCGAGCTCCACAATATTAAAGTCCGCAGCCGCCAGCGATTGGAGCCCCAAAGTCGATCGCCAGCTCCAGCAAAGCCCCAAAGGGATCGCCAGCTCCGCGATGTTACGTCCTGCAAGCTCCCGCGGTGGAGCTCTCGAAGTTGGGCTCCAGCAGAAGTCGCCAACTTCTTGATGCTAGGCCGCAGCGCGGACGGATATACGATACGGGAAAAAATCGCATCTCCATCGAGGTAAGAGATTAGAAAAAGTTTCCCTCAATCCCACCCCCCCCCTTCCCCCCCTCCCACACCCCCCACATAAAACAAGCTAAAGAACACTAAAAACATACATTTAAGACATACAAACAGGCAACAAAGAAGGAAGGGGCAGACAGGCTGTTGGCGAGGCAGCCATTGGTGGCGCCACCCGGTGGTAGTATTTTATAATGCATCCGTCATAGTTTATAAAACACCTATAAAATGATGACAAAGCATTTTTGAATTATTATTTCTACTAACTCTCTTAATAACAATACGTAATAGTTTCTTATGATTTAGAGAGTGACCATTCACTCCATTAAGTCTTTGCCAGCTCTCTGAGAAATTTTATAAATACTTTTCCCTCACATACCCTCCTGTGTTCTCTTCCCCGCCACATTCTATTAAGTCCCACCTGACCTCCCTTCCACTCATTTGCCTGAACAGCAATTTAAAATAGCTAATTATCAGGCACATCTTGGTGTGCATGGAACGAGCTGCTGGATGAGGTCGTTGAGGCAGTTACAATTGCAACAGTTAAGTAATAGTTAGACAGGTACGAGGATAGGACAGGTTTAGAGGGATTGGGGCCAAACACAGGCAGGTTGGACTCGTGCAGCTGGGCAAGTTTTGCCAAAGGGCCTTTATCACACTATGACGCTATATTCAGGACATTGGGAAGAAAGCAAAGCACCTTCGCAAAATACATGTATTCACAGGAAGATGATGCAAACTCCACAATGGATAGCTAAAATTCTAAGTTATATAGAATCGATATAATTTTGTTTTGTGAGCCCTTCATCAAAGCTTTTAATAAAATGATAGTCATTTTCTATATGACGATGATAGTCATATTAAAAGTTGTTTGGATGCATCGTTAAGTGTAGCATAATTTCTGCATCATTATTGTATGAATGGACAATGGAAATGTTTTTCAACATGGGAAATATAGACTGGAGTAATATGGCACTGTACTTTGTAAAGTTATTGGAATTTATAATTGCTTTGTTTTTGTTAATTGATAAAATAATAACCCTTTAAGTATTTATGCTTGTAAATTTATATTTTATTACACTGAATATATAATATTAAACTACTTGTTTTTTTAAACAATTTTATTTTAACTAATTCTGCTCATTATCTTCAGGTATTTTGAAATTATATTAGGATTTTATTATCAAAATTATTAGAATTGTTCTTCCTGTTATAAAAGATGTTAAAATTAATTTGTATTAATAAACATTGTCTTGAAACTAACATGTTCTTTAATTAATATTTTTAATGTGCAGCATTAATTTCTACCATTGCCCAAGTCAGCCCTTTCCAGCTTCTTCCTAAAGTTTGTTATATTACAGCTAGGCTTTAAGTGTCTCCCACCCCAGAGGACAGCAACACAAACTCTCAGGCATTTTATTTTTTTACCTTGAAATCCAGGAAACCTTTTTATCATTTGTATATCTATTTCTATTATTATTATTATTATTATTATTATTATACTAAAAGTCTCATCTTGACCCTTTCCTGTCTACATTGTAGAGAAATTTTAGAAAAAACGCTACCCTATAGCACTATGATTTTTCTCCATCTTACTCACAGTCCTCCTCCACTCCAGCCACCCTAAGTTTTTTTCCGATCGCTGAAAAATAAAAACACTTATGAATGTTTAAAAAATCGTGCGTTCAGCTGATTGGTCCTCTCGCCTGTCAATCACCATGATGAGGGTAAGGTCCCTTCCGGGGATGGGGGTGGGGGCAGGGGTATAAAGCCCCGGAGGCTAGACATGAGTTAGTCACTCTGGAAGATCGTGAGTGAGAGTCCACAACTGTGATTCTACACTGTTAGCCAACTGAACTGGGAGTCTACTGAACTGTGAGTCTGCAATGTGCTTGCAATAAATGATTTGTTAGCTCTTCATGAAATTAGTTGTTTGGCCTGCCCTGCGCTTGAAATTGAAATGGAAATGAAATGAAAATGAAATTAGTTGTTTGGTCTGCCCTGTGCTTGAAATTGAAATGGAAATGGAAATGAAATGAAATGAGCTGTTTGGCCTGCCCTATGCTTGAAATTGAAATGGAAATGAAATGAATTGTTTGGCCTGGTCTGTGCTTGAAATTGAAATTGAAATGGAAATAGAAATGAAATGAAATGAGTTGTTTGACCTGCCCTGTGCTTGAAATTGAAATGGAAATGGAAATTAAATGCGTTGTTTGATCTGCCCTGTGCTTGAAATTGAAATGGAAATGGAAATGAAATTGAAATTAGTTGTTTGGCCTGCCCTGTGCTTGAAAATGAAATGGAAATGGAAATGAAATGAAATTGAAATGAGTTGTTTGGCCTGCCCTGTGCTCGAAATTGAAATTGAAATAGAAATGGAAATGAAATGAATTGTTTGACCTGGCCTGTGCTTGAAATTGAAATTGAAATGGAAATGGAAATGGAAATGAAATGAGTTGTTTGGCATGCCCTGTGCTTGAAATTGAAATGGAAATGGAAATGGAAATGAAATGAGTTGTTTGGCATGCCCTGTGCTTGAAATTGAAATGGAAATGGAATGAAATGAAATTAGCTGTTTGGCCTGCCATGTGCTTACAAATTGAAATGGAAATGGAAATGAAATTAGTTGTTTGGTCTGCCCTGTGCTTGAAATTGAAATGGAAATGGAAATGAAAATGAAATGAGTTGTTTGTCCTGCTCTGTGCTTGAAATGGAAACGGAAACGGAAATTATATGAAAATTAAATGAGTTTTTGGGCTGTCTTGTGCTTGAAGTTAAAATTGAAATTGAAATGGAAATGCAATTAGTTGTCTGGCCTGCCCTGTGTTTGAAATGGAAATGGAAATGAAATTAAATGATGTGTTTGGCCTGCCCTGTGCTTGAAATTGAAATGGAAATGAAATAAAATGAATTGTTTGGCCTGCCATGTGCTTGAAAGTGAAATGGAAATCGGAATTAAATTAGTCGTTTGGCCTGCCCTGTGCTTGAAATTGAAATGAAAATGGAAACAAAATGGGTTGTTTGGCCTGCCCTGTGCTGGAAATGAAAATGAAATTAGTTGTTTGGCCTGCCCTGTGCTTGAAATTGAAATGGAAATGAAATAAAATGAATTGTTTGGCCTGCCCTGTGCTTGAAAGTGTAATGGAAATTGAAATTAAATTAGTCATTTGGCCTGCCCTGTGCTTGAAATTGAAATGGAAATGCAAATGAAATGAAATGGGTTGTTTGGCCTGCCCTGTGCTTGAAATTGAAATGGAAATGAAATGAAAATGAAATGAGTTGTTTGGCCTGCCTGAAACCACTAAGTTCGGCCCACAAGGCCCCTATTAGCCGAGAAACCAGTCCCTTTTGCCCACAATGCCCGTATTAGCCCAGGAAGAGCATCTTGGCCCGTGCCCGTGCAAGACCCGGAAAAGTCCAGAAAATGTGCCTTTCAGTGAGATTTCACTCAGATTTTTTTTAAGTCCCTGCGGGCCATCATCCCTGTACTAGTCCAGGAGGAGGCCCTTCAGCCCATCAGTAAGTATTACCCCTGCAAGTATTAAACCTCACCCCAGTATTTTTCACCCTCCCTTCATGGCTCCCTGTGAGATCCAGCCAGGATAGACTTTCTTCATTGAAGAAAAAGATGAAAAATGTCTAAAAATGATTCTCCTCCCTCTCTCCCTTCTCTCTCTCACAGAGTTTCTCGCCTGTTTTGGGAAGAATACATGGCAGTTTCTGAGCTGCCAGCCCACCAGGCCTGTGACTGAATTGCCAGCCCACCAGGCCTGAGTGACTGAGCTGTCAGCCCACCAGGCCTGAGTGACTGAGCTGCCAGCCCACCAGGCCTGAGTGACTGAGCTGCCAGCCCACCAGGCCTGAGTGACTGAGCTGCCAGCCCACCAGGCCTGAGTGACTGAGCTGCCAGCCCACCAGGCCTGAGTGACTGAGCTGCCAGCTCACCAGGCCTGAGTGACTGAGCTGCCAGTCCACCAGGCCTGAGTGACTGAGCTGCCAGCTCACCAGGCCTGAGTGACTGAGCTACCTGCCCACCAGGCCTGAGTGACTGAGCTGCCAGCCCACCAGACCTGAGTGACTGAGCTACCAGCCCAAGAATCCATTTGGCCAACAATGTCCATACTAGCCCTCTGGAAACCAGTCCCTTCTGCCCACAACACCCATACTAGCGCTCCAGAAAGCCCCTCCCCACCAACTGGCCACCATTATTGGAATTGGTGGAGTGGTGGAATATTGCATTGGGGGACCAGCCCTTCCATGTGAACAGAACATGGGACCCAACGGGTCCCACTTAGTTTAGTACTTTCTTAAGTAGACTAGATCTACATCAAAATGGATGTGTTTAAAAAATATAGTTACTGGTTAACAAATGTAATTTGCCGGTGTTGCACAATAAAAAGACGTACAAAATCTGTACGAGAACTAGTAACGCATTTGGAATATATAGATGAAAATAAAAAAACATGCAAATGCTGGAAATCCGAAATGAAAACAGAAAATGGTGGAATCACTGTGGATTAAGCAGCAGTTGTAGAAAGTCAAAGGAGATATCTGTCTCTTTCACTGACATGTTAATTTCATTTCTACTTCTTTTAAAGAAAATCTGATGCTTTCCGAGTAGAAATTCAGAAAATTGCTATTTCCACCAATGCCGGCTTAAAGAGAATTACTTACAAATTCCCTTTCTCATCTGAAGAAGGGTTTCGGCCCAAAACGTTGCCTATTTCCTTCGCTCCATAGATGCTGCCGCACCCGCTGAGTTTCACCAGCACTTTTGTCTACTGAGTGTGAAGAAGGGTTTCGGCCCGAAACGTTGCCTATTTCCTTCGCTCCATAGATGCTACCGCACCCGCTGAATTTCTCCAGCACCTTTGTCTCCCTTTCTCATATAATTTCTGTATTTGGTTAAAAATGTGTAAATATTTGTATGATATTGTGGCTCCACCCGGTGGGTAGGCCACTCACTATGCGAACCCTCGGCAGTCGGTGGTAGGGTCACGTGACTTGGTAATGGCAGGAAGGAGTTGTCACGAGGTTTAGGAGTGTGCCCTAGTATAAGTATAGAGCCCCGAGTCAGCCTTCCCCCATTCGTGTGTGTGTGTTGTTCTCTTTACTTCAGCAATAAAGATCTCTTTGATTCACCACGCGTGGCTGGCTTATTCACCTGCCATAATATCTTCATTTTGTTCACTAAATTACTGCAAATTTCTGCTTTAATGTACTAAAATTGGATGCTTCATGGAGATACCTAATACATAAAGTCAAACATTGGACACTGGCTTAAAATTATTTATTTCAAACAGCCTTTTATTTAGCAAAGAATATTCTTGCAACCGGCCACAACAGCAATGTTAAATAGTTTCAAACTTTACTCAGGCACATCCCAATTGCAGTTAAATTCTGTTTCTAAAAATGCTTACTAAATAATTTGATTTACCAATTTCATGAAACTGTTTCTGAAAATCAAGGAGTGAATAATAGATGGTTATACATAATGTGTGTAACAAGGAAAAGGATTGGAGTATTATGGATTGGGTGGATAGTGATGCGTAAATGCCAACATTGATTAATGAAGCATTTTGACTGTTTCAAAGCTATCATTTTTGAATAACATAATTATGCCATCCCCTTTCAAATGAGAATTTGTTCTCTCAATATTATGCACTTACCTGTAATTAAGTCCACATCAATTTACTATAAATGCTTTTGATGTTTCAAGAAGAACTGAGGCGTTGTCGAGGCGTTGTCTAGACATTTTATCTTTGGAATGTTAATTCAAGGTCGGATTTTATGTTTCATTTCAACAAAGGGTTGACAAAGAAGAAAAACTGTGGCGGGGAAAATAACTTGAAAATATGGAAAAATATTATCAGTGGACTTGTATATAGAAATTTATGATTTAAGAAACACACAATTACATACTAACATAAAATATAATTAATAAAATTGTGTAATATTAAGGCATAGCTTAATAATGGCTGATGTTTATTTCATGATGTTAATTACTTGCTAAATATAAGAATAATGATTAAATATGATTGATAAGTATTAATAACATATTGACAAATTTTATGGATATAGTAGACAGTCTAGATTGCACGTAAAGGGGGGGGGGGGAGGAGACTGAGATACTTGGAAGTTATCCAAGGGTCTGAATCTGGTTAACCCCTTGGAACCTGCTGTTTTCTGATACAAAAGTTTGAAGCTTAATTGTAATAGATCTAGGCATATCGATAGATATGGATATATAATTAACATAGTTACTGTTATATCTAAGTATATACTTAATGTTGGAAACTCTTTTTTATTTTGTTTTTCCTCTTTGAAGATACATTTCTAATCTATCTATTGGAGTGCGTTTTATTTTATATATAATTTTGAACTTTGTATCGCTCTCTCTTCCAATTAATAATAATTGGTCAAGGGGGCAGAGCGAAACATATAAAAACATCTACGGAAGTCAATAAGAATTTTTATACCACCTGTTGGTGGTTTGTTTTTAATTATAATATCTTTATTTTTGTTTATTATAATATCACTTTTGGTTTGTTAATGATCTTTTCACGATTCTACACTTTCTGGTCTTTTTCAAGGTCTATTCTGAAGGGGAGATGCCAACAAAACTTAACAGCTGGGGATGACCATCCTTCATCTGGAGTTATGAGGTTCTTGGTTGCACCATATGAAGTAAAGGTATTAACATGATCCATAGTGCAAGACGATAAACAAAAAAAAACTGGAGGAATCACGATCTGTAGTTGGAATATAAGGGGCGCTAATGAACCAATTAAAAGGGGTAAGATCTTTGCCCAATTAAACAGTGATATCATTTTTTTTACAAGAGTCACATCTGAAATATCAAACACAGATAAGACTGAAGGCAAATTGGATTGGGCAAACATACTACTCTTCATTTACTTCTAAATCTAGAGGCACGGCTATTATCATTCGTAAAGGTATACCATTTAAATTAAAGAATACCATAGCAGATAAAGAGGGGAGGTACGTCATAGTCACGGGAGAAATTTATTCTACTCCACTCACTTTGATAAATATTTATGCTCCTAATTTTGCAAACCCCCAATTCTTTAGTAAAATTTTGGATACAATTTCAGAACTTAACTATCAAAATGTGATAATAGGGGGAGATTTGAATTGTGTTTTAGATCCATATCTGGATAAATCAGCAAAACAAAAAAGGATTAACATAAAATCTAAAACTAGTGAAATCCTAAATACATACATGGAAAATACCAATATAACAGATGTATGGAGGATCGCTAACCCAGTAGGTAGGGAATATTCATTTTATTCAACGGTACATAAAACATATTCACGTATTGATTATTTCGTAGTGGACACGACACTAATTCCATATACATATAATTCTAAATATCATAATAGTATTATTTCTGATCATTCCCCGTTAACTTTTTCTTTAAAATTAGAAGGAATGCCTGATAAAAAATCATTTTGGAGGTTTAACCCCAAATCTTAAAAAACTCACAAGGTTGTGCATATTTAAAAGAGCAGATGAGATTCTTCTTTGAGACAAATGATACACCAGATATTTCACCCTCCTTATTATGGGAAACTTTTAAGGCATTTATTAGAGGAACTATAATCTCTTATCAAGCTTTCCAAAATAAAAATAATAATACTGAACAATTGCAGTTAGAACAAGAAATTAGGCAATTAGATTTAGAAAATGCCAAAGAACCAACTATAGATAAACATAATAAGATAACAATACTAAAATATAATTAAATAAAATTTTATCAGCCAGAATAATAAGATTATTTCAAACTACAAAACAAGAAAATTTCGAATTTGGTGATAAACCACATAAACTCTTAGCACGCCAACTGAAAAAAACGGGAAACAGAAAATACAATTACTAAAATTAAATCAGACAAAGGGGAATTACTAACATTACCTAAAGATATTAAGGCTCTAGAACTATTTATCCAGAACTGCCGTCGGGACATCAACCGCCTCGACTTCTCCACTCCCCTGTCTCACTCTAATCTCTCCACCCCCGAACGTACTGCCATCGACTCACTCCGTAACAACCGAGACTGGGTTATCAAACCCGCCGACAAGGGAGGTGCCGTGGTAGTCTGGCACGTCGATCTCTACAAAGCGGAGGCCGCGCGCCAACTCTCGGACACCTCCTCCTACTTACCCCTGGACCATGACCCCACTGACGAACACCAGGCCACCATCTCGAGCACCATAACCGACTTCATCAGCTCCGGCTCCCTACCCCCCCCCCCCCGAGCCTCCAACCTCATCGTTTCCCAGCCCTGCACGGCCCGATTTTACCTTCTCCCCAAAATCCACAAACCCGACTGCCCTGGCAGACCCATTGTCTCTACCTGTTCATGCCCCACCGAACACATTTCCACATACCTTGACGCCATCCTATCCCCCTTTGTTAAATCCCTCCCCACCTATGTTCAAGACACCTCAGACACTCTCCGTCGGCTCCGTGCATTCCATTCTCCAGGCCCCCATCCTCTCATCTTTACCATGGATGTCCAGTCACTCTACACCTCCATCCCCCACCAGGACGGTCTCAAAGCCCTCCGGTTCTTCCTCGACCAGAGGAGCAACCCGTACCCGTCCACTGACACCCTCCTCCGCCTAGCGGAGTTGGTCCTTACTCTCAATAACTTCTCTTTTGACTCCTCCCATTTCCTCCAAACACAAGGCGTAGCTATGGGCACACGCATGGGCCCCAGCTACGCTTGCCTCTTTGTCGGGTTCGTCGAACAATCCTTGTTCTCGGCCTACCAGGGCTCCATCCCCGACCTCTACCTCCGTTACATCGACGACTGCTTTGGTGTCACCTCCTGCACCCACACACAACTGACTGACTTCATCCATTTCACCACCAACTTCCATCCGGCACTCAAATACACTTGGACCATTTCCGACATTTCCCTACCATTCCTTGACCTCACCATCTCTATTGCAGGTGATATACTCCTGACCGACATCCACTACAAACCTACTGACTCCCACAGCTACCTGGACTACTCTTCCTCCCACCCTGCTTCCTGTAAGGACTCCATCCCCTATTCCCAATTCCTCCGTCTACGCCGCATCTGCTCCCAGGATGAGGTGTTCCACACCAGGTCATCACAAATGGCCTCATTCTTCAGAGAACGGGGATTCCCCTCCCCCACTATTGATGAGGCTCGCACCAGGGTCTCCTCCATACCCCGCAACACTGCCCTCGCTCCCCATTCCCCCACTCGCAAACAGGGCAGAGTCCCCTGGTCCTCACCTTTCACCCCACCAGCCGGCAAATACAACACATAGTCCTCTGCCAGTTTCGCCACCTCCAACGTGACCCCTCCACTCGCCACATCTTCCCATCTCCCCCCCGCCTGACTTCCGCAAAGACCGCTCCCTCCGCAACTCCCTTGTCAATTCTTCCCTTCCCTCCGCTATACCCCTTCCCCCCGCTCTACCCCTTCCCCGGGCACTTTCCCTTGCAACCGCAAGAAATACTACACTTGTCCCTTCACCTCCCCCCTCCACACCTTTCAGGGACCCAAGCAGTCCTTCCAGGTCTGACAGAGGTTCACCTGCACCTCCTCCAACCTCATCTACTGCATCCGCTGCTCCAGATGCCAGATGATCTATATCGGTGAGACCAAGCGGAGGCTTGGCAATCGTTTCGCCGAACACTTTCGCTCGATCCACAATAACCAACCCGACCTCCCGGTGGCTCAGCACTTCAACTCCCCCTCCCATTCCGTATCTGACCTCTCGGTTCTGGGCCTCCTCCACGGCCAGAGTGAGCAACACCGCAAGTTGGAGGAACAGCACCTTATATTCCGCTTGTGGAGTCAGCATCCTCTCGGCTTGAACATTTAATTTTCTCAATTCTGTTAACCATTGCTGTCTCCTCCCCTTCCCACCTCTCCCTCAGCCCTCAGGCCCTGGCATTCCTTCTCTCTCTATCTCTCTCCCCCACCCTAGTCACACTAGCTTCTCATTTTCACACCACAAACAGCTTACAATGGCTTGTTCCCTTTATCATCGATACTTTTTTGCACATCTTTCATTCATTGTTATTTATCTCTCCACATCACCGTCTATATCTCTCGATTCCCTGATCCCTGACCAGTCTGAAGAAGGGTCTCGACCCGAAACGTCGCCTATCTCCTTCGCTCCTTAGATGCTGCTGCACCCGCTGAGTTTCTCCAGCCTTTTGTGTACCCTTAATAAAAGATTTGCTCAATTTTATCAAAATTTATATACATCGAAAACCTCTGCAAATAATACTCAAATTACAAATTTCTTAGACAATTGTAATCTTCCAAAATTAACTATGGTGGAACAAGAGGGAGAGGCCATGACTCTGTCTGAACTATGAATCAACTGGACACACTGAATGTCTACTGAACGGTGAGTGTAGTGTTAATGTGGTGTTTGTGTGGTTTTATGGTGGTTTCACCCTGCTTGAAATGGTATGAAACTGCATTTGAATGTGGTGGCCTTGCACCCTGCATGGAATGGTATGATGCTGCATTTGAATTTGGTGACCTTGCATGCTGCTTGAAATAGTATGAAATTGCACTTGAATTTGGTGGCCTTGCGCCCTGCTTGAAGTGGTATGAAACTGCACTTGAATTTGGTGGCCTTGCACCCTGCTTGAAGTGGCATGAAACTGCACTTGAATTTGGTGGCCTTGCACCCTGCTTGAAGTGGTAGGAAACTGCACTTGTATTTGGTGGTCTTGCACCCTGCTTGAAGTGGCAAAAAACTGCACTTGTATTTGGTTGCTCGCACCCTGCTTGGAATGGTAGGAAACTGCATTTGAAATTGGTGGCCTTGCACCCTACTTGAAATGGAATATCAAGGAATAGCCGTGAGGAATAGCCTGCCCACCAGACGTGAGTGAGCTGCCAGCACATCAGGCCTGAGTGACTGAGCTGCCACCCCAAAAATCCATTTGGCCCACAATGTCCATACTAGCCCTCTGGAAACGTCCCTTCAGCCCACAACACCCATACTAGTGCTGCAGAAAGCCCCCCCCCCCCCCCCTGGCCACCAATATTGGAATTGGTGGAGGGGTGGAATATTGCATTGGGGGACCACCCCTCCCATGTGAGCATGGGACCCACTTAGTCTTAGAATTTAACCTGAGGAACTTTTCTGGGTATACATTTTAACAATTGCTTTAAAAAAACATTAAATGTTGAATGGCAGCTCCACAAAGAATGACATATTTTAATGTTCACTCTCTCAAGTAATCTCAGCAATTACATATCTCCTTAGTAATAAAAAAAACTCTGAGTGAATGCGATCAATGTCACTGCACCAGACACGGGTGAGATGGTGGCAATGACATCTCAAGGCCATAACAACACATAGGATTATTCTACAGAACAGTGCTGTATAAGAAACCGTGTCACAACAAAATACGCATTTCCTCTCAACGACAATTTTCAGTTAACTGTGATTTGCTTGCCATATTTAAACACAAAGAACTTCAGATGCTGGCTTACATGGCATACAAAAATAAAGACACAAAGTGCTGGAGTAACTCAGTGGGTTAGACAGCATCTCTGGAGAATATGGACAGGCAACAGTTCGAGTCAGGACCCTTTTTCAAACTGTAGTAGAGGGGAGAAACTTGGAAGAGAGGTGGTGGCGGGGCAAAGACTGGCAAGTAACAGGTGGATAAAATGATAGGTGCACTGTAGCCACCTATCACTTGCTGGGCTCTGTCCCGCCTCCACCCACACCTCTCTTCCACCTTTCTCTCCCCCCAAAACAATCAGCCCGAAGAAGTGTCCTGACCCAAAACATCATCTATCCATGTTCTCCAGAGGTGCTGCCGGACACACAGAGTTACTCCAGCACTTTGTGTCTTTGTTTGCAATATTGTTTGACTGGGATTAGCTGCAACATGTCAAAACAATGAAGCTCCACCTTTCCATCCGGAGAACCCGCCTGGGGGGGGAAGCCACCGAGCCCATTCCCTGTTCGCCCCTGAAGACCAGGAATCGAAGAGGAGCATGGGGACGGCTGGACAAAAGGTCTGGTAAGGCGGACTGAACTTACAAGCTGCGTACAGACAGCACCCGTAGTCAGGATCAATAGACAATAGACAATAGGTGCAGGAGTAGGCCATTCGGCCCTTCGAGCCAGCACTGCCATTCAATGTGATCATGGCTGATCATCCACAATCAGTACCCCGTTCCTGCCTTCTCACCACACCCCCTGACTCCGCTATCTTTAAGAGCCCTATCTAGCTCTCTCTTGAAAGTATCCAGAGAACCGGCCTCCACCGCCCTCTGACGCAGTGAATTCCACAGACTCACAACTCTTTGTGAGAAAAAGTGTTTCCTAGTCTCCGTTCTAAATGGCTTACCCCTTATTCTTAAACTGTGGCCCCTGGTTCTGGACTTGCCCAACATCGGGAACATGTTTCCTGCCTCTAGTGTGTACAAACCCTTAACAATCTTATATGTTTCAATAAGATTCCCTCTCATCCTTCTAAACTCCAGAGTGTACAAGCCCAGCTGCTCCATTCTCTCAGCATATGACAGTCCCGCCATCCCGGGATTTAACCTTGTAAACCTACACTGCACTCCCTCAATAGCAACAATGTCCTTCCTCAAATTAGGGGACCAAAACTGCACACAATACTCCCGGGTCTCTGGCACTGAAAGGCATCGACTCTACCCTGCACCACTGTGTCATCCTTTTAACATTTTCGATGACCTGTCCTGGGCTCAGCACAGTCAGAAAGAAGCATGTCAGCCCTCTACTTACTTGCATTTCACTGAATACTCTAATAGACATGAACTGTAGAAACTATTTTGATTGGTAACAACATGAGCTGGTATGGCAATTCCAACACACAGAAATGTAAGAGGTTGCAGAGAGAGGTGGACTCAGCCCATTTATAGTTAGCGAGTGAGTGGCCAGATTAGACCAGGCACGGGAGTTGGAGAGCACACAGTTCTCACCAGATAGTAAGAATGGAAAGCTACAATTTGTATAAGAATAAAGAAGATTCTTTAGTCGTATGTTCATCTTTTTGTCTGTACAACTACTTCAATAAAGAATCAATTAAACTCAAAATAACGACTGGGAGATCCGTTCTTTTCATCTGCGTAAGATCACTCCCACTTACCCGTGTAGTAAGGGCAACGGAAAGTTGGACATTGAAAAAGTTAGAAATTGTCATTACATTTAAGTGAGAACTTGTCTCTATGAGTGAAACTGGAGCTTATGAAACGTGGGAACAAAAGATTGTTTTATTTCACAAGCCTGACTCAGATGTTCTCGATCAATTGGTCAAGGACGCCACCTGCGCTAAGCTGAATAACGAAGATTGGAAGCTTCAAAGCCAACGCGCAGGGAATCGTAAGCCCGAACTTTACTAAGCTTTATTGGAAAAGCGAAAAGTACAGCTGACCGTACAGCATTAAGCTGTATTGGAAAACCACTGCTAAAATTGAGAATTAAAAAGTGACCTTGAGAAGGAAGGGGACACGTTTTGGGTCGAGACCCTTCTTCAGACTGAGAGTCAGGGGAGAAGAAAACAAGCCCTTTACCCGATAGGTTGTATTCACGAGTCCATAATATTATCTTCCTGCCACAAGATGTCACTATGTGCTTTATTAAAAGTATACAAGTCATTTTTGATTTAGTATCAAGTAAATTAGATGAATATCAATGGAAATTCTAATGGAAATCAATGTACGAAATAAATGACCTGAGAAATGAGCTTGAGTCTATGTACATCAAAAAAGTAATCTGATAATAGATTAATTTTCATTTTATTATGTACATCTTCAGATGCAGAATATACTTGGTATTACATATACCAGTCCAGTATTATTGATCATTGTTAACCCCCCGAGTGAATAAATAATTTCCCATTCTTCATTACTAATTCCCACGAGTCACTTGGTTATATTCCATGGATAACTACTTTTCAATCTTATTTTATGAATTGTGAATAATACCAGTCATTTTTCATGGATCACTGCTGATTAAGTGTACAATATTGCATTAAGTGTACAATATAAGTAATTTTTTTGGGTGTATGAGTAACATTGACTGGATCATTGATGACATCTCCGACTGTATAAGTTGATTTTTCCCAGGTGGTATGGTAAAACTCAGCCTTTTATACAAAATACCATGTGGAGTCATGCTAACCTTCCTCTCCCTATTCTGGCGCATGGTTGAGGCAGGAGTTGTGATAATTAAAATAATGCCACCTTTGTCATGCTCCTAAACCTATTATTTTAAACTCCTTTTGCAGTACCACATTCTTTCTTTTCTACCTTGGTTTGCTGACCTTTTCTCAAATTTCATTTTAGAAACATAGAAACATAGAAATTAGGTGCAGGAGCAGGCCATTCGGCCCTTCGAGCCTGCACCGCCATTCAATGTGATCATGGCTGATCATCCAACTCAGTGTCCTGTACCTGCCTTCTCTCCATACCCCCTGATCCCTTCAGCCACAAGGGCCACATCCAACTCCCTCTTAAATATGGCCAACGAACTGGCCTCAACTACCTTCTGTGGCAGAGAATTCCACAGATTCACCACTCTCTGTGTGAAAAACGATTTTCTCATCTCGGTCCTAAAAGACTTCTCCCTTATCCTTAAACTGTGACCCCTTGTCCTGGACTTCCCCAACATTTTCCACAGTCCTTGGAAACAAAAAAAAAGATATTCTAGATGCAAAACACTGCCAGAAAGCAAAGATAGACACAAAATGTCACAAACTCAGTGGGTCAGGCAGCATCTCTGGAGAGAAGAAAGGGGTAATGTTTTGGGTCAAGACCCTTTAGTCTGAAGAAGGATCTTGACCCGAAATGTCACCCCTTCCTTCTCTCCAGAGATGCTGCCTGTCCCGCTGAGTTACTCCAGCATCTTCGGTTTAAAACAACATCTGCAGTTCCTTCCTACACTGACACTCCTTCCTACTCGTCCCCCTTCTCTTTCCCCTTCTCTCTCCCTTCTCCTGTCCTTCTCTTCCTCCCTCCCGCACTCTCTAAAGGACTTACCGTGCTCTGTGGCAGCCGTTTACTTTCCTTTTCAACACGCAGACAGCGCTCCTCCGCTGTCCCTGGCCCCCACCTTCGCGCTGTGTGTGTGTGTGTGTGTGCGCGCAGTCGGTAGCAAAGATCCTTTGGTCAGTAGATGCAGCTCACGCTTCAGTCGCGGCTTTCCAGGCAATTGACCAGAATCTCTGGTGACTCATGGAGAGTGACCGGAACCCCCGGAAACCTCACGGAAACCTTGGGTGGGGCACACGGTCTCCAGAGGTTTCCGCTCAGGTTTCCTAAGTGGGACAGGGGCTTTACAAAGCATGCCCATAGTAGTGAAAGAGGTGGTTTTTGGTGCTCTGTTGGCGAGGAAGGATTAGGGCTATGCTGGGCGGTTCGAGAACCTGATAGTTACTGGAAAGTAGTTGTTTGTGAACTTGGTGATGTGGGACTGCAGGCTTCTATAGTTTTCTGCCTGACGATAGCAGTGAGGAAAGGGCCTTACCTAGATGATGGGGATCTTTGATGGTAGATGCCGGCTTCTTGAAGCAACACCTTATGTTGATACTTTCCATGATGTTGTGGACTGTGTCCGTGATGGACTGGGCTGAGTCCACCTCTCTCTGCAACCTCTTACATTTCTGTGTGTTGGAATTGCCATACCAGCTCATGTTGCTACCAATCAAGATAGTTTCTACAGTTCATGTCTATTACAGTATTCAGTGAAATGCAAGTAAGTAGAGGGCTGACATGCTTCTTTCTGACTGTGTGCTGAGCCCAGGACAGGTCATCCAAAATGACCTTCTGGAGTGTCTCTGCTTGAGCCCTTAAAAGAGGGCTTGGCCAGGCAGATACGAGGATCAAACCCGCGGTGGTTAGGTATAGTAGTGGAACTGTAATTGTGTTTTGTCAAAATAAAGTTTAGATGCGCAAGTGCTTGACTCAGTGATTTTTGACTGAAACTAGACTGGGGGGGGGGGGGGGGGGGGAGCTTAGAACGAGCTATTTACAGTATGAAATACGCACCCCTAAGCATTCAATGTAATACTGTTAGAAATATATCTAGACAAAATAATATAATATGCCAACAGTAACTAGACTAAGCATGAGTGGCTCCTACAGTAGTTATTCATGGAATATAACCAAGTGGCTCGTGGGAATTAGCGATGAAGAATGGGAAATTATTATTCACTCGGGAGGCTGAACAATGATCAATAATACTGGACTGGTATATGTAATACCAAGTATATTCTGCGTCTGAAGATGTACATGATAAAATGAAAATTAATCCATTATGAGTACATATTTAATAGTACATAGACTGCAAGCTCATATCTCAGGCCATTTGTTTCGTACATTGATTTCTATTAGAATTTCCATTGATATTCATCTAATTTCCTTTGGATACTAAATCAAAAATGACATGTACTTTTAATAAAGCACCGTATTGACATCTTGTGGCAGCAAGATAATATTATGGACCTGTAAACTATCAGGCAAAGGGGTTGTTTCCCTCTCCGCCTACCCTCAGTCTGAAGAAGGGTCTCGACCCGAAACGTCATCTATTCTTTTTCTCCTGAGACGCTGAGTTACTCCAACATTTTGTGTCTATCAGGCAAACTGTATTGCCTACAAATATTGAATAAAAATGCATTTTATAAAATCTTTAAAAAAGCTGTGGCATATGTAGTCATTGTATAGTCAAACATATAAAAAGATAAATGCTCAGATAATGCATTTTATAGTTTAGAAGGGCATCAAGAGATTTTTTCTGTTCTTTTTCAGTGTCATTAAGGCACTATTCAACCAAAATGAAAGATATCTCTTGGTCTAACAATTTATTCAAAACCTCTGACAATGCAGCATTCACTTTGTACTACATAACTATGTCAGCCTAGATTAATGAGTGGGGCATAAATTTGTGACATTTTGAATTTGAAGCACGAAGCCCACTGTAAGACATTGTTATTCAACTGTGATCAGATGTTATGTGAGTACCCCAAGCGTGCGGGCTGACCGGACTATTGACTTTGAGTAATGGCGGCGCCCGCATATGTAATGTTTGCAAAATGAATTCCACTGTGCAGTCACGTATGTAATAAATAAAGCACCATTGAACCAACTGGTAATACAAACACAAACTCGTTCTTGTTACAATGTCAGTAGTCAATGGAGCTTTATCACATGTGCAAATACAGAGTGGAATTCATTTTGCATATATTGCACATGCGGGCGCCGTCATTTTTGGCGCCATTATTCAAAGTCCAAAGTCCGGTCGGCCCGCATACTCGGGGTATGAGCATCAGGCCATCTTTGTGTCCCAGGGGTGCCTCCTGCAGCCGATGTTGAAGGCACTAGAGGCATTACCCCAGTCCACACATCTCACATCCAATGTCTCCAGCTTCCTCCCAGTCCCGCCGACAGACAGGCCTTCAGGTGGGTTCCCAGTCCCATCGACCGCGATGCCTTCGGACAAGGTCCTGCTGACCAACAAACCTTCCAGGCAGCCGTGGGACCTCGGGAAGATCACTGATACATTAAAGGTACTGAAAACTGCCTTTAGGTATGGGGTGTCTGAGTTTTCACACAAGGCATGCAATAAATGAATGCCTATTGTTTGGAATACCTTGACACCCTTGCGATGAGGTCAGGGATATACATGAGGTATGATGAGTAAGTTCACTGGATGCGATGAAAATTGGTGATTGCATTGTTCGTGACAAAGATAGTTTTAGGCTACATATGATGTTGACTGGCTGATAAGATGGGCTGGGGAAAAGCATGGGGAGTTTAATCCTGATAAGTGTCAGGTGTTGCACTTGGGGGGAACTAGTAATGAATGAATAAGTTTATTGGCCAAGTATTTACACATACAAGGAATTTGCCTTGGTGCTCCGCTCACAGGTAAAACAAAATACAGTAACAGTTAAGAATGACACATAAAACATTAAACATTAATAATAAAACAACTTTAAATTATAATTTAAACATGTGAATGAAATAAAATACCAGAGCAAAAGGATGTAGAATGCCAATAATAGGTTCTTAGAGAGTAATGAGAAACTGTAACGGAGGCAGCAGATACAGGTATAGATGAAATGGTGAAGAAGGCACGTTGGAGAGGCAGGAAGGTTATGGCAAATTTTCAAGATTCAAGATAGTTTATTGTCATGTGTCCCAGATAGGACAATGAAATTATATATATATAAATATAAATATAAATATAAATATAAATATAAATATAAATATAAATATTTATATTTATATTTATATTTATATTTATATATATATAATTTCATTGTCCTATCTGGGACACATGACAATAAACTATCTTGAATCTTGAAAATTTGCCATAACCTTCCTGCCTCTCCAACGTGCCTTCTTCACCATTTCATCTATACCTGTATGTTGCAGATTTCAGGCTCCTGTACCTTCTACCTGGAGGCAGCGGGGAGATGAGTGTGTGGCCAGGATGGTGTGGGTCCTTGATGATGCTGGCAGCCTTTTTGAGGCAGCGACTGCGATAGATCCCCTCGATGGAAGGAAGGTCAGAGCCGATGATGGACTTTTCCGCCCCAGGGCGTTCAAGTTGCTGAACCAAGCCACGATGCAACCGGTCAGCATGCTCTCTACTGTGCACCTGTAGAAGTTAGAGAGAGTCCTCCTTGACTTTTATAAAGAATGGGTTGAGTCACAGCTAGAGTACTGTCGAGTTCTGATCACTATTGGAAGGATATGATTGTTTGGTGAAAATGCAAAAGGGATTCACCAGCATTTTGCCTGGGATGGCCGAAACAGAAAGCGGAGACTCTGATACCGGGGTAGGATAACGACCAGTGACCAGCGACCGCTGTGAGTCCCCATCGCACCGCCAGCTCCAGCCCTTCTCCCCTGGTCCCCCTCGCTGGCTCCTGCCTCCCTCCCCCGTGATACCCCCTCACCCCCACAACCCTTGTGTTTTCTCCGAGCTCTCTCCCCCCCACCCACACACCTCCCTCCCCCCACAACCCCCCCCCGCCCCACAACCCCCCCCCACCCACACACACCTCTTCCCCCCCGACCACACATTCCCCCCTCCCCGGCTCCACAATGCACGTTGCCCCCTCCCCTCCTCCCCCACACACACCCCCCCCTCACCCACACATTCCCCTCCCCTCCACACACCCCCGCCCACACACTCCCCTCGACAACCATCTTCCCCACACCCTACACACTCATCCCCTCCGCTACACACTCCCTCCCCCACACACACACCCCGCCCCCCACATCCCCACACCCCCTCCTACACACCCATGGCCACTCTCCCCTCCTCCCCATACCCCTTCCCTCCCCTCCCGCATATGATGAGGAAGGGGAGGAAGTGCTCGGGGATGAGGGGAAATGAGCCTCGCCTGCACAGTTAGGGGCTATGGGCGAGTGGTGGAATATTGGGCGAGTGGGGGAACAGGTTGCGTTGGGGGAACTGTTGAGTGGTGGAATGGGTTGCGTTGGGGACCAGGCCTCCCCCGTGACTGGGACCCAAAGGGTCCCACTTAGTCTAGTTACAGTTATAAAAACAGGTTTGTTAAGCTGGGTTTGTATTTCTTGATGTGCGGGAAGCTGAGGAGGCATTTGGTGGAGGTGTACAATATTGGAGAGGTACAGATAGAGGAGATAGTAAGGAATCTTTCCACATAGCAGAAGCATCTAAATCCAAATGGCACAGACTTGGGGTAGGAGGCTTAAATGAGAAGAATTATTTCACCCAGTGGTAGGTTAGAGTATGCAATTCAATGCCATTCAAATTCAATGCCTGAGTAGGTGGTGAAGGTATGTAGTCTCACAGCATTTACAAAGTATCCATTCAGTACTGGAATATCCAACGCATGGAAGCCTGTGTGCGGACCAAGAGCAGGCAAATAGGATTAGTGTAAATGAACATAATGGGAGGCTTGGGTATAGTAGACAGATGGGCCTGTTTTCATGCTTCATAAATTGAATAAGGGGGGTGGGGTGTCAAATGGGATAGTCAAGGACATAGTTAAAGGGAATGAGTGTAAAGGGATAGTTAATGACCCCCAGAATTAACGGGAAAGAAAGCTCACAAAGGGATAGGAGAGTATGGCCAAGTGTAATAGGGATCGATGTGAAAGGTGAGATGCGTAAGGAATTAAAAGTATTGTATATGAATGCGCAAAGTATAAGAAGTAAAGTAGATGAGCTTGAGGCTCAGTTAGAGGTTGGTAGATATGACATTGTGGGGATTACTGAGACGTGGCTGCAGGAGGATCGGGCCTGGGAACTTAATATTCAGGGTTATACATCATATAGAAAGGACAGGTGGGTGGGCAGAGGAGGGGGGGTAGTTCTGCTGGTGAGGGATGGAATTCAGTCCCATGCGAGGGAAGACATACGGACTGACGAGGTAGAGTCACTGTGGATTGAGTTGATTGAATTGTAAAGGCAAGAAGACACTAATTGGTGTTATCTACAGACCCCCAAATAGTAGACTGGATGTAGGGTGTAAGTTGCAGCAGGAGTTAAAACTGGCATGTAACAAAGGTAATGCCACTGTGGTGATGGGGGATTTCAATATGCAGGTAGACTGGGAAAATCAGGTTGGTTCAGGACCCAAGAAAGAGAGTTTGTAGAATGCCTCCGAGATGGATTCTTAGAGCAGCTTGTAATGGAGCCGACCAGAGAAAAGGCAATTCTGGATTTAGTGTTGTCCAATGAACCAGATATGATAAGAGAACTCGAGGTAAAGGAACCGCTTGGAGGTAGTGATCATAATATGATTAGTTTTAATCTGCAATTTGAGAAGGAGAAGGTTAAATTGGAAATGTCAGTGATGCAGTTGAACAAAGGGGACTATGAAGGCATGAGAGGGGAGCTGGCCAAGGTAGACTGGAAAGGAAATCCTAGCAGGAATGACGGTGGAACAGCAATGGCAGGAATTTCTGGGCATAATCCGGAAGATGCAGGATCATTTCATTCCAAAAGAAAGAAAGATTCTAAGGGGAGTAGGAGGCAACCGTGGCTGACAAGAGAAGTTAGGGATAGAATAAAACTAAAAGAAAAGATGTATAACACAGCAAAGAGCAGCCGGAGGCCAGTGGATTGGGAAACAAAACGGGCAATACGGGCTGAAAAGATGAAGTACGAAGGGAAGCTGGCCAGGAATATAAAGAAGGACAGTAAAAGCTTATTTAGATATGTTAAGGGAAAAAGAGTAGCAAAGTCAAATGTGGGTCCCTTGAAGGCAGACACGGGTGAAATTATTATGGGTAACAAGGAAATGGCAGAAGAGTCGAACAGGTACTTCGGATCTGTCTTCACTAAGGAAGACACAAACAATCTCCCAGATGTACTGGAGGACAGAGAATCTTTTTTTTTTTTTTTTTTTTTTTTTAAAATATTTTTTTATTGTAGAAACAGTATATACCAAGTACACTCTTATACGACATTGAGATTTATACAATGTGTAAAATTATAACGTATTGATTATTAATTAGTACTATTTATGATAATTGTAGTATTATCCATTATACATTCCGTTATTATTTATTTTATATAATTGGGAGTATATGTAGTATATTCCTAATATAAGTAATACACTTAGATTTTTCAAATCATAGATATTCTTCTAATTACCAAATAGAAATCCCCGCTAATTTAACTACGTAGTACCCAATCTTAAACAACATTTTTTTTTAATATTCATAATGTTATCAAAATATTAATAATGTTTGTATTATTGTTAATTTTATATTTCATAGTTATTGTATAATTGAAAGTACATAGTTTTATATAATTACAAGTTTAAGACATCTATAATCTTTTTCATACAAACAGAGATAAGTGTGTACATATTAAAAATTTATATAGTATGTTTCTATAATTTTTTTCCTTAATTAAAGATAGAGAGATAGAAAAAAGGAATAGAAAATAGAAAAGAAAGTATGAAAAGTTTGATGGAGATTAAAGTATTACTAAGTAATCCAATCTTGGAGATACATTCATGATTTGTTATGTGTATTTCTTCATCCACTCAGATATTCAGGCCTCAGTCAAGTCCTGCGCCGAACCGTTGTGACCCTGTAGATATTTAATATAGGGAGACCATATCTCTTGAAGAGATCTAACCTGTCCATGAGGACAAGTCTCAATCTCTCCAAGTGAAGTGTCTCCGTCATTTCTGTATTCCACATTTTAATTGTTGGGGATACAGGGCCTTTCCAAAATTTTAATATTAATTTTTTCCAATTATTAAAGAATAGTCGATAAAAGTTCTATGATTCCTTGTAATTATTTGTTCCATTTCCGGTATTCCAAGTATGATTAACTTTGGGTCATAAATCATAGTAATATTTAATAACTTTCGAGATTGTTTTGAATATTTCATTCCAATATTGTAAAATCTTCGTACAATTAGTAAATGAGTGTGACCAGAGTTGCTTCCATGATTTGACATTTATCACATATAGGTGATAGTTTTGGAAATATATTATGTAGTTTAGATTTAGAATAATGTAATCTATGTAAGATTTTAAACTGTATAAGTGCATGTTTAGCGTTTAAAGAGCAATAATGTATATGTTGTAGGCTTTCTTCCCATATTTCTGGACTTATTATTTGACTTAGTTCATTTTCCAGCGCTGTCTATGTATTTCCGATGATGGGATATCACTTTCCAACAAAATATTATAAATGTATGATATCATTTTTTTCTGTATTTGGGTGTTTATTCAAGCATTCATCTAAAATTTCACTCTTTCTATTTCTAAGTTCTTGTGTATTTGCGGAAATATAGTTTCTGATTTGTAAATATCTGAAATATTCATTATTATGAAGCCCGTAAGTTTGTTGTAATTCTTGAAATGAAAGAAATGAATTATCCTTATAAAGATCCCCTATGTTTAGAATTCCTTTATTTTTCCATTGTATAAAAGCTTTATCCATCATTGACGGTTTAAACGTAAAATTATTGGCAATTGTAAGAGCTAGCGGTATAAATTTTAGTTTTAGTGTTTTCTTTATTTGTTTCCAAATACGTATTCCACTTTCTATTATCAGATTTTCACTATAAGTTTTCTTAGGTACATTAATATTAGCAAATATTATAGAGCTAATTTCAAATGGAAAACAGTCTTCTCTTTCCATTTTTAAACCAATTTGGTTTATTATCTATTTCTCCTAACCAAAAATTATATTTCTAATATTAACTGCCCAATAATAGAACATAAAATTTGGTAAAGCTAAGCCCCCGTTTATTTTAGCTTTACATAAATGTTTTTTATTTATTCTATGATTTTTGTAGTCCCAAATAAAGTTAGTGACTATTGAGTCTACTTTTTTAAAGAAATTTTTAGAAAGATATATCGGGATTGATTGAAATAAATATAATAATTGTGGGAGGAAAATCATTTTTATTGCGTTTTTTTACCTAACATTGAGATAGGTAAAGCTTTTCCAATATAAGATATTTTTATTTAATTTATTCAATAATAACGGGAAATTAGATTTAAATAAAGAGTCAAATCTTTTTGTAACAAAAATACCAAGATATTTAATATTTTCATTTGTTATCTTGAAAGGAAATTGTTGTAATATCTGTAAATTATTCATGGTTATTGGCATAAGTTCACTTTTATTCCAATTGATGCTATATCCTGAAATTAAACCAAATTCCGTTATTAGTTTTAACAAATTACAGATACTTATTTCCGGTTTTGTAATATAAAGTAGTATATCGTCCGCATATAACGAGATTTTATTCTTAGTATCTTTAGTATCGTATCCATATATTTCTGGATGTAGTCTTACCTTTGAGCAAGGGGTTCGATTGCTAACGCAAACAGTAATGGTGATAAAGGACAGCCTTGTCTACAACCTCGAGATAAACTAAACTTAGTTGATAACATATAATTTGTTATTATTCTAGCTGTTGGATTTGCGTATAATAATTTAATCCAAGTAGTAAACTTATCACCAAGCTTAAAGGCTTCCATCACCGAAAATAGATAAGGCCATTCCACCTGGTCAAAAGCTTTTTTCTGCATCCAACGAGATGACTACTAAGTCTTTTTTATCACTTCTTTTCGAGTATATAATATTAAATAACCGTCTTAAATTATATGAAGAATATCTTTTAGGTATAAATCCTGTTTGATCAGGATGAATTAATTCATTAACAATTTTGCTTAGTCTTTGTGCAAGAATTTTTGTTAAAATTTTTTGATCGGTATTTAATAAAGCAATTGCTCTATACGATCCTGGATCATCCAAATCTTTATTTATTTTGGGTATAAGTGTTATAATAGATTCGTTCAATGTGTCTGGTAATTTCTCTTGTATATATATCTGTTAATATAATGATTTTAAATATGGGACCATTTGGGCATGAAAAATTTTATAAAATTCCGAGCCTATACCATCTGGTCCTGGAGTTTTACCATTTTTAAAGATTTAATAGATTCTTGGATTTCTTTTATTGAAATATCGGCATTTAAAAATTCTCTATTTTGTAAATCTAATTCTTTTAAGTTACATACATTTAAAAAGGCATCTATTTCTGTTTTATTTACTGTTGTGTTACCAGTATACAAATTTTTATAATATTGCATAAATCTTTCATTAATATCCTTGGGTTGTATTAATAATTCACCGTTTTGTGATTTAATCCTATGTATAATTTTTTTCGCTTCAATTTTCCTTAATTGTCGAGCCAATAGTTTTTGTGGTTTGTCTCCAAATTCAAACAACAATTGTTTAGTATGTTGGTAGTATTTTAAAACTTGATCAGTATATATTTTATTTAATTTATACTTCAATGTTACAATTTTATTATGTATTATTATATCTGATTTTGTTGCATTCTGTATATCTAATTGTTTGATCTCCCTTTCTAAGTCATGTTGTTCCTTCCGAATCTTCTTATTATGGAATGCTTGTGAAGAAATCATAATTCCTCGAAGATATGCTTTAAATGTTTCCCATAATAAAGAGCGAGATATTTCTGGTTGATCATTTATTTCAAAAAACATCTTAATCTGAGTTATGATGTATTCCTGAGTTGTTTTATTTTTTAAAATTTGTGGATTAAGTTTCCATTGTCCTAGATTTCCTGTTTTACCATTTATTTTAATTTTAAATGTTAATGGTGCGTGATCTGAAATTATAATATTATGATATTTGGATTCGTAAGTAAGTGAAATAAGCTTTGCATCTACTAGGAAGTAATCTATTCTTGAATAGGTTTTATGTACTGGCGAGTAGAAGGAATATTCTCGACCAGTAGGATTTTCTGTTCTCCAAACATCTTTAATGTTAGACGTTTGAATGTATGCGTTTAATAAATCACTAGAGTGCGATTTAGTTTTCCTTTGTTTTGAAGATCTATCTAAATAAGGGTCTAATGTACAATTAAAATCTCCTCCAATTATCAAATTGTAGTGTGTTAATTCTGGAATATTATTAAGTACTTTCTTAAAGAATAAAGGACTATCAAAATTTGGACCATAGATGTTAACAAAAAATCATTTTTTCCCTATTTATTTCTCCTATTACAATAATGTATCTGCCATTCTTTATCAGATATTGTAGATATATGCTTAAATAAAGTACCTTTACGAAATAATATTGCTACGCCTCTTGATTTGTGTGTAAAGGAAGAGTGGTATATTTTATCTATCCATTTAGCTTTCAGCCTATTTTCAGCGTCTTTCTTTAGGTGAGTTTCTTGGATGTAAATTACATCAGCTTTCATTGCCTTTAAGTGTGTCAATATTTTTCCTCTTTTTATTGGTTCATTGATACCTTTAACATTCCAACTGCAAAAAGGTTAATCCCTCGTTCCCCATATTTCTTTTTAAATCCTGCATTTTAGATTTGTGGGAATACTAGAATAGGGTCCAATGGGTCCGCGCAGTAGACTTAACCTTACACCGAACACCGAGTAGATGAATTTAGATCTCTCTTATGTGCTTCACGAGTGTATCTCCATTGTTCCAGTATATAGCTCCATTCAAACTGAGAGATATAGTAAACACAAAAAATAATGAGAAGTGAATAAAAAGCTTAGAAAGGTGTATAAAGAATAGAAGAACTACAAATAAAATATTTGTAGTTTGTGAAAGCCAAGTTGTGTTGGCCATTAATCTAAAGGCTTCCGGCATTGATGTTATTAATTTAGCCAGCTCCTAATTTTAAGGAATTATTATTCCATAGTAATATTTTAACGGGAATATAGTATTAAAGAAATGAAAAGAGTGATATTAAACATCATAAAAGTATATATATCTAAGGTTATTTAAAAAAAAATCCAATTATAAAAGCCACAGTTAAAGAAATTTTTTTTTTTTTTTTTTAAAAAATACAAAAAATAGAAGTCATTATTAAAAAAGGGAGAAATATATTGAGGAAGGGATATCCCCATATGTAACAGGACATAAGATATTAATTATTAGTAGTATTAGTTAGCGATGGTGCAGAGTCTTGGTTTAATAACAGTCATAGTAATAATAAAACCGCGTTATAATTTTAGTAGGTGTGTTTTATTTGTTTATGTTAGTTGTATATTATGAATAATTGTCAATGTTCGGTGAGCTTCTTCCAATCCGGGAAAACATTTCGTTCCATACGACATTGTCCATTCCTTCTGATTTCTTCTAATTCCATGTTGTCGTATAAAGTTTCATAAAATGTTAAGAGGACCGTGCTAGGTCTTTAAAAATAGAAAAAGGCAGTATATTTGCTTGTAGATGGTTTTCAAGTGTCAAACTGCTTTGCAAATTCCATTGCTTCTGTTGGAGTCTTGAAAAAGTGTTCCACGTTGTTATAAGTAACTCTTAAGATGGCGGGGTAATTCAGACCGTATCTCAAGTTTCTACACCCTCATAAGGTTTTTGGCTTCGTTAAACGCTTTTCGTTTTCTGGCAACCTCTGGGGGATAGTCTCGATAGATACTGATTCTTTGTCCTTGAAACATCAGATTCTTTGTTCTCGAGGCTCTTCGCATAATGTCCTCGAGGGTGAACATCATATTGTAACTTGACAATGATTTGTCTTGGGGGGGCGTTTGTACTGGTCTGTCTTCTGCCGACTCGGTGTGCACGAGCTAAAACAGGCATATCATCCAAAGATAAAACAGCTTGCAGTAATTTAGCAGTGAATTCTCGAGTGTCTTCGTGTTTCTCTAAACCTTCAGGAATCCTGCAATCCTCAAGTTCTGCCTTCTTTGATAGCCTTCAGCTGCGTGCATTTATCTGTTACTTTGGATAAAAAAACAACTCCAGTAGACGTTCTTGTTCTGTTATCAGCTTTGCTGTAGACACAGTACTAGCCTCCGCTATCTTTTCAAGGTTTTAATGCCGTCAACTTGTTGTTCGACCACTTTTGCAATAGGGTCAATCTTATGTTTAAAGTCTTTTTTAACATTTTCAAGTTTACCTCCATCTTGCGTTCCAAGTTATTAATCATATCAATGATTTCATTCTTCAATATTTCTGATTCTTTCTTGAACTTATTATCAATTTGCGTCTTTGTATCTTTTGAAATTCACACCATTGATTTTTCATCAAGTCCATCTGATTATTAATTTGAGATATTTCTTCCTTTATATCTTCCTGTATTACTTTCATTTCTTTCTTTATATCTTTTCATTTCTGCCTTGAACTCACGTTTTAAATCAGCATCTGATGAGAAATAAAAAACTTCTCAAGTCCTCACTCCTGTGTCTGCTTTCCTGGAAAGTCTTCCACGGAGCTGGCCCTTACTCGATTCGAGGCTTCTCCCAGGCCTTCTCCCGCTCTCGCCCAGGGTTTTTTTACCCTTCGTTTTCTCGGTAGGGCTCCGTGCCGTCATGATTCGTCGCAGGGCTGATGACGTCAGCCGGTACCGTCGGTGTTGAGGCGGCAGACAGTGAAAGCAGTCGATCGGTAAGTGCTTTTAAATCTGTTTAAATCCCGTTTTTTGAAGAATTTTTTGCGGAGCTGGCTGGTGCTGTGGCTTACTGCTCATAGCGCACGGAAGTCTCGGAGGACAGGGATCTAAGGGGGCAGAGAAACTGAAATAAATTTTCATTAGGCGAGAAATAGTATTGGGTAGGCTAATTGGGAATGCAGGATGATAAATCCCCTGGGCCTGATGGTCTGCATCCCAGGGTCCTCAGGGAGGTGGCTCCAGAAGTGGACGCATTGGTGATCAGTTTCCAATGTTCGATCAATTCAGGATCAGTTCCCGTGGATTGGAGGGTAGCTAATGTTATCCCACTTTTCAAGAAGGAGCGAGAGAGAGGAAAACGGAGAATTACAGACCAGTTAGCCTGACTTCGGTGGTGGGAAAGATGCTGGAGTCAATTATTAAAGAGGTAATAATGGGGCATTTGGATAGCAGTAAAGGGATTAGTCCAAGTCAACATGGATTTATGAAAGGGAAATCATGCTTGACTAATCTTCTAGAATTTTTTGAGGATGAAGTAAAATGGATGAAGGGGAGCCAGTGGATGTAGTGTATCTATACTTTCAGAAAGCCTTTGATAAGGTCCCGCACGGGAGACTGGTGACTAAAATTAGAGCGCATGGTATTGGGGGTAAGGTGTTGACGTGAATAGAAAATTGGTTGGCAGACAGGAAGCAAAGAGCAGGAGTGAACGGGTCCTTTTCAGAATGGCAGGCAGTGGCGAGTGGAGAGCCGCAAGGCTCGGTGTTGGGGCTGCAACTGTTTACCATATATATTAATGATTTGGAAGAGGGAATTAGGAGCAACACTAGCAAGTTTGCGGATGACCCGCACAAAGCTGGGTGGCAGTGTTAACCTGTGAAGAGGAATGTTAGGAGGTTGCATGGGTGACCTGGACAGTTGAGTGAGTGGGCAGATGCGTGGCAGATGCAGTATAATATAGATAAATGTGAGGTAATCCCTTTGGCGGGCAAAAAATTTAAGGGGGCAGATTATTATTTCAATGGGGTTAGGTTAGGAAAGGGGGAGGTGCAGCGAGACCTGGGGGTCCTTGTACACCAGTCACTGAAAGTTGGCGTGCAGGTACAGCAGGCAGTAAAAAAAGCTAATGGAATGTTGGCCTTCATAACAAGACGATTCAAGTATAAGAGTAAAGAAGTTCTTCTGCAGTTGTATAGGGCTCTGGTGAGACCACATCTGGAGTATTGTGTACAGTTTTGGTCTCTGAATTTGAGGAAGGACATCCTTGTGATTGAGGCAGTGCAGCGTAGGTTCACGAGATTGATCCCTGGGATGGCGGGACTGTCATATGAGGAAAGATTGAAAAGACTAGGCTTGTATTCACTGGAGTTTACAAGGATGAGGGGAAGATCTTATAGAAACATATACAATTATAAAAGGACTGGACAAGCTAGATGCAGGAAATTTTTTTCCAATGTTGGGCGAATACAGAACCAGGGGCCACAGTCTTAGGATAAAGGGGGGGCCATTTAAGACTGAGGTGAGAAAAAAACGTTTTCACCCAGAGAGTTGGGAATTTGTGGAATTCCCTGCCACAGAGGGCAGTGGAAGCCAAGTCACTGGATAGATTTAAGAGAGAGCTAGATAGAGCTCTAGGGGCTAGTGGAATCAAGGGATATGGGGAGAAGGCAGGCACGGGTTATTGATTGGGAACGATCAGACATGATCACAATGAATGGCGATGCTGGCTCGAAGGGCCGAATGGCCTCCTCCTGCACCTATTTTCTATGTTTCTATAATATTATAACTCTATGACAATGTCCCTTATAGAATAGAAGAGGTTGGTGGAGTTGGTAGAGTGGACCTGGGAGTTACAAAGGCAATGATCCCCTCAAAATGCAGAGGAGGGGGAATGTGTCAGATTGTAGGATCTCTCTGAAGATGATGGAGATTTTGAAAGATGATCTATTTAGTGAGGAGACTAATAGGGCGGACGATGAGGACCCAGGGAACTGTATCCTTGCTCTGGCCAAGAGGAAAGTTAGAGAGCAGAGACGCTGGAAATAAATCAATGACTCAGCCAATGATGGAGGAGGGAAAGCCATGCTTCAGGAGGAAGCAAGAGATCTTGGAGGCAGCTGTGTCATATTTGAGCAGATGCAACAGAGATGGAGAAACTGGGATAATGGAATGGAGTTCTTACAGGAAGAAAGAGAGGAGGAAGTTCAGTGGAAATAATTGTGTAAACATGTGAGCTTGTAATGGGTAAACACAAAAAGCTGGAGAAACTCAGCGGGTCAGACAGCATCTCTGAAGAACAGTCTTGTCCTGAAACGTCACCTATTCCTTTTCTCCAGAGAGGCTGTCTGACCCGCGCAGTTACTCCAGCTTTTTGCGTCTATCTTCGGTTTAAACCAGCACCTGCAGTTCCTTCCAGCACAGCTTGTAATTGATGTTTATTCCTAAGCTATCCCTGAGATGTGGACTGTGATTCAGAAAGGAAAGAATCAGAGATGCAAGGATGAGAACAGGGTGGAGAGTGGCAGCAATTGCTTTTACAATTTGGTTTGAATACATGAAGCTGCAGCAATGCAGTAAATCACTGCATTGGCAAGATGAAGGTTCCACACACCCCACAAAAAGATAGGTGTAGCTTGGGCCCATGTTAGCGAAGTTGTTTGCCAACCTGAAATGTTAACTTGTTTCTCTCACCACAGACGCTGCCTGACTTGATGAGTATTTTCTATTTTTCTTGCACACGATCATTATTGATTTTAGCACAATGAAAAATCCTTGTAGAATGGTGTATTTGGTGATGAGAGGAAAAAGGAAACCCATGAATTAAATGAAGTACCTTCCATTGTATGATACGATAAAACTTCATTCATCCCCGTAGGGAAATTGGTCTGCCAACAGTCACAACACACAAATACTTGAAAACAAAAATAAATGGACATGCTGAGTGTTTGGCTGCCGTGTGCACAGCACCTTCACCGGAACAAACAACCAAACACAGACTTATCCCCTGGTCAGAGGATTCTAAACTAGAGTGCCCCCCCCCCCCCACACCGGATCCCCCTTTGTTCTACCACCGTCCCTCACGGCAGTCCCCCCACGTCAGGTCCCCATTGTCTTCCCTTCCCCACTCATGCTCACCAACCACTGATCGCGGGTTGATTGCGAGGCCCCGCTGCCGCCAAGGCCCCAGACGCCGCCGCAGAGGCTCGCGTTGCCGCCGAGACCCATCACCGTCAAGGCTCACGCTGCCGCCGGGGCACCCGCTGCAGCCGCCGAGGCTCCCAATGTCGCTGAGGCTCCTTCCGCCCAGACTGGCCTCGCTGCCCGGCTTCACCGCAGTCCTCTGGGAGACCTGTGGGGTGAGTCGGGCCTACCAGGGCACGTTGCGGTCGGCACTGCGGTTGTTTGGAGGGTGGATCGGGCCCGCACGGCTCCCCGGGACATATTATATATGATGAATATAATATGAGGAAAACATGACCTACTTGGATAGAGTGGGAGGTGATGAGGAGTGGTTCCACTAGTGGGAGAGTCTAGGACTAGAAGTCATAGCACAGAATTAAAGGATGTTCCTTTAGGAAGGAGATGAGGAGGAATTTCTATAATCACAGGGTGGTGGATATGTGGAATTCTTCAACATCTGTGGAGGCTAAATCATGGATATATTTAAGGCAGAGGTAGATAGATAATAGATTGTTTAAGAAGGAACTGCAGATGCTGGAAAATCGAAGGTAGACAAAAGTGCTGGAGAAACTCAGCAGGTGCAGCAGCATCTATGGAGCGAAGGAAATAGGCAACATTTTGGACCAAAACCCTTCTTTCAGACTGATGTGGGGTGGGGAGGGGGGGAGGGGTGGGGGCGGGGGGAGAAGAAAGGAGAAAGGAAGAGGAGGAGCCCGAGGGCTGAGGGTGAGTCTGGGTGAGAAGGGGAGGAGACAGCAAGGGCTACCGGAAATTGGAGGAGTCAACATTCTCTCATGCCGCTCGGCGTATAATATGCCCAAAGGGAAGATGAGGTGCTGCTCATCCAATTTCCGGTGGTGCTCACTTGGCATGGGGAGGCCCAGGGCTGAAAGGTCGGATTCAGAATGGGAGGGGGAGTTGAAGTGCTGAGCACCGGGAGAATCAGGGTTTGTTAATGCAGACCGATGGCGAGGTGTTGGACGAAACGATCGCCCAAGTCTTAGTTGCTTGGTCTCACGGACGTAGATCTTGATTTGTACTGGTGTCATGGGGTTACGGGGAGAAGGCAGGAGAATGTGGTTCGGAGGGAGATTGAATGACGGAGTAGACTTGCTGGGGCAACTTCTTCTAATTCTGGCCTAAATCTGCTCCTACTTATGACATGACCATACTTAAGCAAAGAAATATCATTCTTAGAATTAAACCTGGTAGATTATTTCACTTTAATTTGAGAGAACCAAGGTTGATTTAATTGCCTGTAGTATGTAGTGATTGGAAAAGGTTAAGGTGACAACATTGACAATTGAAAGGCATAGGCCAAGGAGGTGGACACCTGCCTGAAACCAAACAATCATTGAATCTGTTCTACTAACGTCGAACAATTTCCTTTCTTTTTTTTCACCACTCCCCTTCCAGGGACAGAGTTATATTGTTCCATGAATACCAGTCCAATTGAGTATTTAGATAATACATGTGCAAGCATGGATTTTTAAATTTGCCTGTTTTGCATTTGAAATTCACAAAGATTGATTGCATTTATTGATCTATCTCAGTGGAGATAGACATAAAACGTTGAAGTAAGTCAACTGGGCAGGCAGCATCTCTGGAGAGAAGGAATGGGTGACCATCTTCCCATTGTCACGATTCCTTCCTCCAGGATGCTGCTCTGTCCCTATTGTGTTCTCCTAAACATTTTTTGTCTACCTTCAGTGTAAGAAACTCCTAGCATCTGCAGTATCCTTCCTACATAATATTTTTCTTTAATGCATGTTGGGATTTAAAGCTGCGTGTTGCAACGATCGTTTGATAGAGTAGGATCTTGATTCTGAGATCACAGCCTTTAGTTTATTAGGTTTAGAGAGACAGCGTGGAAAACAGGCCCTACGGCTCACGCGGGTCCGCGAACGACCAGAGTCCCCGACGTTACATTATCTCACCACTAGGGAAATTTTTTTTCATTTTCCAAAGCTTCAATGTTAGGACATCTATCGAAACCGGTACGTCTTTGGAGTGTGGGAGGGAAACCGAAGATCTCGCAGGTCAGGCGGAGAACAACGTACAAACTCCGTACAGACAGTGCCCGTAGTTGGTGATGGAAGCTGGTCCGGCGCTGATTTGGCTGTAATAGAGGCAACTCTACGCTGTGCCCGATGAGCAGGAAGAAAAACTCATTTGAGTTAACTACATATCTCTGGCTAGTTGATTGACTTATGAGATCGCTCGCTGAGATTTGCATATTCTATGGCGCACTTTCGGCCCAAGATGACGCAAGCAAATCCTAGTCCAGGCTGGCAGCAATAATCTACAAAATGAATGGGATTCATGGACCAACTAGGGACCTGAGGCCAAAGTTGGGTGTCTGTTGACAAGGCATTCTTGCTCCTCAGGGCTCATGGAAGATTTGGTGTTAAAAGCAACTTTTTACCTTTAATTGATGGGTACTGAGCTCCATGCCTCAATCCACTTTAATTAACCGATCTGGAAAAGTCTGGTAACAAAGTCTGTATGAAATTAGAAAGAAGTTATAGTGAGTCACGCGTTGTGAATCAAAGTGATCTTTATTGAGGTTTACAGCGAAACCAGCACACACGTGACTGGGGAGGGTTTAAATTTTATCTAAGCAGTTGTGTGAGGGGTTCCAGAGCATATCATGTTGTGTGTGTGTAGAGGATTGCGTTGTGTGGCAGGCTGCCTGTATCACAATACGCCATCCAAAATGCGACTATCACGTGACCTGACAGCCAGCACGGTGCGCTGAGGGTCGACCAGAGTCGTGGCCTAAATCCACTAGGTGGCGTCACAAAATTGTCCCCGATACTGCAAGTGCTTATATTTTTCATCCAGTAAACTTGGAGCCGTTATCGGGGTGGTCACGCGGCTCACTCCCTAGTTGGCTCAGAGTTCGTGTGTATCTAGTTGCATTGGCATCTTCTTGCTGTAGTCTCAGCTTTCCTCGCGCGTTGCCAGAGCAAGGATTACAGTTCCCCGGGTCCTCATATCACTCCCCATTATGTCTCCTCACATTAGATAATCATTACTTCAAGTTCCCATCATCTTCAATGAGATCCCACACCTACAGAACTCCCCTCTGTCGGCAATTCTGTCAGCTGTTTTCAACTCCTGGTCCACCTCTACAAAACTCCACCAAGCTCTCCCCTTCTATAAGGGCCGTTGTGGAGACTACTACTGTTGCATTGTGTGTCCTTCATGTCACCTCACTGAATTAATATGCTTCATATGCAGATAATTATTCATTAAACTCTCAATGCAATCAAAGCATCAAACTACACAGATATCTTGTATCTAACCTGCCCAAGTTGACCTTGATGCCTAGAAAAGCTAAACCCATGTGCTTGGTAATCTCCCTATGCCTTTCCCGTCTAAATAACAGCCCAAGTACATTTTAATTACTGTAATCGTATCTGATTATAGTACTTTCCGAGACAGCTCACTCCAGGTAAATGCATCCGCTGTATGAAGAGCTTACTTCCAAGTCACTTTACAGTCTCATCCTCTTTCTTACAATAGAATGCCTCTAGTACAAGTGTCTCCTGTCTAGGCGAAAGGGTTATTGAGCATAGTATGCTATTTTGATTTATAAACCTGCATGAGGTTACCCCTCAGCATCCTGTCTTCTATGTGAAAGGGGCACATCTTGGACAAATCTCTCTATGAACTCTCGGTTATTTCTATCACATCTTTCTGCGGAAATGTGTGGCAATCAGACTATGATAATATGTTGTTAAATGCAGTTGTAACACAACATGGAAAAATGTCCTCAGTCTGAACTCGTCCATGCACCAAGGATGACCATCTTAGCTGTTCACCATTTGCCTGTGTTTGGCCCACATCCCTTTAAACCTTTCCTTTCAATGGAACTGCCAAAATGTATTTTTAATATAGTTATTCAACCTACCTCAACTCTTTCTCTTGAATCATCCATTACCCCCACCACCTTTGCCCTTCAGGTTCCTATTAAATCAGGGGTTCCCAACCTTGTTTGCCCCGTGTACCCCTGGCAACTTTAATAGCAATAACACATAACAATGTTATTTCACTTATTTGTGAACAACTAATGATGGACAGATACCGGGTATACCAGAACCAAACACAGTCAGTCAATGAGAAAAATATCTACAAATCCAGAATCAACAAATTTACACCCTGGGTAGGTGAAATTTACCCCAGGTTGGGAACCCTTGTATTAAATCTTCCTTCTCTAAACTTAAACCTATGGCTTCTAGTTTCTTGATTCCACCCCTGACAAAGCACAAGGCACCTCTCCTATCTATTTCCATCATATACTTTTTACAGTTCTTAGAAAATCGCCCTTCAGCACTCCTGTGCTCCAGAATGAAGTCCTGGACCAAATCTATCACATGCTCGTCTTGCAACCTCCTATTGAAAATCTTTTCTGCACTCTCGGCCTGAGTGGCAATCCTTTTCTCCAGCAGGGATGAAAGCTGAACATAATTCAATTCGTCTACACCAAACGTCTTGTTACACTGTCCCAACATTGTGTCCCAATTATCTGCACACAATCCTGATCCCACCTGTGTTACAATTTCAATAAGATATGGACTTTCCATTCCCTGTCTCTCTAAAAAACACGTTGCCTACCTTTAGTTACATTAGTTTGAGAAACAGCGCAGAAATAGCCATCGGCGCAATCCGCATACAGCGATCCCCCGGCATTAACACTTAACCCACACACACTAGGACAATTAATTTATTAACAGGCCAAATAACCTGCAAACCTGCACTTCTTTGCGTGTGGATGAGCCGAATGATGCTCGAATGCAAAACCCATGCGGTCACAGGGAAAACGTCAACTCTGTATAGACAGCACCCGTAGCGTCGGGAATGAAGTCGGGGATCAAACCCGTGTCCTCGTGATTGCCTATTAAGGCGCGGCAATTCTACCGCTGCGCCATCGTGTTGCCCCTGCCGTGACATTTTACCAGCACACTAACGGCTAAGTATCAAATATAAAGTAGTCTTGAGACTAGAAACAGCGCAAAACAGAATGCTGTGACGACAAGATTGCTGAACATGTAAATAGATACCCGTTTGCCATCTCCCACAACATCAAATCTACTTGATTGTAAGTGAATCATCCGATGGCAGGGGATAATCCACGCCGCATGGAGGTCTCCCTTACGTGATAAACAGTGCCAGGTAACGCCCTGGAGGCCTCTAATGTGTCCCAAACAATGGTCGGGGCGCGGGGCTGGCCTGCAATTAAGACTGAAGTGCGGGGGAATACGACAACCCCTAACCATTCTACCTGCCAATGTACAGTCCCCAGAGAATAAGTTTGCAGCCTTAACAGCAAAATTAATTTATCAAAAAGGGCCGCTGAGGCAATTGCTATGACGGCGTTTTACAGTCAAAAGCTCACCCCCAGCTCCCTGCAACACTCAGCGTTCCAGCCGCCCAAAGGTTTCCTCCATTCATCCAGGGCCTGGGTGCTTGGGTGACACAAATAATCAACTCGACACTGACATACACTGACCCTATTCCCTTCCAATGGGAGTGGGCGAAAGATAACCGGCCCAGTCTGACTCTGCTCAAGCGGCCTCAGAATACGGGCGGGACAGTGTCTAGTTACCCAGACGGGGCGTCGAAGGATGAAAGCCCCAAAGTGAAGAAGTGGGAAGACAAGAAACCAAACGGATCAAACGCTGTGAAAGGCAAAATAACCGAACGGATCGCAACGCTGGAAAGATCATAGAGCAGATAATTTTTGTAAAGTATTGATCTACCTACGGTGCCTGGTAAGAGTTGGAATCGTTCTCTCTCTCTCTCTCTCTCTCTTTTTTACTCGATATCATTTGGCATTATGTAAAAGGACAACTGCCTCATCAGTTCCTTCTTATTAAGAAGAACCCTGGACCGAAACAACTCCTAATCCCTTCCTCCACAGATGCCGCCGAGCCCTGCTGGTTTTAATTTGTATTCTCTGTGGAATAAGTCCCCTGTGAGGCCGTTTGTTTTAATTGGAATGGAACTGGATGTGGACTGGGGGATGCAATGGTATGTCGCTGTCCATTATGCTATTCTGTAAGAGCAGTCCACTTTACTCCCATTGTTTAAGTATTTCCTTAAACCAGTTTCAGTTTCAAATGCTTACCAAGATCGCATATAAAAACCGATTGAAACTCCATCACCACTACAGGTGTGGATTCAGATCCTAGTTACTCATTAAGTTTTTTCCTTTTCGCGACATCACAGTTTCTTTTGACAACACTTAAACACTATGTTACTCCATTTCAACACGTCCCTATTTATTTTAGATGGCCGCATGTGTATTGAGGACAGGACCAATGAAACAACCTGCTTGCAGCAGCCATCGCAGCACACATAGTCTACCACAAAAAACATCAATTATACATATATAGTACAAGACCACTGAAAAAAAAAAATACTGTGCAAATGAAATCAAAACCATTAGATCAAAAACAGCCACACTCCGGCAATCCCGTTCCACTTAATCCCTCTGCCCACGAGATGTGAACCTCCTCCATCTCAGCCTTTCGCTTGTCCTAAAAGACATTCTCCAGCATTGCAACCAAAGTTCCAGGTCGCAAGCTGTTCTAAGAAATAGACACAAACTTCTGAGTAAATTCAGCCGGGAAGAGCAAAGAAGCGAAAAGAGAAAGAAAAAAAAAGAAGAAGAGAAAAAGAAAGAAAGGAGAATTGAAGAGAAAGAGAGATAGAGAGAGCATGACGAGAAAGAAAAGAGAGAGCTGGGGAGAGATAGAAAGAGTGGGGCAGAGAGGGAAGAGAGGGATGGAGGGGGGAGGAAGAGAGAGGGAGTGATAAGGGAGAGAGAGGGATAGAGAAGGGAGGGGGAGAAGAGAGGGAAAGAGAGGAGGGGGAGGAGAGAGGAGGGGAGAGGGGGAGAGAGAGGGAGGGGGAGAGAGAAGAGCAGGGAGGGGAGAGTGATGGGGAGGGGAAGGGGGAGTAGGGGAGGGGGGAGGGGGAGGGGAGGGGATGGTGAGGGGGAGGGGAATGGGAGTGGGAGGGGAGAGGGATGGAGCTAGATAGGAAGAGGAGAGGGGGAGGGAGGGGAGGGGAGGGAGAGAGAGAGAGAGAGAGAGAGAGAGAGAGAGTAAGAGAGAGGGAGAGGGAGAGAATAGAGAGACATGAGATAGATGAGAGAGAAGAGAGAGAGAGAAGAGAGAGTACAGCCGCTTATGTAAAAAGACACTTCCCAAAAATAATCCACACTCTATGATCTTTGCAGTCCGACAAAAGCGGTGAAAAGAAAATTAAGTATCCCCCCCACCCTCCCGTCTCCCCCGGCGAGTGATGTGATGGACGTGGGGGTCTGGACCAATCGCTGACAAGGTCTTGAACAAATCCCATCCACGGAGACGTCATGTCCGTTATTTAGATTTTTGGTGTCGCGTATTTGGCTTTTAGGAGTTGCACCCGTTCGGCTATTTGGCTTAATATTATTATTAATATTAGTATTAATAATATTAATATTATATTTCAAATGTCATTAGAAACGGGAATAGTGCCGGAGGATTGGCGTACTGCGCATGTTGTTCCATTGTTTAAAAAGGGTTCAAAGAATAAACCTAGCAATTATAGACCTATTAGTTTGACGTCAGTGGTGGGCAAATTAATGGAAAGGATACTTAGAGATAATCTATATAAGCATCTTGATAAACAGGGTCTGATCATGAACAGTCCTACATGGATTGTGCCAGAAGGTCATGTTTTGACAAACCTCTTGAATTTTTGAAGCGGTAAACTAGGGAAATTGATGAGGGTAAATCAAGTGGATGTTTCTATATGGATTTTAGTAAGGCCTTTGACAAGGATCCCCTGGAAAAGTTTGGTTAAGAAGGTTCAAACTTTGGGTGTTTAATGGCGGAGTAGCAAGATGGATTCAACAGTTGCTGAATGGAGATGTCAGAGAGAATGTGTGATGCTGTTAGTCAGGTTGTAAGCCGGTGACCAGGGGTGGCCTCAGACTGTTTGTGTCCACAGTTGTTTTTCATGTACATCATGATCTGGATGATGGGTGGAAAATTGATAAGTAAGAATGCAGATGAACTAAGATAGGTGTGTTGTGGATATGAAGTAGATTTTCAAAATCTATCAGAGAGTTTTGGGCCATTTGGAAAAGTGGCTGAAAGATGGCAGATGGGTATAATGTCTCGATAAGTGTGAATTCTACATCTTGCAGGACCAAACAAAATAGGACGTACATGGTAAAGGTAGGGAATTGAGAATGCGTGAGAATAGAGGGATCTAGGATAACTGTGCATAGTTCCCTGAAGTGGAATCTGCATGTAATAAGGTGGTAAAGAAACCTTTGGTGTGCTGCCTTTATAAGAGCAGTAAAAAAAACATTGAATATAGAGTAGGGAAGTAATGTTAAATTACAAGGCATTGGAAAGACCAAATCTGGTGTTTGTGTACAATTATTGTTTTCCGCCTCGCCAAGTTTATTATAGAAGGATGTCAACCAAAAATAGAGAGAGTACAGAGCGATTTAACAAGAATGTTGCCCAGGGTTTTCCAGCAACTATGATTACAGAGAAAGGTTGAACAATTAGGTCCTTTATTTCTTTGGAGCGCAGAAGGTTCAGCGGGGGACCTTGATTGAGGTCTTTAAAAAATGATGAAAGGGATAGACAGAGTTTGAACGTGGATAACTTTTCCCCATTGGAGGGTAGGGAATCAAACAAGAGGTGCATGAGCTGGAATTAAGGATCAGAGTTTCGGGGTAACGCGAGGGGGAAACTTATTTAACTCAGAGGGTGGTGGCTGTGTGGAATCAACTTCCCAGCAGAAGTGGTGGAGGCAGGATCGATTTTAACATTTAAGAGTAAAGTGGAATAGTAATATGGACGTGAGGGAATGGAGGGGTATTCTGAGTGCAGTAGATTGGGACTAGGGGAAAACAAATGGGTCGGCACGGACTGGAAGGGCCGAAGGCCAGTTTCCCGTGCTGTAATTGTTATATGGTTATATGGGTTATATGGTTAATGGCTGGCGCCTGGTTCGCTATATGGCTTTATGGCGTTTGCAACCGTTTTCGGTTGAGTGTTTGGCTTTTATGCATTCCAGTTCAGTCATTTGGCTTTTCGTCATCATACCCGTTTGGCTATTTGGCTTTATGGCGTTGCGCCAGTTCAGTTATTTGGCTTTTCGGCGTTGCGCCCGTTCAGCTATTTGGCTTTTCGGCGTTGCACCCGTTCGGCTATTTGGTTTTATGACGTTGCGCCCGTTCGGTTATTTGGTTTTATGACGTTGCGCCCGTTCGGTTATTTGGTTTTATGGCGTGGCGCCCGTTCGGTTATTTGGCTTTATGGCGTTGTGTCCATTCGTTTTTTTGGTGTTTCGCCGTTGTTTCCATTCGGTATCTTGGCTTCCACTTCTTCGCTTCAGCTTCTCGTCCTTCGACGCCCCGTCCACAAACGGGACGGTGCAAAGTCCTCATGCAGAAGTGGGGGTACAACAACGATGGACCATCCGAATGTGACTGCGGGGAGGCAACCCAAACTATGGAGCACTTACTTACCCGCCTCCTCCTCCCAGAGCCCGGTAAAACCAGAAGATCTCAAGGTCTTCAACCCACGTGCCAGAGCCTGTGTTATGCAGTGGCTTGGAAAAGTGTAGGAACACAAGAAGAAGAACATGGACTGAAGAGAGGCATCTGAGAAAGTAAGAGGCGGGCTGGCTATCTCATGGTCCACTCCACATGGTGCTCAGATGCAGCTGTCCTATCCAACTCCTGCTCTCTGCACTAGAACATCTGGTGGTGAAGTGCCCTCCCTTCTATCTCCCAAGGGAATTCAATCATCGTGACCAGGGTCCACCCCAGGCAGATGCTCATCTGGCACTGCGGTGGTCAAAAAACATCAAACAGCGTACCCACCACCTTTCCTTTCATAGCCAGAGGCCTCAACAAGGCAAGCTTGAAGAAGTCACAGGTAGACACAAAATGCTGGAGTAACTCAGCATCTCTGGAGAGAAGGAATGGGTGACGTTCCGGGTCAAGACTGCACTCCCACACTACCGCAAATTGTGTCCTGCATCACCAGAGAATTAAACACCCTCGACCACTGCTATTCCATCATCAAAGATGCCTATTGCTCCATCCATTGCTTTCACTTTGGGAAATCAGACCACCTGCTTGTGCCCATTCTTCCTGCATCTAGGCAGCAACTGAAGAGCACACCCCTAGCGGTGTGGACTGCACAGAGCTGGTCAGCGGAGACAGAGGAATGACTCCGGGACTGCTTGGAGTCAGTAGACTGGGCAATGTTCAAGGATGCAGCAAAGGACCTGATCAATTACACCACAGTTGTTATTGACTTCATAAGGAAATGTGTAGAGGAGTGTGTTCCCATGAAAACCATCCGAGTATTCTTGAAACAGGAGTCTTGGATGAATAAGGAAGTCTGCAATCTTCTCAAGACCAGATCTCAGGCATTCAAGTCTGGCGGCGCAGAATCATATAAGTCCAGATACACCCTCCAGAAGGCCATCAAACGGGCCAAAAGGCACCTCTGCTCTAACGGGAGAACGAGACGGATGTCCGACAGTTGTGGCAGAGCTTGTATTCCATCACTTCTTATGAGGCATAATCAAGCAGCAGCTCAAATAACAGCGAGGCATCAGTCCCAGATCAGCTCAATGCACACTTCAATAGGGTGAACACTGATGTGCCTTCTCAGGCCCACATAATCCCCCCCTCCTAGAGTATAGTAACATGCCTCAATGACTAGCGGTCGACAGAACAAACATCCATGGTGATGAGGTGCTTTGAGAGGTTATCATAGAGGAGCATATCAACTACTTGAGCAAGAACCTAGATCAACTACAATTTGCCTACCACCACAATAGATCAACAGGGGATGCAATCTCACTGGCTGTCCACTCTGCACCGGACCACTTGGACAATTAAAACACATATGTCAGGCTGTTGTTCATAGCCTATAGTTTGACACTCAACGCCAACATCCCTTCCAAACTTGCTGCCGACTTCAGAGAACTGGGTCGCTGCGCATTCCTTTGCAACTGAATCATTAACTTCCACGTCAAAAGCACAGACCGTCCCGTCAACGGAATGTTAGAGGCCCCCGACCGCTGGAGGACAAGGAAGGGAGAGATTGAACTTTTTGTGGTGAATGTATTTTGTGTGTTCTGTTGCTTTTTATTAGTATGACTAAGGAAAATCAAATTGCTCTTATGTTGCAAAACATACTTGGCTAATAAAGTATGATTATTATTATTATGATTATGATTCAATCAGCCGGTCGATCTCCCTCCTGCACCCTGACTCATCCACTGACTCAATAATTTGCCCAACAATGGTGGTGTTATCAGTGTATTTAAAGAGGAGTTAGAACAATGTCTGGCTACATAGTCATGGGGATACAGTGAGTAGAGCAGGGCGCTGAACACACAAACCTGAGTGGCCGTGCTGATGGTTATCGAGGAGGAAGACTGTAGGCGTGGCTGCCACGAAGCGCCACCCGGTGGAATGGTGCCAGAACAACAACCTTGCTCAAAAAGCCAGTAAAAAACAAGGTACTGGTTGTTGACTTTAGAAGAGGAAGGTCATGGGTCCACAAACCTGCCTTAATTGACAGGTTGGCAGTCGAGAGTCAACAAATTCAAGTTCCTGGGCGATCATATCTCTGAGAATCTGTCCTGGACGTAACTCCGATCTTGTTATCTTCCGGTTTGTGCAGTCATTCTATTTGCGCAAAAACGGTACACGATAACGCTACGATTTTCCACCAGCTTACTCACCGTTCTTGTCTGCTGCGATTGCAACAAGTTTTGTTCCGATCAGTGGTCTAATGTAAAAGATAGCAAGGTTTAAACATCGCGTGTATGCAGATCAAGCTACTCTCCTGCCAGTCGGAGCCGCGTGGATTTATCTTTTCCTCCTGTCATTCTGCGGGATGGTCCGCCCCTTCCTACACCATCGCGTCTTTACTAGAGCTGAGGAAGGCTCTGGATGGCCTGCGGAGGTCTCCAATCCGACACAATTTTCGGAGAGATCGGAAGGGGACCAACCCGGGCTAACCTGGCCCGGCGCGGAGTCAGAGATGTCGCCGATGTCGCCAAATGGAAAACAGAGACTCTGATCCCGGCGGGGGAGAACATCCAGCGACCAGTGCCCGCCGTGAGTCCTTCAGCCACTTCTCCTCTGATCCCCCTCGCTGGCTCCTGACCCCCCTCCCCCGCAATAACCTCCCTATCCTCCACAACCCCTGTCTTTTCTCCGAGCTCTCTCCCCACACTCCCCCCCCACCTACACGCTCTCCCTGCCTCCACACCCTCCACCTCCACACCCCCCCTTGCCCCCCGCCTCCACACGCCCCCACCCACACGCCCCATCCACAATGCTGCTGCCCCCCCACAACCCCCTCACCCACCAAACCCCCCCCCAGCTGCCCCACACCCCCCCCATCAACAACCTCCCCCCTTGCCCCAACAACCCCCCCACCCAAACATGACATGAAGTGGAGGGGGAGGGAGTACTGGTGGATGAGGGGAAATGATCTGTGCCTGCACAGTTAGGGGCTATTGGTGAGTGGTGGAATATTGCGTTGGGGAATGGGTTGCGTTGGGGGAACAGGCCTCCCGAGTGACTAGGACCCAACGGGACCCACTTAGTCTAGTTATAAAGAAAGCACGTCAATGTCTCCACTTCTTTAGAAGATTAAGGCATATGACCATATGACCCACCAGAATTTGGCTTCTGAAATTGCATGATCTCATATTTGTTTGGATTAACTTCCATCTGCCCAACTGTGCAGCTGTCTATGTCCCTCATATCCTAAACAACCTTCTTTGCTACTTACCACCCCACCTCTTTTCACATCATCTGCAAAATTACTAATCAGACCATCGACATTCTAATCCAAATCATTTATCTATATAATTAAAAGTCTCATCTTGACCACTTCCTGTTTGCACTGTGCTTTGATTTTAAAAAACGCTACGACATATGGCTGCGACTTTTTGGCCATCTTACTCAGAGTCCTCCTCCGCTGCGAGGAGTTTTCCCATCGATGAAAAATAAAAGACTTATTAGTGTTTAAAAAATCTTGAGATTCTCTCTCTTGTCAATCACCGCCATGAAGGCCACCCCCCTTATGGTGTGAGGGGGGGAAGGCTATAAAACTCGGAAGTGTGGGTGTTGCTCAGTCTGTCTGCAAGATGGCGAGGGAGAGGTGATGACTCTCTGCCTGAGCTGGGAAACTACAGAACACTGTGAGTGTACAATGTACTTGAATAAACGATTTGCTAGACTTTAATGAAAATGAAAAGAGTTGTTTGGCCTGCCCTGTGCTTGAAACTGCAATGGCAATGGAAATGAAGTGAAATGCAATGAACTGTTTGGCTTTTCTGGAAGTGGCTGCGCTGCGGCTCACCTGCAGTCCATCTGTTTTTTTTATTTTTTGTTGTTGTTTTCTTTTGTCTGTTTTAGTTTAGTTTATTAGGTTGTGTAAGTGTGGGTGGGGAAACATGGTTTGAGTCTCTTCCTTCGGGGGATGTGACTTTTTCTTGTCGTGTCCCCCGTCTCTGTCTGTGCTGAGGCCTAATGGCGGAGCTGGCAGCCTCGGGCTGTGCCGGCGTTCCGGCAGTGGCAGTGGCCCGACTTGGAGCTGTGGCAGCTGGGGCTTCAGAGGCCCGGCCGCGGTCCCAGTGGACGACATCGTCGGGAGCTCGCAGGTCACAGGTTGGTGACTTGTTTTTCCGGAGTTCCCGCAACAACAGCTGCGTCCGCTGGACTGGAAGTTTGAATTGGCACGTTCGCGGAGCTGGATTCAGCCGCGGGACTTACTTACTTACCATCGCCCGGTGGGGTCACAACATCGGAAGCCTGGATCGCCTCAGCGCAGAGGGAGAACAAGGAGGGAAGAGACAAAGACTTTAAGACTTTTGCCTTCCATCACAGTGAGGAGGTGCCTGGTGAACTCACTGTGGTGGATGTTAAATTTGTGTTTATTGTGTGTTTTTGTTATTTTTATTATATGTATGACTGCAGGCACGAAATGTTGTTCAGACCGAAAGATCTGAATGACAATAAAGGTAGCATTTCATTCATTTTCATTTCATTTCAGCTTGAGCCTGCCATGTGCTTGAAACTGCAATGGCAATGGAAATGTAGTGAAAATGCAATCTGTTTGGCTTGAGCCTGCCCTGTGTTTGAAAGTGTAATGGCAAGGGAAATTAAGTGAAAATGCAATCAGCTGTTTGGCTTGAGCCTGCCCTGTGCTTGAAAGTGCAATGGTAATGGAAATTAAGTGAAAATGCAATCAGCTGTTTGGCTTGGCCTGCCCTGTGCTTGAAACTGCAATGGCAGGCCAAGCCAAATGAAAATGCAATTACTTATTTGGCCTGCTCTGTGCTTGAAACTACAATGCAATTGGAAATTAAATGAAATTAGTCGTTTGGCCTGCCTGAAACCACTAATTTTGGCACACAAGGCCCCAATTAGCCGGGAGACCAGTCCCTTTTGCCCAAAATGCCCGTTTTAGCCCAAGAGGAGCATTTTGGCCCAAAAGGCCAGTGCCTGGCCAGGAAAAGTCCAGAAAAAGTGCCTTTCACTGAGATTTCACTCAGATTTTGTTTTAAGAGCCCCTTTGGCCCATCAGGTCTGTACTAGCCCAGGTGGACTATTGCGTTAGGGGACCAACCCTCCCGTGTGAACATGGACCCATCGGGTCGTATTTAGTCTAGTATTTATTATAGGCAACTAAGATACCAGCACAGATGGCTGTGGTAAACCACTTGATACAGAATTCCTCCACTACCTGCCGCAATTCAACAAGCCCATTTTGCAGACACAAGGAACTGCAGATGCCGATTTACCAAAAAAGACACAAATTACTGGAGTAATTTGTATTCAGTTTGCTAACATACTTTGGATTCCTTGTACCTTAACCTTCTGGACTAGCCTACCGTGTGATATCAAAATTTGATGTTCCATTATCAAAATATTTTAACTATTTCCCGATGCTTTTCAACATTGCTTAAAAAGCAGTTAAATTGGGAGGACTAGCTATGAACTAATTCATCGCAACAATCTTTGCTGGGGAGTTAAATGCAGGTACCTTGATGATGAGAGCCATATATAATAGTGAGGTTTAATAAGCAGAATTTTCCCTTGTGTTATCAGTACATTATTCAGTACCGTATTCCAGAATGTTGCTTGCAATGCTGGTGAAGGAAAACATTAAATAATAAATGCGTAATTTGGCAGTGACTTTGTTTTCCCGATCTTGTTTCTTTTGTCTGTTTGTTGGTGGTCGCGATTATGGAGCTGGGTGGGGTTGTTGAGATAATCTTGGTGAGTTGCTCCACCGCTGTAATAGATGATAACCACAACACTCTAAGGGGTTGATATATAGGCTGACAGTTACCTAATAGCCCGCGTGTACGATCATGTACAAATAGCTATTTGGATGGTGGCACTAAAGTGCACACCGAGTCAGGAGAACTACCCAGCATTACAAATTACCACAAGCAGAAGAGTGAAACTCACAAAGTAAAGCTCCTGCTATTATATTTGAGAGGTACTGCATAGTAAAATTGACATTGTATCTGTACAACAACACAAAGAAACAGCACTGTCAGATGAATATTGTGGTAATGGACTTTGCATTAATACATTTTCAATGGGAATAGCCAGTTGACATGGATTATGTTTTGGTGATAGAACTTCGCACATCATAATGCTGATTTTCTGACATGAAGCAAGATCACATGGCATCAATAGTAGAAAGCCCAAAGTCTGTTTCTGGCATAATTTCCTACCTCATTGACATTAATAAAATTGAACCTTTTCATTCACATGAAAAAGTTTACAGTACTTTCAGAGAGTGGCACGGTGGCGCGCCGGTAGAGTTGATGTCTTACAGCGCTTGCAGCGCCGGAGACTGGGCTTAATCCTGATTATGGGTGCTGGCTTTACGGAGTTTGTACGTTCTCCCCGTGACCGCGTGGGTTTTTCCAAGATATTCGGCTTCCTCCCACACTCCAAAGATGTACAGGTTTGTAGGTTACTTGGCTTGGTGTAAATGTGAATTGCCCCTAGTGTGTGTAGGATAGTGTTAGTATGCTCGGGGATCACTGGTCAGTGCGGAAAAGGCATGTTTCTGAACTGCATCTCTAAACTAAAACTTCTGTAGAAAACACCAGCTGAACATGACTATAAATCACCTGACATATTTCACATTTCCATTACATACAAGCAGCAGTACAACTAACCCAAGGTGGGAACAAATACTTCACACATTCAAATGGTTAGAAAAGGTTCCCTTGAAAATGTCAATAGCCATAAATGCCGGAAGAAATGCAAAATGTTCAAACTAATTCTCTTCCACATATCAGAAATGACAACATTATTTGCTTTCATTTATTTAGAGAGGGCTTGTATACAAAAACAGGGATGTAATGCTGAGGCTCTATAAGGCACTGGTCAGGCCGCATTTGGAATATTGTGAGCAATTTTGGGCATCATATCTGAGGAAGGATGTGCTGGCTCTGAAGAGGGTCCAGAGGAGGTTTACAAGAATGATCCCAGGAATGAGTAAGTTAACATATGATGAACGTTTGAGAGCACTGGGCCTGTACTTGCTGGAGTTTAGAGGAATGAGGAGGGGGGGGGGGGGGGGGGGGGGGGGGGGGGGGGGGGGGGGGGGGGGGGGGGGGGGGTTGACCTCATTGAAACATACAGAATTGTGAAAGGCTTGGATAGAGTGGATATGGAGAGGATGTTTGCACTAATGGCCACTAGTGGGAGAGTCTGGGACTCAAGTTCATAGCCTCAAATTAAAGGATGTTCTTTTCAAAAAGATTGATTCACTTTGATCAATCATGACCAGAGATTGTGAGGAATTTGTGGAAATGCTGCACCTTTTCAAGGTAATCCCTTTATGTGAGAGCTTTGAATAGTGTTTCTGATTTGGGAATGCAGTGTCAGGTACACCAAGTACATGGCTAGGAGCTCATTGTGCATAATTAAGACTTCTGTACTAGGAATGTTGTTTGGGGGAGAATAGTGGAAAATTGATTAACTTATCTTTTATGGAGATAGTGTTGAGGTATCTCTCCTGTGCTTTGATGCACATGCTCTTGGTCAGTGCTGAATTTCAGTATTTCAGTACAACCGCATAACTTTTGCCTGACTGCTGCACAAGATGTTGCTGAGATTGCACTTGGAGTACTGTGTTCAGTTTTGGTCACCTTGCTATAGGATGGATGTCATTAAGCTGGAAAGAGTGCAGTGAAGATTTACAAGATTGTTCCCAGGACTGGAGGGCAGAGCTGTAGGGAGAGGCTATGTAGGTTATGACGTAGCGCAATAGGCTGGGAGGGGGGGGGGTGTGATCTTATAGAGGTGCTTAAAATTATGAGGGAATAGATAGCGTGAATGCACAGAGCCTTTTACCCAGGGTGGGGGATTCAACAAGAGGCCATTTGTTTAAGGTGAGAGGGGCAAAATATAATACGAACCTGAAGAGCAACCTTTTTACTCAGAGGGTGGTGGGTATGGAATGAGCAGCAAGAGGAGGTCGTTGAAGCAAGTAATGCAACAGCATTTAAAATAGACTTGACCAGGTACATTAATAGGAAAGGGTTAGAGGGATATGGATTAAACAGGGCAAATTGGACCTTAGATGGGGCATCATAGTCAGCGTGATGAGTTGGGGAGTTTTTGTGCTGTATAACTATGCAACTATGGCTCTGAAAATGGGTGTTTGAAGATTGTGACCTCAATCTGGTACAAAATGTATGCTCAGCAGTGTCTCCCTACCTGCTTCTGAAACAACAGCCACCATATGTTATTTCCCCAAAAGCAACCTGCAAAGTTGCTGGGCAAGGTGCCCGAGAGGGTGGTTACCCCGACATTGAGAGCATGACAAACATTTGTGAGAACTTGCACTTGTGCGTTTTCCAGAGATCATAGAAAAATCTGCAGTCAATTGACACAAACAGATCTAGTCACAAAATCCCAATATCTTCCGCAGGTCTTCCCTCAAAAATCAGTGGCTTAAAATAATACTGCAAGATCAGTGGTTCTATTTGCATTTGGTCAAAAGTAACTAAGAGGAATAACATTCAATATAAGTAGTGGTTTCATTAACATCTCTGCCGAAACTTCACAGGGAGGCACCCTCCTATCAGCATTTTCTGCAGGGAGAATATCTCTGCAGACCACCCTCCCACGGGGATGTCTTCACTGACATCTGTGACCACTAAACCACAAGTACAATCCCCTCAACTGCCTGCGCTACTCCGAAAGTACACTTCTCTACGAAATCTTTCCACCATATCTTGATAATGTATTTGTAAAGCAAGGTCATGCATGGTGACAGTGCTGCTTTCTGTTGCAGTGAACTTTGTTGAATTCATGACTACAGAAATGCTCTACCAAAGCAATAAATATGTCGTCTGCCCAGTGCTCCCTACACAATTCCCTTCACATGAGCGAGTTGGCAGCATTGTTTTCAAATGAATGGCTGCAAATTTTACTATCCCGCCTCCCCCCACGGCAAAATAGCTTTAGGGAAAGCTGCCAACGCATTCTTAACGCCGAATAATCAGCGCACACTGATATCTTGATAATTATTGCATTAACTTTGATGACTTTCAATTGTAAAGGTCAGTTTTGAAATGAGAGACGCAAGACTGCAGATGTTAGAATCAGGGACAAAAAAACTTAGGAGGAACTTAGCAGTACAGGCAGCATGGGATTGTCGTTGTTTATCGGCTTGTACTTGCTGGAATTTAGATGATTGAAGGGGGATCTTATAGAGACTTACAAAATGTTTAAGGGGTTGGACAGGCTAGATGCAGGAAGATTGTTCCCGATGTTGGGGAACTCTAGAACAAGGGGTCACAGTTTAAGGATAAGAGGGAAGTCTTTTAGAACCGAGATGAGAAAATCATTTTTCACACAGAGTGGTGAATCTGTGGAATTCTCTGTCACAGAATGTAGTTGAGGCCAGTTCATTGGCTATATTTAAGAGGGAGTTAGATGTGGCCCTTGTGGCTAAAGGGATCAGGGGTATGGAGAGAAGGCAGGTACAGGATACTGAGTTGGATGATCAGCCATGATCACATTGAATGGCGGTGCAGGCTCGAAGGGCCGAATGGCCTAGTCCTGCACCTATTTTCTATGTTTCTATGTTTAGGATCGTGGACCGAACAACAAGACTGCTGCAAACAACAAGATGATGCTCGACCCGCTGGAGAAAGAAATTCCCCATTGATGCACTCTGGTGAATACATTTGGGCCATGGGGAGTCATCCACATGAGCTATTCCTTCCCCCTAAGTCTCAGCCTCCCAGTGTGGTCCGGATCCACCCGGGCCACAGCTGCCTCTCTGTCAGCTGACACATCTCCTCTGCCAAAGATAGACACAAAATGCTGAAGGGACAGGCAGCATCTCTGGAGTGAAGGAATGGGTGACGTTTCGGGTCGAGACCCTTCTTCAGACTCTGGCATGTGTGGTTGGCGAGGCTGCTGCCCGTCCCTCTTGCCTGCCTCCCTTGCTCCCCTCCATCACCTCCATCTTTCCCCTCCCCTCCACCTCCCTCCTCCACTTCACTCCTCCCCCTCCATCACCTCTCTCTTTCGCACTCTTTCCCCTGCCGTCTCCACCTCCTCCCCTCCCCCCTCCACTTCCCCTCCTCCCCCCTCCATCACCTCCTCTCCTCCCCCTTCTATCCCCTCCGTCTCCACCTCCTTCCCTCCCCTCCTCCACCCCTCTCTCCCCTCCTCCATCACCTCCCTCCTCCCCCTCTCCCCTCCCCTCTTACCCCTGCCGTCTCCACCTCCTTCCCCTCCCCTCCTCCACCCCTCTCTCCCCTCCTCCATCACTCCCTCCTCCCCCTCTCCCCTCCCCCTCTCCCCTCCTCCCTCCTCCACCCCTCTCTCCCCTCCCCTCATTCCCTACCTCCCCCACCCCCCCCCCTCTATCCCCTGCCGTCTCCACCTCCTTCCCCTCCCCTCCTCCCCCGCACCTTCCTCTCTCCCCTCCTCCACTTCCCTCCCCCCCTCCATCACCTCCCCCTCTCCCCCCTCCTCTGCACCCCCTCCTCCCCCCGTGTCCCTCCCTCCCCTCAGGCTGTACTCTTCACTGCTGCCCCCACCTCCCACGCCAGTCTGTGCTGGACGCAGATACTCCTCGGGAGCTCTGTCCGTGCGACCGCAGCTCTGTCGTCTTCGCGTCCGGCCGCCCCCGGCTCCTTTCCGGTTCCTGCGAGCGCGGCGACGGCGACGGGAGGGGGCGGGGCGGAGGGAGGGGGGCGGGGCGGAGGGAGGGGGGCGGGGCGGAGGAAGGGGGCGGGGGGCGGAGGAGGGGCGGGACGGAGGGAGGGGGGCGGGCGGAGGGAGGGGGCGGGGCGGAGGGAGGGGCGGGGCGGAGGGAGGGCGGGAGGGAGGCGGAAGGAGGAGGGGCGGGAAGGAGGGAGGGGGCGGGAAGGAGCAGTGAGCGCCGGGCGGGGCGGGGCTGGAGTGAGCAGGGCGGGGCGGAGGGAGGGGGCGGGGCGGAGGGAGGGGCGGAGGGGAGGGGCGGGGCTGGGATGAGCGGGGCGGGGCGGGCGGGCTGGGAGTGAGGGAGGGCGGGAGCAGAGAGCGGGGGGCGGGGGCGGCGGGCGGCGGGGCGGAGCAGGGTGAGGGGGGAGTGAGGGAGGAGGGGCGCCGGGCGGGGCGCGGCTGCCTGTGTCGGAGGCCGGCGGGTCGGTCGCTGGGGGAGAGGAGCGGCACCGGCACCGGCACCGGCGCCGAGAGGAGCGGAGAGGATCGGCGCCGCCCGGAGCGGAGAGGAGGAGCGGAGCGGCCGCTTGATGTCGGGAATGATCTACCGCCAGAGCCACCATGAGAGCTGCCTGCGGGACCCCGCTGCCCACCGAGCGGCCCCGGCCTCGCCCCCCGCCCCGCCGCGCTTCCCCGGCCGCTCCGAGCCCGCGCCGGGGGGCCTCCTGAACGGCTGCTGCGCGGCGGGCGAGGCGGCGGCGGCGGTGTCCAGGCCGCGGGACCCCGGCCTCCCGCTCCCTCCCGCCGGCTCCGCAACCTCCCTCTCCTCGTTGTCGTCGTCGTCGTCGCCGGCCTCGTCGCTCTCCTCCTCGCCGGGGGAAGCGAGCACCGGGCCGGGGTTGGAGCCGGAGCCGGAGCCGGAGGCCGGCGCCGCTGCTGCTTGCCCGCGGCTGCGGGGCGACGGCAGCGGGGGTGAGGACAGCCCGGGCCCGGGCCGCGAGCAGCCTGGCAGCCCCGGGCCCGGCCACAACAAGGCTCCACACCACACGGACGGCAACCTCCGCCCCGGCAACTCCTTGCAAGCCAGTCGGCGGCAGAGCGCACCCGAGCAGCTGGAGGACGGGCTGGAGCTGGGGCTGGAGCTGCCGCCCGCCGCCACACTACCCAACGGCGAGGGAGCCAAGCCCAAGAAGCTGGCCATCGCCGACTACATCAGCAGGTAACCCACTCCCTCACTGCCCAGGCACACAGCCACTGCTACTCACCTTCACAAATCATAGGTAGACACAACACTGCTGGAGTAACTCAGCGGGTCAGGCAGCATCTGTGGAGAGAAGGAATGGGGCGACGTTTCGGCTCCAGACCCTCCTTCAGAAATGGCAAGTTGAGATCGCTGAGATTCAGTAATTTTGTAGCTGAAGGCACTTCGGCCAGCAGCAGATCGCTTAAATTCTGATCAAGAGACCAGAAACAAAAACACAGGCCTACGGTTAAAGTTCATAAGTGGTAGGAGCAGAATTAGGCCATTCGGTCCATCAGGGTCTACTCCTCCATTCAATCGTGGCTGGTCTACAGTGCCCTCCATAATATTTGGAACAAAGCCATCATTTATTTATTTGCCTCCACAATTTGAGATTTGTAATAGAAAAAAATCACATGTGTTTAAAGTGCACATTGTCAGATTTTAATAAAGGCCATTTTTATACATTTTGGTTAGAGCAGTACAAATTACAACAGTGTTTATACATAGTCCCTCCCCCTATCCTCATTTCAGGGTGCCATAATGTTTGGGCCACAGCAATGTCATGTAAATGAAAGTAGTCGTGTTTAGTATTTTGTTGCATATCCTTTGCATGCAATGACTGCTTGAAGTCTGCGATTCATGGACATCACCAGTTGCTGGGTGTTTTCTCTGGTGATGCTCTGCCAGGCCTGTATTGCAGCCGTCTTTAGCTTATGCTTGGTTTGGAGGCTAGTCCCCTTCAGTTTTCTCTTCAGCATATAAAAGGCATGCTCAATTGGGTGATTGACTTGGCCACTCAAGAATTGACAATTTTTAGCTTTGAAAAAACTCCTTTGTTGCTATAGCAGTATGTTTGGGATCATTGTCTTGATGTAGAATGAACCGCCGGCCAATGAGTTTTGAGGCATTTGTTTGAACGAGCAGATAGGATGTGTCTATACACTTCAGAATTCATTATGCTACTACCATCAGCAGTTGTGTCATCAATGAAGATAAGTGAACCAGTACCTTCAGCAGCCACACATGCCCAGGCCATAACACCCCCACCACCGTGTTTCACAGACAAGGTGGGATGCTTTGGATCTTGGGCAGTTCCTTCTCTCCTCCATACTTTGCTCTAGCCATCACCCTGATATAAGTTAATCTTCATCTCATCTGTTCACAAGACCTTTTTCCAGAACTGTGGTTGCTCTTTTAAGTATTTCTTGGGAAACTGTAACCTGGCCATCCTATTTTTGCGGCCAACCAATGGTTTGCATCTTGCAGTGTAGCCTCTGTATTTCTGTTCATGAAGTCTTCTGCGATCAGTGGTCATTGGCAAATCCACACCTGACTCCTGAGGAGTGTTTCAGATCTGACAGACAGGTGTTTGGGGATTTTTCTTTATTATAGAGAGAATTGCAGACATCAAACAGTCATTGCATGCAAAGGATATGTAACAAAATACTAAAGATGACTACTTTCATATACATGACATTGCTGTGTCCCAAACATTATGCTGCCCTGAAATGGAGGGACTATGTATAAACACTGCTGTGATTTCTTCATGGTGAAACCAAAATGTATAAAAATGGCCTTTAATAAAATCTGACAATGTGCACTTTACCCACATGTGATTTATTTTTATATTACAAATCTCAAATTGTGGAGTACAGATGCAAATAAGTAAATGATGGGTCTTTGTCCCAAACAACATGGAGGGCACTGTATCTCTCCCCCTTAACCCCATTCTCCTGTCTTCTCCCCATAACCCCTGACACCTGTACTGATCAAGAATCTATCTATCTCTGCCTTAAAAATATCCATTGACTTGGCCTCCACAACCTTCTGTGACAATGAACACAGATTAACCACTCTCTGACTAAAGAGATTTCTCCTCATCACCTTCCGAAAGGAACGTCCTTTAATTCCGAGGAACTGTTTGGTCATGTACAAGTTATTTCCTCAATCAGCAGCCCTGTTGGGTTGGATAACAATGAGTTAAGAGTCGCTGGAAGTGTCGCTATTAGAAATTTACTGCGTTTTTCAAAAAAACAGAATATGAGCAGTATTTATGAATAAACAATGATGTGGTGAATATTTGGAATATGCGAACCTGGGTAGGTGCAAGAAATGGACATAATTGTGAAAATATCTCTTGTTTTAGATTATTTCAAATATCAAGCTGCTACTTTGCATTTATCAATGAAACCATTCCTTGCGGGCTAAGGCGTGGTAGTATAAACACTTTTGGACACCACAAGACCACTCATTTCAAGTTTGAGAATTCCGTTCTTTCAAATTGTGGTTTGACATTTGGAGTTCCCTAATCCCAAATATAGTTTGACTTCGGATGAAGATTGTCTTTGTCCCAAGTTTTTTTTAACGACTGCTTTTCCCGAAAACAAAACTTGTAGTTTAAGTGTAATACATATCAGGATTATTGGAAGCGCTGTTCGAAGATGTTTTAAACATATTAGCGAATTCATAGAACAATGAAATGTGCAGTACAGCGGTGTATAGTCTATTCAGTCAGTTTTGTAAAATGTTTAAATGTTTTTTGGACTTTTCATTTTAGAATAAAGTCGAGGAAGTAAGATGATGCGCGACAATGTATACTCAGTACATTTCCAAAGAGGCGCCAGAAACGCAGGCTTTTGGCTGTGGCTTTGGAACAGGGACATTAATAATTGTCCATTGGATTTTTTAAATTGAGAGGTTTTGATAAAGAAGATGAGGCAAAATTGTTTGTCAATGCCACAGACAAATCAGTAGTAATTATGATCTGGAAACCAATGTCTGGATAGGCTCTAAAAGTAGATTCAGAAATAACTTTCAGAATCACTTTTGAGCTAAATTATAAGGAAGGGAAAGAGAAGAGTAGGGCAATTTCACAGCTCTCGGATCCAGCAAAGAACGAAACACAAAGTGCTGGAGTACTTCAGCATGTCATGTCTGAAATGTTACCTATCCACGTTCTCCAGAGATGCTGCCTGACCCCCTGAGTTACTCCAGCACTTTGTCTTTTGCTTGATTCCAGCACCTACAGTTGCGGTATCTCCAGATGCATTACATTACCTGCTCTATCACATGATTCTGAAACATTTCCTTCATTTCAGTAAGCAGCAGATTGCATTTCTTTACAGACAATCTTTTGCAAAAACAATTGTGCCTCCCATTTTACACAGTCATATGGTGGCACAAATTCTGACATTTCTTGCCTGGGCTGTTGGATGGAAACGTTTCATGGTAGGAAAACTGAGCCAACGGAATTTACCTAGTGTCGCATACGGTGTGAAAATAGGTGTTGCCATCCAATGTGGACCCATAGGACATTTAAAGCTCACTGGCAGTTCTGCAGTTGCTTGTCACGTCAGTGCTTTCCAGACTTCCAGGCTTGAGTGTGCTTGCAGTAAAGTATGGATGGTCAGATGTATTCAATGTTGAGATAGTGCACCTCAGCTTCATATCCGTAAAAACTAATGGTTGTAGCACGACCTTGTTCATTGACAGGAGAACATGTGATCTAGCCCATTGGACATTTATAATTATGCAGATATCTAAAGCCTAGTTTGCCCTATTTCTTTGGTGACATTGACTTCAACTAGGAAATCTAGCACAAGGACTACAGTGTATTGTACAGTGTATGAATTAATAATTGCATTTGGTAAGTCCCTGATATTTTGGCTATGCTTCTGAGGAGGTGCCGAACAAATGATATGGAGATGGAAAACAATTGAAGCTTGTTGCAGGATAATCTCTTTTAGGGTAATCTCATTTTAAAATGCTGGTGCCATTCAGCGATATTTAACAACTAGTACCATAGAAGTAAGAAATTTTAAAACAATAACTTTTAAGAATTTCAAACATCTATCACCAGCAAACACTAATAGCTTTTCAGTTTAATGTTTTATAATTTATGTTTAAGATAGAAAACCTTTTGTCTCTCTGTTTCTAACACTGTAATCTCCATTCAAATAAAGGACATTTTAGAGAATCGTTTTCTCCAGTATGGTGGACAATTGCAGTGAAACTAAAGTCTGGTTGCAGGGAATATTGATAGATTCGGTATTTCAAATCAGTCAATAAGTTGGAGGCTTCTGGAATTGATGGTAAAAAGTCTGTATTTTATAAGTTTGTTGAAGTCAGGACTTTTATCAGAGAATAAATAACATAGAATGATATCTACAAGAGGTCTGTATAAGAGTGTTGACCCAAAACATCACTCATTCCTTCTATCCAGAGAAGCTACTCCAGTATTTTTGTATCTATGTACAAGTGAATTCTTTCCAAATATATTTGAAGATGAACATTGAGTTAGAAGTGCTGTTTTACTCTAAATGCAAATGTTTTCATTTCCATTGGTTGTAGAGCTTGCCTGGGTGCCAACAGTGGATTAACCCAGTCTGTCATATCAGATAGGCAGAGCATGGAGACACAGAGCTACAGAGCAGTGAAACTGGCCATTCGGCCCGAGTCATCCATGCCAATCGAGCTGCTTAACTGATTTGTTCAGTTAGGTTGTCCCATGTGTTCACCACATTCACATATATTCAAATTACTATTCTAATCAAAAAGCAGTATATCTTCAGATTAAAAACGTATCCGATAACAATCTTTTCAATGCCAATATCAGGCTTGAATTTGCCCATGAATGTGTTCATGACATTTGTTAGATTAAAAGACTGCTATACTGCCAAATATCATTAATATCAACTTTTGGAACGTTATACTCTAAAATTAGTAGTTTAAAGTTTCAAATGTGTAATTTAATGTATTGCCCTTTACATTAAAATATGGCAAATTATGCTTTGAACATGTCGTCACTTCAATTTAATCTTTCCATCAGCACCTTGTCCAATTCTACTGTAACCTTTGAGTGGAGAGTGAATTAATTTTCCTCCTCATGAAACAATCTCACCCTACAATCCAGACTAATAATTACAAATTACCATCAGAGTGTGCTGTATGTAACTGATAAATCACAAAAATCATTCTGTTTGCCATCATGTTGCCCAAGAATTTTCAGTTCGGAGTGTAGCATCAGCAAGCAACACTGACCACTGACAAATATTGGGCTTTCTCTCCCAAATGCTGTTGCATCTTTGATGACTGGTGCTGTTGGGTATCCATTTAGCTGGATATCTGGTTTCAAACAGATTAGATTTCAGCGGGCTTCTTGCACTTTGGGATGTCAAACCAGGACAGTAAAGGGTAGAGTCCTGGAAAGTGTTGCAGAACAGAGATATGGAAATACAGGAGCGTAGTTCCTAAAATGTCATGTCAGGCAGACCCGTGTGGTGAAGAAGGTGGTTGGCACATTTGCCTTCAGTGTCGGGGTTCTCGAGTACAAAAGTTGGGACATCATGATTTAGCCATTCAGGTTGTTGATGTGCAGTTCTGGATACCCAGCTTTAGGAAGGATGTCATGAAGATGGAAAGGGTAGCCTGAGCTTGCAGACCTGAGTTATAGGAAGTGGTTGGATATGCTAGAGCTTTTTTTCTTTGGAGTGTAGGAGGCTGACTTGTGAACTTAATGAAGTATACAAGATCATGAGGGGGATGGATAAGGTGCACAGTCAGCCATTTTCCCAGTTAGAGGATTCAAAAGCTACAGGGTGAGTGAGGCTTCAGGTGTGAGGGGAGAGATTTAAGAGTGATTTTGAACAACCTTTTCACTGAGGGTGTAGGAAGGAACTGCAGACACCAGTTCAAACTGAAGATAGACACAAAAAGGTGGAGTAACTCAGCTCTGGAGAAAAGGTCACGTTTCGGGTCGAGACCCATTTTCCACATTGCGGATTGAGGCCTCGATCCGAAACGTCACCTATTCCTTTTCTCCAGATATGCTGTCAATCTGAAGAAGGGTTTCGGCCCGAAACGTTGCCGTTTTCCTTCGCTCCATAGATGCTGCTGCACCCAATGAGTTTCTCCAGCACTTTTGTCTACCTTCGATTTTCCAACATCTGCAGTTCCTTCTTAAAAGACATGCTATCTGACCCGCTGATTACTCCAGCTTTTTGTGTCTTTTTCACTGAGTCTAGTCTGTATCTGGAATGAGCTGCCAGAGGAAGCTATGGGAATGGATACAGTTACAAGTTTTTTTAATATATTTGAACAGCAAGTGTTGAAACAGACATGGGCCAAATGCAGACAAGGGGAAAGGTACGGCAGAATAGAGAAAATCTCAGTGAAAATGTGAGTCCTGGCAAAATCCTCGTTATCTCCCCTGCACCCTTTCTAGCTTGACAACATATTTTCTATAACATGACACCCAAAACTGAACATAATATTCTAAATGTGGCCTCACCAACGTAACATGACCTCCCAACTCAGCATCACAATGTGCTGGTACCACACAATTTGCCTGTGATGCAACTTTCAAGGAACTATGTATCTGTACTCATAAATCCCTCTTCTCTACAACACTCCCCAGAGTGTTGGTCTTGCCCATGTTAGACGTGCCAAAATGCAACACATCACATTTCAGTATTAAATTCTATCATTCCTCAGCCTACCTAATTAACCAATCAAGATCCTGCTGCAATTTTTGACAACCATCTTTACCTACTTTAGTGTCATCTGCAAACTTGCTGAACATGTATATTCCCATCCATATTACTTGTATAAATGACAAACAGCAATAGGCCCAGCAACAAACCCAGAGACACACCATTAGTCACAGGCCTCCAGTCCAAAAAGCTACCTTCCACCATCACCCTCTGCTTCCTTCCATGAAACCAATTTTCCATCCATTCAGCTATCTTTCCTTGGATCCCATGCGATCTAACCTTCCGGAACAGCCTCCAATATGGAACCCTGTCAAATGCCTTGCTGGAGTGCATATATACGCCTACAGGTCTGCTGTCATTAACCTTTTTGGTCACATCTGATTTGTAAAACACATAAGTAGTTGTGTGAAATTTATCCAGTTTACATTTTTTTTCTTGACAAAAGCACATTATGAGCACTGAATCCAATACACTAAAATTCTAGTGGATTTCTGCTTTATCTGGAGTCTTTGCATGTGATGAAGTAAAGAGATGGAGTTGCATGCGTAAAAATGTGATTGGTGGAGATTGAAGAGCAAACGAGAGTTGCAGATGTTGCAAATAAATGTTTAAGAAAGAACTGCAGATGCTGGAAAATCGAAGGTAGATAAAAATGCTGGAGAAACTCAGCGGGTGAGGCAGCATCTATGGAGTGAAGGTAATAGGCAACGTTTCGGGCCTCTAAAGAAGGGTTTTGGCCCAAAGCGTGCCGAAACATTTATTTCCTTAGGTGCAAATAAATGTTTTTGGCTATTATCCAATGTCTTGAGATCTGTATTTTTTGTACTTTGGTTTTTGTTTGCAGTATAATACTTAATTTATTTTCATTGACATTGGATCATATAAAGCAGGTGGTCCTTGAACAAGCCATTGTGTATTTTCTTTATAATATTATTAATCAAAATCGGTCTTTTTTTTGTTTTAGTCCAGGCTTCATTGTTACTTCATTTCCAAAGTTATCCTCACTGAGGAGCTCACAAATCTGTTCCTTTTCGCAGCAGGACACACTGGAGTTATTTTTTTTTGGAGAACACCATTTCATCCTGTACAGAAGCATATTTGGGTAAAGTATGTGGCCATGAATAACCACATTATAGCAAGTGATGAACATCTTGCATGTGTCATAACAAAGTTCTAGTATTGTTGTTCGGCCTTTTTTGAAATGCTCCTGTGACTAGAAGGGAACTCCTATTCTCTCACAGTTCAATGCAGGGCAATATTAGCGCTGGGTGCGACGTGGTGAGGCAAGGTGTACTGGCAACACATTTCTCATAGATGTGTGTTCTATTACCTCTATTGAATAACTGAGAAAATCATCAGCTGCTAGATATTTGTATCGGTTTATCATCATTATGTGTATCAGGATACAATGTAAAGCTTTGCATGCTATCCAACTCGTACTATACACAAGTACAGGCAAATTACACAACTACAACTGGATAGTGTAAAGCAGAAAATAGCAGTGTGAAAAAATATAGTGAGAGCATTATGGTGTTGGTTACAGGGCAAAATTCCAAGATCTGCAGTAGGATAGTTTGGAAGATTGGGATTACATCCTATTTTATGAGAGGACCATTCAATAGTTTGATTACTACAGGGAAGAAGTTGTTTCTGCATCCGGTGGCATGTGCTTTCAAGCTTTTGTGTCTTCTACCTGCCAGGAGAGGGAAGAAGAGGGAATGATCAGGTAAGAAAGGTCCTTGAATATATTAGCTGCTTTCCAAAGGAAGCATGATGTATAGATAGTTATTAGTCAGGAAGCTGGTCTGTATGATGGACTGGGTTCCATCATAACTCTGCAATCTCTTGCAGTCTTGGGCAGAGCTGTTACCAAACCAAGCTGCGATGCATCCCAATAGAATGCTTTCTACAGTGCATCTGCAGCAGTTAGTAAGAATTGTTGGAGACATTTATAGAGTTTTCTGAGAGAACCCATGATAGAAATTGATATATAACAATTGCAGCCTCAAGCATGGAAGAGATACCTCTAATGCTATCTCCACACAATCCTCCTAATTCAATGGAAGGATAAGTAAAGCAATGTCATAGCCTTTCTCAAGATCGTAATTTCATTTGATTAGCAATTGTTGAGGCCACATTATGCAACTATCCAACACCAGCTGGAGCACAGTGCACACTTCTTGTCACTGTTCCATAGGATAGATATGATTACACAAGAGGATGTTTACCAAGATGTAGCCTGGAATGGAACATTATAGACATGAAAAGAGACCAGAAAGGTTGGATTTGTTTTTTTTGGAGTGGTGGAGATTGAAGAGAGACCCCCCCCCAGATGAATACCTAGTTATTATAGGAACAGATAGGGTAGATGGTGGGAAAGGTTTCCCCAAAGCAGATGTATTTAATCTAGAGGACATAGCCTTAATGTATACATGACCCATTTTGTCGTTTCTATTCATACGCTTACATACTAGCAGTTCATCACTGAGGCATATTTAGTTTCTGCAGTGCCAAATTGCTCATGACGCTATGATTATGCGTTAACAGGCAGTTAGATAATTCAAGGGGAGTGTTAAGACAATTTTTCCAGTATTTCCAGTAATATGGAATTCTCCAAACTCTGCCTAATCACTATTACTAAAAGGAAAATAAATGAGGATAATTCCTGTCAAGTACGAAAAGGTGGAATTGTAGGATCATGGAATGTTTTTGGAGAATATTTCTTTGGATGTTGTCCCAGCTGCCATTAAGCATGTCGGAGAATAATTAATGTCTAGACATATTGAAAACGTCAGACTTCATGAAAGCTGAATAGTAGCAACAGGACAGTTCGTGTGTAATCCCTGCAGGAAGTCAGAGACAGGTGTTAAATTGTGAACAGAAATGGTCAGCTGAGTAAATGTGACTACTGATAACTTCTATAACAGATTTCAAGTGGATAGGTGATGCTTCAAGTCGAGACCCTTCTTCAGACTGATAGAAACATAGAAATTAGGTGCAGAAGTAGGCCATTCGGCCCTTCGAGCCTGCACCGCCATTCAATATGATCATGGCTGATCATCCAACTCAGTATCCCGTACCTGCCTTCTCTCCATACCCTCTGATCCCCTTAGCCACAAGGGCCTCATCTAACTCCCTCTTAAATATAGCCAACGAACTGACCTCAGCTACCCTCTGTGGCAGAGAGTTCCAGAGACTCACCACTCTGTGTGTGAAAAAAGTATTTCTCATCTCGGTCTTGAAGGATTTTCCCCTTATCCTTAAGCTGTGACCCCTTGTCCTGGACTTCCCCAACATCGGGAACAATCTTCCTGCATCTAGCCTGTCCAACCCCTTAAGAATTTTGTAAGTTTCTATAAGATCCCCTCTCAATCTCCCAGGAATCAGTCTGGTGAACCTTCCCTGCACTCCCTCTATGGCAATAATGTCCTTCCTCAGATTTGGAGACCAGAACTGTACGCAATACTCCAGGTGTGGTCTCACCTAGACCCTATACAAATGAAGTAGAACCTCCTTGCTCCTATACTCAAATCCTTTTGCTATGAAAGCTAACATACCATTCGCTTTCTTCACTGCCTGCTGCACCTGCATGCTAACTTTCAATGACTGGTGTACCATGACACCCAGGTTTCGCTGCATCTCCCCTTTTCCTAATCGGCCACCATTTAGATAATAGTCTGCTTTCCTGTTTTTGCCACCAAAGTGGATAATCTCACATTTATCCACATTATACTGCATCTGCCAAACATTTACACACTCACCCAGCCTATCCAAGTCACCTTGCAGTCTCCTAGCATCCTCCTCACAGCTAACACTGCCCCCCAGCTTAGTGTCATCCACAAACTTGGAGATATTGCCTTCAATTCCCTCATCCAGATCATTAATATATATTGTAAATAGCTGGGGTCCCAGCACTGAGCCTTACGGTACCCCACTAGTCACTGCCTGCCATTGTGAAAAGTACCTGTTTACTCCTACTCTTTGCTTCCTGTTTGCCTGCCAGTTCTCTATCCACATCAATACTGAACCCCCAATGCCGTATGCTTTAAGTTTGTATACTAATCTCTTATGTGGGACCTTGTCGAAAGCCTTCTGGAAAACCAGATACACCACATCCACTGGTTCTCCCCTATCCACGCTACTAGTTACATCCTCGAAAGATTCCACAAGATCCTTGGTAAACCAGCATCTAAAGTTCCTTGTTTCTACATCTTGAATAATTTTAGTTTCTGTTTATGAAAAGCAATGAGTTATGGTCTTTGGACTTCATTTATTGCAACAGTATTCTCTTTTGCAGTTTGTTTTCTAATTTTCATCATGTCATTTTAATTGATTGTGAAGAGGCTTTAGCTTGAGTTTTCATTTACTTGGTTTGGCTTCAAAATACAGTTCTTTTTGTGAAGACACATTCAATAATTGATGTTGTTTATAGCACAGTAAGTGTGACTTGCCCATAACTGTAATAATTATACAGAAAGACTTTATTTTCCCAAATTCCTCTCTTACCTTTGAATATTTATTTAATTTTTGCAAAAGAAAATTACAAAGGGTGTTTTGACTTCAGGCTCAGATGACATAAAACGTAATTTAAAATGTCTACTGTGTGACTGAGGGAATAATCACTAATGCTTTAGTTAAAAGAAGTTTTCTCTTTAAAGCTCGCTCTTTTTCTGTAGAATCTCAGATGTTCCCCATTGATGACTGCATGCATTGATGTTATGCAGTCTCTAGGATTTTAATTTTTCATAATGTTTGGGTGTTTGTACAATAGTTCTATTATTTCTGTATGTATGCGTTTCTGAATGCTGTTCGTTTTTTGACCTTGTTGCCTTGTATTTGCATGGGCATTGGTATAATTTATTAGCACCAGCTTTTCTGCTATGTTGATTCCCCCATACCTCTTTTATATATTTGAAATATAGGACATTACATTTATTCTTTTGCAGTTCAGAGCTCAGAGCTTATTCATGTTGTGTTTAATAGCCTGATGGCTGTAGGGAAGAAGCTGTTCCTGAACCTGGACATTACAGTTTTCAGGCTCCTGTACCTTCTACCTGGTGGCAATGGTGCGATGAGTGTGTGGCCAGGATGGTGTGGGTCCTTGATGATTTTGGCTGCCTTTTTGAGGCAGTGACTACGATCGATCCCTTTGATGGTGGGGAGGTCAAAGCCCGTGATGGACTGGGCAGTGGTCACACCATTTTGTAGCCTTTTTCGCTCCTGGACGTTCAAGTTGCCGAACCAGGCCACGATGCAACCAGTCAGAATGCTCTCTACCGTGCACCTGTACTCTATTTTACTTTGTCCACAATTGGACCCTTCATTTTGGTAACTTTGGTAAACATAAAACAAGTATCATAATCACAGGTAAGAACATTTAAAAAAAATCTTGATTATACTTAGCAGTGCATACCTGCCAACCATTCCGATTTGGGCGGAATTCTTCCGATTTTTCCATCCCAATTCCGAATTCCGATTTTTTTTCCTCAATATTCCGAAAAAAATTGGAATTCGGAATTGGGATGGAAGCGTGCATGCGACCCATGGCGGCGGCGGCGGCGAGGAGACAGCGAGAGAGCGCACCGCGCCTGCGCCGCTTATGGGGGCACGCACGGGTGTACGTCAGCACGCAGACGCATGACCCCGCCCCGCCACGGGTTCGGCGTCACTTGCCCCCCCCCACCCGCACTGACGTCACTTTCCCGCCCTCACTGACGTCACTTTCCCGCCCCTCACTGACGTCACTTTCCCGCCCCTCACTGACGTCACTTTCCCGCCCCTTACTGACGTCACATACCCTGCCCCTTACTGACGTCACGTGCCCCGCCCTCACTGACGTCAGACTAATAGGATTCCGATTTTTCGTTCTCACAAGTTGGCAGGTATGGCAGTGTATAAATATACTGGGGCAGCCATTGCCCTCAGGATCGACGTTACCTCATGGTATCAAAACATCAAGTGTGTATGTAAATCTGACCAATCCAGTCACCTGGCTCATCAAAACAAAAGGAGTAGTAACTGTTTAGCCAAAATATGAGGCTTAATTTATGAATTAAACTATTGAATTTTAATTTTGTTTGTGATAGAAAAATAAATCTGTCATCCATTCTACAATTCTTAGAATTGTAGAATGGATGAATAATTTTCATGTGTAGGGAGGAACTGCAGAACTTTAAACCAAAGACAGACACAAAAGGCTGGAGTAACTCAGCGTGTCAGGCAGCATTTCTGGGGTAAAGAAATAGGTGACGTTTCAAGCAAGACCCTTCTTCAGACTGATTCATAAATCATTTTCATGATTTGTATTTCATGATTATGCCATATGTGTGGTAAATAACCTCACATTTAAATGAATTGTTCATATTTCAGCAGTAACGGCACAGTGATGACTATTTTTTACTTTTACATGCAGTTTAAATTTAATTTTGCTTCATCAGTAACATCTCATTTTATAATGCTACAAGTGCTACAAGAACTTTCTGAAAGGGACAACCACTGTCTGTGCATTTTCGCTCTCGAGATCTGGCTTGCAGCTCTTTGCACTCCAGTTGTGATGGCTTCTTGTTACTGGTCTCAGTTATCCAAAGTTGGTTTTCAGCACTCATGCCAGAATGTTTGGTGACTTTGAGTTTTCGTCTCTCTCCTGGACTGGTGATTTTCGGTGATGTCTATCTGTGGTTTTTGTACATCAATTTGGAAAGTTTTTATTGCTAGGAAACCGTTACTAGCTTGTGTGATTCACACTTCAGTAAATGCTGTTTCCACAAAACTAAGTTAAATCTATTTATTTTGATTTATATCTTAATGAATGCCTTCTTCAGTACTGCATGTTCGTTGTATATGCAGAAATTTTATGTAAAGAGATTGTTATGCATAATTGAAGCAATAATAAAATAATGAACTGCATTTTTCCTGGAATTATTTTGTTTTTTTGTGTGTATTTTCTTTTTGATGTTTTTTGTTCAAATATTTCACATGTAAACACACATGTGATTTGGAATGGTAGGCAACTGGATTTTGCTAATTATTGAAGAGACAGACAAGCAAAGTTAATTGACTTATCCTTTTAAACTCGTTTTCTGGCTTCTGGGTATTATAACTGGTTGAAGTATGTTTTTCTAAGGTCTGGTTTTCATTTTCTTTGAACCAGAAATAATACATTTGGTCCTAGCCAACTGAACCAATTATGAATAAACCCACTGGTTTTAAAACCAGTATCATGGCCTTTGAATGTAAAACAGAGCAAGAAATAATTTCAGGTGTGTACATTTATGTGTACACCTGTGTGTGCATGTTCTTAAATACTTGATGAAGTAATCAATCCATGTCAAATAAGCAATGGCTTGACACCCAAAAACACTCTAGCACCAAGGACTGCTGGGTCTCCCAGTTCTTAATTATTTTACTCTCCTTCTCATTCCCATACCGAATAGGATGGAGAGTTAAAATGGTTAGCAACTGGGCGATCTATCCTTGGCCTCCTCCATGCCCCTTGAACTGCTCACATTTCTTCAACCATCTCCCACTTCCCCAGTCATCCTGCTCCTTTCCTTCACACATTCATTATCATCCCTGAGTTTCCGGGTCCCCTTCCACCCATGTTCAGTCCTCTAGCTTTGTATTTCATTCCTTCTCTCTTTACCTCTAGCCTCTGTCACTTACTCCACCCATCCGCCAGATCCGTCCCCCCCGTACGTGTGTTTACCTATCATTTGACAAGCTTTGTCCTGCTCCCACCTCTCTCCCAGCTTTCTCTCCACACTCCAAATCAGTCTGAAGCAAAGATCCTATAGCGGGCAAGATAGCCCACTCAAAGAAAAAGATGTAGTACGGCCATGGGCAGATTCATGGGTAATATTCGGCCCCATTTCCATAACCGGCTTCCGTCTCCGCACCAAAGATCCCATAGCAGAGCAAAGATACTAGTGCGGAGACGGAAGGCGGTTACGAAAACATCCTCGTAAAAATAAATGTTCTTTGGTAAAAATCTTCTCATTTTCAGAATTATAATTTATTAACACAAACTGTTCCCCCGCAACGTTGATTACACTGCGAGTCGGGTCGGGTTACTGAAATGGATGAAAAAAAGGCCCACGTTCCACTCCGTTGCGTACTACACGTCAGCCCATTGCATTTCGAAGGAGTGGGCTATAGGAGCTTTGGTTTGAAGAATGGCACCGAACTGAAACATTGTGTAACCATTTCCTGACCTGCTGAGTGCACATGAAGAGCATCTGGCAGGCAAGGAAAATCTTAAGACATCCTACTCATACTCATGCTTACTTTATTAGCCAAGTATGTTTTGCAACAAATGAGGAGTTTGATTAGATTACGAGTAATAGGATGGCTAGAGAAATAATTTCTCCCCTTAAAGATGAGCTTGGCAGTCTTTGTGTATAATCAAAGATATGGGGAGATATTAAATGATTATTGCTCATCATTGTTTACTGAAAAGAAGATTCTAGAAACTTAGAAATTGAGGCATATGAGTTGTGGTGTTTTAGACCAAGGGGTCCCAACCTGAGGTAAATTTCACCTACCCAGGGGGTAAATTTGTTGATTCTGGATTTGTTAAAAACAGTATTTTAAAATGTCCCCTTTGTCGGTTGCGGTAGAAAGTGTAAACTCAAATTACTGAACAAAACAGAGTGGGGGTAAATTTACTTTTAAAAAGTTGCCAGGGGTAAACGGGACAAAAAAGGTTGGGAACCCCTGTTTTAGACCATATACAAATTGCCAAGGAGGAGATATTGGTGGTTTAAAAGTGCATTAAGGTGGACAAATCCCCAGTGACAAAGTGCACTTTATGACTTTGTATGACTGTGCCTTGTTGCTTTTCACATAGTATGGCTGTATGGTAACTCAAATTTCACTGTACATTAATTGGTACATGTGACAATAAACTGATCTTGAAACCTTGAAATTAAAAATATATATATTGTGACGGCCTTGCAGCAATATTTGCATCATCGTTAGGCACTGGCAATGTTCCAGAACACTGGAAGGTGGCTAATGTTGTACCATTATTTAAGAAAGGCAGCACGGACATGCCAGGGAACTACAGACCAGTGAGCCTGAGGTCTGTGGTGGGAAGATAAACAAAATGCTGGAGTAACTCATGGGCTCAGGCAGCATCACTGGAGAAAAGGTGGTGGAAAAGTTGTTAGAGGAGATTCTGAGGGATAAGACCTCCCACCATTTGGATCGGCATGGACTGATTAGATAGTCAGCTGAGCTTTTTGTGTGTGGGAAATCGTACCTCCCGAGCCTGACAGCCGTTGTAAGAGGTCACCAAGTGGATTGATGAAGGATGGGCAGTGGATATTGTCGCAATGGAGTTTCGCAAGGCCTTTTACTGCCCCACATGGGAACTTAGTCTCAAAGGTTAGATTACATGGAGTCAGAGGTGAACAAGCCAATTGGATTCAAAATTGGCTTGATGGAAGGAGTCCAAGGGTCACCACTAAGTGTTAAAGAAGGAACTGCAGATGCTGGAGAATCGAGGGTACACAAAAGGCTGGAGAAACTCAGTGGGTGCAGCAGCATCTAAGGAGCGAAGGAGATAGGCGACGTTTCGGGTCGAGACCCTTCTTCAGACTGGTCAGGGATCAGGGAAACGAGAGATATAGATGGTGATGTGGAGAGATAAAGAACAATGAATGAAAGATATGCAAAAAAGTATTGATGATAAAGGGAACAAGCCATTGTAAGCTGTTTGTAACAGCAAGGGTTAACAGAATTGAGAAAATTCAATGTTTAAGCCCGGAGGATGCAGACTCCCCAAAATATGAGGTGCTTTCCTCCAACTTGGAACACCACCAGTGGTGTGCATCTGTACAAGTAATTGACAATGTTATTTGAGACCACATTGAGAAGGATATAACTTGGAGTTAGAAAGGTTGTGTGCTGTTCTGACAAGTCATTCAAATGCTAATAGGGCAACCTGCATATGTTAACAAAGAGATTGGGAAGTTGCAAAGGGTATAAATCCACCTGTATGTTTGATTGGGCGGATCGGGACCATTATATTTTTGAGCGCAGGAGGCTAAGTGGTCACTTTATTGAGGCCTACTATGGTCATAAGAACAGCATAATTGATAGTATTTTATGGAATTGGTTTTGAAAGTCTGTGGGAATTACTGTAATAGACATTAAACTTGGGATACAGCACAGAAACGGGCCCTTTGGCCCACTGTCCGCGCTGACCAGCGATCACCCCATACACTAACGCTATTTTACACACTACGGATAGTTTCACAACTTACCAAAGCCAATTGACCAACAAAGCTATGCATCTTTGAAGTTTTGGGAGAAACCGAGGCACCCGGCGAAAACCCACGTGGTCACAGGGAGAACATACAGAATGCGTACAGACTGCACCCGTAGTCAGGATCTCTGGCGCTGTACGGTTCTACCGCTGCGTCACTGCAATCCCTTAATATTTTCAACACTCTCCAGCCTTTACACAAAATTGAAATTACGCTTAATACATATTTCACCAATTTTTGCTTTGACAGGTATTATTTTTCCAGCTGAAATGAGCTGAAGCTAGTTTAGAATAGAGATTAACAAAATTACATATGTAGTTGCATTTATGTAAATAATTAATGGTGGATTTATTAGTTTTCTCTTCCTCTGAATTGAATATACACTGCCGTCCATAATGTTTGGGACAAAGACCGATCATTTATTTATTTGCCTCTATTCCACAATTTGAGATTTGTAATAGGAAAAAAAATCACATGTGGTGAAAGTGCACATTGTCAGATTTTAATAAAGGCCATTTTTATACATTTTGCTTTCACCATGTAGACATTTTAGCAGTGTTTATACATAGTCTCCCCATTTCAGGGCACCATAATGTTTGGGACATAGCAATGTCATGTAAATGAAAGTAGTCATGTTTAATATTTTGTTGCATATCCTTTGTATGGAATGACTGCTTGAGGTCTGTGATTCATGGACATCACCAGTTGCTGGGTGTCTTCTCTGGTGATGCTCTGCCAGGCCTGTATTGCAGCCATCTTTAGCTTAGTTTTGGGGGCTAGTCACCTTCAGTTTTCTCTTCGGGATATAAAAGGCATGCTCAATTGGGTTCTGATCGGGTGATTTACTTGGCCATTCAAGAATTGACAATTTTTTAGTTTTGAAAAACTCCTTTGTTGCTTTAACAGTATGTTTGGGATCATTGTCTTACAGTAGAATGAACCGTTGGCCAATGAGTTTTGAGGCATTTGTTTGAACTTGAGCAGATAGGATGTGTCTATACACTTCAGAATTAATTATGCTACTACCATCAGCAGTTGTATCATCAATAAGATAAGTGAGCCAGTACCTTCAGCAGCCATACATGCCCTGGCCATAACACCCCCACCACCGTGTTTCACAGATGTGGTGGTATGCTTTGGATCTTGGGCAGTTCCTTCTCTCCATACTTTGCTCTTACCATCACTCTGATATAAGTTAATCTTCGTCTCATCTGTCCACAAGACCTTTTTCCAGAACTGTGGTTGCTCTTTTAAGTACTTCTTGGCAAACTGTAACCTGGCCATCCTATTTTTGCAGCTAACCAGTGGTTTGCATCTTGCAGTGTAGCCTCTGTATTTCTGTTCATGAAGTCTTCTGCGGACAGTGGTCATTGACAAATCCACACCTGACTCCTGAAATGTGTTTCTGATCTGTCGGACAGGTGTTTGGGGATTTTTCTATTTTATAGGGAGAATTCTTCTGTCATCAGCTGTGAAGGTGTTCCTTGGTCTGCCAGTCCCTTTGTGATTAGTAAGCTCACCAGTGCTCTCCTTATTCTTAATTATATTCCAAGCAGTTGATTTTGGTAAGCCTAAGGTTTGGCTGATGTCTCTAACAGTTTTATTCTTGTTTCTCAGTCTCATAGTTGCTTCTTTCATTGGCACAACTTTGGTCCTCATGTTGATAAACAGCTATAAAATGTTCCACATGTGATGGAAGGACTGGAGGAAAGACTAGGTGCTGAGGGCTCTCTTATACCTGCATGAAGGAGGCATTTAAACACACCTGAGCAATTACAAACACCTGTGAAGCCATGTGTCCCAAACATTATGGTGCCCTGAAATGGAGGGACTATGTATAAACACACCTGTAATTTCTACATGGTGAAACCAAAATGTATAAAAATGCCCTTTAATAAAATCTGACAATGTGCACTTTAACCACACGTGATTTTTTTTCTATTTCAAATCTCAAATTGTGGAGTAAAGAGGGAAATAAATAAATGATGTGTCTTGGTCCCAAACATTATGGAGGGCACTGTAAATTAAATTAGATTTGATTTTTAAAAGCTGGATTACGTATATTGTTTGGAAACTGTCTTTGTTCGAGCATTTTATTCCTTTGATTTCGTCAGAACTCTTTCATGTAACGCTTATTTGTGCCCTGTGAAAATATGCTTAAAAAAGGTTATACAAGCTTCCATAGAGGTTCTTTACTGTTTTACTTGAATTACACCCTGCTGTTTTGTTCAAAGAGCTCCTGCTATGTCATTTTGTGCACATTGTATATATGTTTTGGTAATCTTCTATCAAGTTGGATTTTCAGATGCAATCCAACTCTGGATTTTTCAGGCATGTTTTCTTTTAATAGGACACTGCTGTCTAATATTTAAATCCAATGTGAAAGAAATTACCCATGTAGAACTCGAAATTCAACATCGAATTTAAACTGCAAGTTCATAGTTCAACACATTTTTTGCAGTAAATGAGATTCTGAGGTGAACTGGTGAAGGTTTTAATTGCATTCATCAGACCACTGGAATGCTTTTAAAATATAAATTTAACTTTTCCTCGAGTTACAGCTCGGGATTATACATCATCAAAATAGGAGTAAAGAAAGAGGAATCTTGCACTTTGTGGAAAGGCACATGACATTGGATGACAAAACTAACAGTTGAGATGTTTGTCATCTTACAAAAATCTCAATGTGGCTGGCGGCCTAAATTCTAGCATTTTAAATGACTACAATTTTTTTGGACTGTGGTTGCAAAAGGCATGTGCACATTCTTTTTTTACATTCATATTACTTTTGAACACAAATCATATGTGAAATGTAAAACAAATCAGTTTTCTTGTCCTTTCTCCCTATCCCTTGATTCCTCTGATATCCTGAAATCTATTGATCTGTTTTGAATGTTAATCAATTATTCAGTCCTAAGGGATGGAGATTTCCAATGCTTCTCCAGCACTTGAGGAGAATTCTAATTTCAGTCCTCTATGGTTTCTCCCTAGTTCTAATCCTCTCCGCCATGGATAACATTCCTACAGCTATCTTATCTAGCCTTTGTACAATTTCTTTGAGGTATTTTTTATTCTCTTTGCTCTAAAATATAGAAACTAAGCCTACTCAATCTGCCCTAATATGACGGACTATCGCAGGAACTAATAGGACGATTTTTATTTCTATAGCCAGTGTGAAGCCCAAAAATGCACATTTGTTTGATGTTGTCTTATCATTTTACTTAGTGAGGTGAGTTTATTCATGCTCCCTCATCCTGTTGCAAAAAGGCCATCATATTATTTGCCTTCTGAATTAAGTGCAGAATTTGCACCATTGTTGAGGATCTGGGTTTTGTGCACTGCTTGTTTTTGTTAGCTGTGCAGTTGTCCATCGCCTTTCATGAGTAGTTTTGAGAGACTAAAAGCTGTAAATTCATTAGTGAGGTTACTTAATTTTGCCTTTCATCTTCAGTTCACATGCAGACATCTGGTGTTTTGCTGCTTTGTGCCATGAGTTTCACTAACCTTTGATGCTGCTGCCAACATCTGTGTTCATCGTTGGAACCAGGATAGCAGTGAAGCTTAGTGATAAGGGTAGAGGGAGGAGGGGACGGGATGAGATTTTACATTATAGTTGAATATGTTTCTATTGTAGTTTCTCGTCTTGACCACCCAGATGTATCACATTTGGCATAATGGAGAGAGGGTGTGTGGAATGTCCAGGTGGCACATTGTATTCATGGGAATTGTGCGGTGGTCACTCTTAACATCAATGTCACGTGCTAACTACCTGCTGTAGACTCTTTTTATTTTCTCTTTCAGGACTTGGCTAGCTCAGTCAGTTGGCAGTGCTCCCAAGCAATCCATCGTGAGATTGAAATTCCACATTCAGGTGGAGGTGCTGTTGCCATTGTGTAACTGTGACCTTCTACCTTGAGCAAGCTCATATTGATGACTGCCAGGGTCACATCCGCATGTTGCATCCCATTTTACCGCTGCATGTGGGGCGGCACGCTGGTGCAGCGGTAGAGTTGCTGCCTTGCAGCGCCAGAGACCTGGGTTCCATCCTGACCATGTAATATTTTTGAATAGATATGTCAGTTGAAATTTCTGAGTTTTATGCTCGCAATTTCATGATGCCTTTTGAGCTAGGATCAGATTCCTGTTGCAGGAAATGCCAACAGCATAATGCAATAATGTTGGAATTTCTTTACGTAGGCAATTCTATGTTAAGTATTCGGTATGAATGGAGAATATGTGGGTGTTGAATGCTGATGTGAGCATGTTGTCTCCATTCATTTGAATGGTGAGGAGGAAGTATTCAGTATTTTTTTTAATTGAATTTTGTTAGTCATACAGAATGGAAATAGGCCCTTCGGCCCAACTTGCCCATTCCAACCCAAGACACCCCATTTACACTAGTCTCACCTGCCTTCAAAGATCTTTCTAAACCTTTCCTATCCATGTACCTGTCTAAATGTATTTTAAATGTTGAAACAAGAAACTGCTGGAGTAGCTCAATGGGTCAGGCAGCATTTTAGGAGAACACCTATTTTCACTGTTGTTACAGTACCTGCTTCAACTACCTCCTTTGGCCGCTCCTTCCACATACCCACTACCCTCTGAGTGAAAATGTTGCCCCCCAGCTTATTAAATCTTCCCCTCTCACCTTAAAGTCATTTCCTCTGGTTCTTGTTCCCCAACTCTGGGTTAAACACTCTGCATTCGCCCTCACGATGTGCCTTTATAAAATCATGCCTCATCCCCATGCTAGCCGACCAAACCTTTCCCTAATAGCTAAAGCGCTGAAGCCTTGGCAACATTCTCGTAAATCTTCTCTGTACTCTTTCCAGCTAACAACATCTCTGCTTCAGCAGGATGTCCAAAACTGATCACAATAATCCAAATGTGTCCTCACAACTGTATCATAACAGCCCAACTTCTATACTCTATACCCTGATTGATGAAAGCCAATATACCAATAGCCACCTTGACCACCCTATCTTATCTGTGAAGTCATTCTCAAAAAACTATGTACCTGTATTCCTAGATCCCTCATTGTACAACACTGCGCGCGGCCCTGCTATTCACAGTGGCAGTGTCCTGCCCTAGTTTGACTTAATATACAATATCTCGCATTTATCTGCATTAAACTCCATTAACTGTTGCTCAACCCACAAACCAACTGGAAGATCCTGCTGTAATTTTAAAAACTATCTTTGCAAACTACAATGCCATCCACTTTAGTGTCATCTACAAACAGATTTGAATGAATAAATTAATGAATAAATGAATAAGCTTAATGAATGAATGAATAAGTTTATTGGCCAAGTATGTACACATACAAGGAATTTCCCTTGGTGCTCCGCTCGCAAGTAACAACACCTTTGAAGGACTTCAAGCAACAAGGTGAGCCTTAACCAACCATGTAAGACCTTTTCAGTGGTTAATTGACATTACTTTTGTTACTTGATTAATTCCCCCACATGCTGACCTTTATGTGGTCAAAGCCTTTGTTATTCTGGTTCAGTTTGGCCTGAGAGTGCAAATTTACAGTAGCTGATGCACAAGGGTAAGTCCATACTTGCCACTTAGTTTGGCAGCAGAATAGGCTGCTAACTGCTGACAGTAAATTCAGAATGTTTTCCTCCTCTTTTCTATTTTATAAAAAGGAAAGTCACATGCATAGTCGGAGTTTGAAAGTCGTTCATTCTTTTTGGCATAGTGCTTACTGTCTTCATTGCCTCCTAATGCATAGATTTATTTCATGGCAGTTTGTGCAGATAAATTGCAGTTGAATATTCTTCAAAATCAACATATTGCTCAGACAATTGAAAGAACACAAATAATTAAAATTGGGAGCTCAGCTGGAAAAGGCCAGTCGAGAGATTTTTTGGCGGGAACAAATGTACCAATTATGTATGCAAGCTGGGTTAAAATGATGGTCTGATGAAGCAGTTAGGATTTGATTTTGATTATCACCAGAGACAAATATTCCTTTACAAGTTAATTGCCCTGAGGTAATGCATAAGGAATGCATATACTTTCAGTGTTGTGGCTCATTGCAGTAAGCAGTCACAAGTTCCTTGCCAAAGATGCCAGAGTTGAATCAACTGGTTGACTATTTTGTTATGTATCAGTTTATTTAGCAATCCATGTGTAATTTGAAGTGCATCTGTGTCTTTTGCATATGCCAGCACTTACTTTTCCAATTTGGTTAAATGTAGGTGGTGAACATATTTGAGGACAAAGCTATGTTATTGGGTAAGTGAGCAGGCAATGAAACTGATAAGTTAGGACTTGCTCAAATCTTTTTTTTGAGCAGTGTGCAAAACATTTGATGTTGAAGGGTTGTATTGTTTGGTTTGAGCATAACTTCCAACAGGCCTCCAATCTAACCTTGTGTGTATGGTGACAGCTTGCCCTTGAAGCTTTCCCATGAAACACCTGACTGAGTGCATGTGTTTGCTTATCTCATTTTTTAAAAAATCTACCTGTATTCAGAACCTTGAGAAATTGTGCTTTACAGCATTTCTCTCGTGCCTGGAACGAAGTTCTCCCATCTCTGTCTGTGCATGTGTTTTATTGATAGTGAGTGGCACAATTATTAATTGTTTACACACTTTGGAGAAATACATTTAAAGATTAATTTGTAATTTAACCACTTCGGGTCCTTTAATACCTCTTCAAGAACAGTTAGCTTTAAAACACGGCCCTAAATGGTAACTCAGCAAGTTTTTATGGAAAAATGCCCAAAGCTTCTGAAGCAATGAGGAAGGCATTTGAACTGGAAATACTTGGACCCTGGTTTAATGTTGAGTTAGCATTTTAGTGTTTAGCTTGATGTCTAACAATTTGATTAAGTCCAATGCACAGGGTAAGTTTAGTTTTAGTTCAGTTTATAGATACAGCGCGGAAATAGACCCTTCGGCACATCGAGTCCACACTGACCAGCGATCTTCGCACATTAACACTAGGGACAATTTACATATATACCAAGCCAATTAACTTACAAACCAGTACGTCTTTGGAGTGTGATAGGAAGCAGAAGATCTCGGAGGAAACCCATGGAGTCACAGGGAGAACGTACAAACTCCGTACAGACAAGTAGCCAGAGTCAGGATCAAAAAATAAATAAATAAAAATAAATTTAAAAAATAAAAAAAAATTAAAAATAAATAAATAAATAGAGTCAGGATCAAAACCGGGTCTCTAGCGCTGTAAGGCTGCAACTCTACCACTGTGCCACCATTATAGTACAAATTATTTTTATTGGGACTTTTAGTTGGCGTAAAAAAAACATTTTGCCATGCTCTAATACCCTGCTTCTTCGTTTACCTATTTTAGAATGTGTATGTATGATTTAAAAAAAAAAACAATTTTGCAAATATTGTCTTCATTGGAAGTTACCAGATTTTCTCTCTTGCCAAAACCCAGCAATGATTAAATGCATTTACTGTGATCATTTATTTCTTGTCTATAATGCCATGAAAAAGGGATGAAACATTCTCAACAAAATTAGAATACACTTTTTGCAAAGACAGTAATTTTTTTTGAAGAGCTTGATTGCTAATAATTTTCCTGACCATTGGAGTGCTGAAAGTATATCACCAACATTATCCAGCTTTCGTAACTTTGCCAGTGTTGTACAGGAAATAAAATCCAACGTTTTAAAAAAAGATATAAAACACTGTAACAGATCAGCAAATTGAAAATCAGAAGTGGATAGGTTAGCTTTTGAATGTTCTCAAAATGCTTTTAATTGCTGAACTTACCTTTGCAATTAATTTCTGATTACATCAATAGCAAGCTGTTAATGCTACTCTATTTAACATGAAAATGATTTTACTGTAAAAGAGTGGTGGACGTTTGCCAATGAGTATCAACCATTAAACTATATTAACTTATTGTGAAGCTAAACATTTGCAAACTGTTGCCTGGTTTTATTTTAAATTGTATGTGACAATTTCTAAAAGGTGTTAGTTGCTATGGATTTTATACATTTTATTTGTAGATTGTTTGGTTGGCGAGCGTGAATGCTGAATATATACCTGAATTACAATTAAAACACAACGTGCATGTGTTATAAGACCAGGATAAGCGCTCAAGCATTTTAATAATCAGAGTATGCTAATAAAATTAAATATTCAGCTATGATGTTATACATTATGATAATGATGAGGCATGTTGGTCGGTGTGGGCAAGTAGGGAAGAAGGGCCTGTTTCAACGCTGTATGATGCTGGCTCTAGGACTATTATCAAGTCAACAAGGTTCTCATTTTCAAATTTGAGGTTTAGATTATTAGAAAGGAACGAATATGGCTGTGCTTTCGATCTTGCCTAATTGTTTTTAGATTTATCGCACCTTGCGTGAACTCCAAAAGTGATTGTCTAATATTTTGCAAAGTATGTCTTTATGTTGAAGTGTCAACTCATGTTGCTGTTATTATTTATAAATATAAAAAATGCTACTAAGTTACTGAACATTTCTTAGATCTTCAAAAAAAATTGATTAAAAATGTTACCAATTTCCAAATGTAGAAGAGAAGATATTGATTTAGCTCCGTTGCTTGACATGGATCAACCAGAGTTATTACTTCCAACCTTCTTGTTTTATCATGAAGGTTTGTATAACCCTTTGAGCACCGTCAAATCTCAAGTAAAATATTAAAAATGAATAGTAATCTTATTAGCATCTACAAATAGAGTTTAGCATTTTGAATAGTCACTATATCTCTTGTTTCCCTTTCCCGTGACTTTCAGTGGGAAGAAGGGTCTTGACCCGAAATTTCACCCATTCCTTCTCTCCAGAGATGCTGCCTGTCCCGCCGAGTTACTCCCGCATTTTGTGTCTAGCTTCGGTTTAAACCAGCATCTGCAGTTCCTTCCTACACATTTCGTCCGCAACATTTTGAATGTTCTTAAAATTGCAGACTAGTGACTGATTTATGATCTACCCGTGAAATACAGATCTTCAAGGGTAGATCATAAATCAGTCATTAGTCTGCAATTTTGTAATAGTTTAAATTAATTGGTAATAGAGCTAATTCTAAAGAAATGTCACCTCGAACCAATTACAAATATACACTACAACTCTTGAGGACGGCACAGTGGTAGAGCTACTGCCTTAGTGCCAGAGACCCGGGCTCGATCCTGAGTACGTTGTACAGAGTTTGAACGTTCTCCCCATGACCTGCGTGGGTTTTCTCCGAGATCTTCGATTTCCTCCCACACTCCGAAGACGTACCGGTTTGTAGGTTAATTGGCTTGGTATAAATGTATATTGTAAAATGTAAATTGTCTCCAGTGTGTGTAAGATAGTGTTAGGGTGTGGGGATTGCTGGTCAGTGCATACGCGGCGGGCCGAAGGGCCTGACTCTGCACTGTGTCTCTAAGCTAAACAAAATCTAAAATAAACTAAACTCTTAAGTTCTCTTACCCGTGAATATTTCTCATACTCGTTCCAATATTTTATTTCCCCAACTCCATCAAATCCACACGTGGCAACACTTAATGTTCAGCTTTTCGAGTTATAGAGTGTGAGCCAAAGTTTTAAATTGATTGCAAGCTCAGCAAAATGAAAAGTTCTTCAACTTCACTACAAAGCTGTGTAAAAGCATTACTTTTTTTTTCAAAGAAAGCAAGCAAGGTCCTTGATGCTGCAAGTCCTATTATATAACAATTAACCTTAATGTCTATTGACATCTGTAATGGTTTTATTTATATGGAGCAAATGTATTATGGCATCTGGCAATTTCTTTTTTGTTACCAATGTCGAGTAGAAATAGCTTGTCTCAGTTAACTGTATTAATGTGCATGGAGCATGTACAAGTGTAGCTACCACTGGGAATTACATGACCTTTTGTAGAATTTGTTTCAGCTAGGTAAAGCAGTACCTCAGCTGCAGAAAGTATTAATACTATTCAGGAAATGACATAATGTAAACAGGAAAGGACTTGCAGAAAGAATGGAAGTGGACAAAGAATTTTGAATCGGTTGGGAGTTTAAGAAGACTAGGCAGTAAAGTACTGATCATTAAAATGCTACAGAGCAAAATAAGTAATATAATGCAGGTATGATGAGTTGTGCACGGCTATTCAAAACATGAAAAGCATATTTCCAGTTGAAAATTTAAGTGCTTCCATGCACCAACCATATGTATAGTTTTTTGAGACACATCTCAGTTTGACTCCAGGAGTGTGTGCCGAAGACAACAATCCAGGCATTCCCCTGCCAGGAACCATGGATGAACCATGAGGTCCATTCTCAGGTGAAGGCCAAGTCTCCTGCTCACAAGTCAAATGATCCCGAGCGGTACAGAAAAGCTCGCTATGATCAGCGCAAACCTATCAGGAATACCAAAAGACAATACCAGGACAAACTTGAGACCCAATATCACCGGGACACCTGGCGACTGGCAGGGCCTGAATACTACAACTGGCTGCAAAGCAAACGTCAGACAGCATCTCTGCTGATAGTATGCCCTTCCTGATCAACTTAATGCATTACATGCTCGATTTGAGCAGAAGGCCAACGGGGTGTCCCGTCACGCTTAAGCAATGCCTGTCCCGTCTCGCTTTAGTGTGCCTTTTTCCTGGGTAGCTGTCGCAAAAGTTCGATCTGCCATCCTTCCATGGAACACAACTGGCCCAGGTGGAGACCCTGGCCACATCAATAGGAACTGCGCAGACCAACTAATGGGAGTGTTCAGGGACATATTTAATCTCCCAACTCCATTCTGAGGTACTTGCCTGCTTCAGAAGACCACTATCATCCTGGTGTCAAAGAAAAGAAAGATCTCGCTTGTTAAAAACTACCATCCACTGGCCATAACATCCACTATCAAAAAGAGCTTTGAGAGGCTGGTTATGAAACGCATTAAATCCAGTCTAATCGGGTAACCTTAATCCGCTGCAGTTTGCCTCCCACCACAGCAGGTCCACAGCTGATGCCACCTCCCTGGCCCTACACTCAACCCTGGAACACCTGGATAAGAAGGACACTTGCGTCAGACTTCTTCTATCGTGTGGCGTGCACAGCCTAAAGTTGTTGGACAACTTGTTCTATTTGATCTTCCGTTTGTGCACGTCGAGTTGCTTGCATTAGTTGAAACGGGGGGAGCACGTGAAGGTTGCAATCTTCCACCCCTGCGTCGCACTCCTATTCATGGACTAAAGCTCTGCTTTCACTACCATTATCCCGTCCAAGGTCTTCTGTAAACTTGTGAAACTTGGAGTTAGCAATGTCCTCTGCAATTGGATCCTTGACTTCATGATCATCAGACCACAATCAGTGAGGATAGGTGGCAAATCATCCTAAATAATAATCCTCAACACTGGTGCCCTGTGAGGATGTGTTTAATTTAGAGATTCATGTCCAAGGGACATGATGTAGCTGAAACCAGTCTAAGTGTGATTGTAGAGATTGTAGAAAGAAATGTTATGTGCTAAGGGAGAGAGTTTTATTGACAGAATATTGTGCGGAGAGATCGAATCTATTGCGCCAGTCGTGGGCTTTGGTGTCAGAGACTTCCATGGGGGTGATGTGGTTGTAATTGTTGGCTGGCCAGCCAGTGTGTAGTTTTTCCCTCCAGGCTGCCTCTTCACCTCCTCTCCCTTCTGTTGCACAGATGAAAAATTTCAAAATGGTTGATTATATATTATCACATAATTTTTATCAAAAATAACAATTTATAGGAAAAGTAAATATTTTCTTGAATGGTTTTTGAAAATGCCCCTCCTTATGGAGAAAAAGAATTATCATTTATGTAAAAATATGTGCCTTTTAAACAAACTGATTTATGAAAGGGCATACGTTCTAAAACAGTACATCTGTTGCCCTCATCACAATTGCTGCTTGACCTGCTATTTAAGTAAAGTATCCTTTATTGTCATTCAGACCTTTCAGTCTGAACAAAATTTTGTTACCTTGCAGTCATAACATATAATAAAAAACAAAACACACAATAAACACATATTTAACATCCACCACAGTGAGTTCACCAGGCACCTCCTCACTGTGGTGGAAGGCAAAAGTATTAAAGTTTTTGTCTTCTTCCTTCCTTGATCTCCCTCTGGACTGAGGCGATCCAGGCCTCCGATGTTATCGTCCACTAGGCCCGCGGCCGAGCCTCCGAAGCCGGACTGCCGCCACCGCCGTCGCCGGAACGCTGGAACACCGCCACTGGAACACTGGAGCCCCGCAGCTCTGAAGCCGGGTTGCCGCTGGAGCACTGCAGCTCTGAAGCCGGGCCACCGCTGGAAGCTAGCTCCGAGGCCGCCAGCTCCGCCATTAGGCCTCAGCGCAGACGGTGACGGGGGACACAACAAGAAAAGTCGCATCCCCCCGAAGGGAGAGACTAAAACCCTGTTTACGCACACACACATGCACACACACCGCATCACAGCAAGTTTCCAATTTGTGCTGAAGTCCTGCAACGAGACCTGAACACTCGATCTTATGATGCCAATAAGATCTTGTTCTTTAACCATGAAAATAATCTGTCTTTGTTCTCATCACCATCCATACATTTAGAGCAAAGGGTATAGTACCAAAATTATGGGCAAAACTCTCCTGGTATTTTCCTTTTCCAGAGTGTACAAAGGCCTTAACCATCGGCACCATCATCTCAGTAAATTCAGCACTGATGAGATTCACGTAGATCTGAATTATATTGCAAAGTCACACAATTAAAGTACAGGGTGCAGAAGCTGTTATGTGCAAATCTATGTAAACTTCACTAGCTGGAAGCTGTCATTATGGGAGTGACTAAATATTGGGTGAGGTTGAAACATACCATGTAATTTGTGGTGTGTTTGTAATGTGATATTGTTGGGGAAGTGAAGTTGATTAAGCATATCATAGGAACCAATAGAATTGAAGAATGGACCTGATGGACCAAGTGCAGAACAATTAAATTTTGTATCAAATTGACCTGCTTTGTTATAGTGTAATTTGGAATTAATGTAGAGACCATATCTTAATATAATGATTACAGTGCAATGGTTTTAGATGAGTTATCATTATTCATTTTTATGTAACAAATTAATGCTGACTCTCTCTGGATCCAAAGCCTTGGATTGTATATTAAATCTCTATACCTATAAAAGTCTGATCATCTGTGTGTGTGCCTGTCTGTATGTGTGTGTTTGTGTGTGTACGCCTGTCTGTGTGTATTCATTGTATCTCCCTCAAAACGCTACGCGCTAGCGCAGAGATTTCCACAGATTATTAATCGCATTAACCCTGTCGACAAAATAAATGGCTTCAATTCACATTTCATGCTATATTTCACAAGTTATAGCGTTTTATAAATAGCTAAAACCAAGTTTTTAAATGCCACAAAGGGGGGGTGGATGGTAGATAACAAATTTCCATGAAACAAAATTGCTTGTACCCGGATCATTACATATCTGGAATTTGAGCTTGTGAATCATAAATTTGGAATAAGTGAATTTAACATCTTTCATCAAAAGCAAAAATAAGTTGCCTACATATGCATGAGTGGTGGAAAGTTGCGTTGGGGGAATGGGTTGTGTTGGAGGAACGGGTGAGTAGTGGAATATTACGTTGGGTGAGCAGACCCAACGGGTCTGTACTTGGTCTAGTATACAATAAAGATGTGCTGACATGTACCAACATAGTTGTTTTCAATTGTCTTCACTCCACTCTTTTGGAAAATAACATTTAATTGAATTTGCTATATGCAGTTGCTGGATTAGGAAGATGAAGCAATAAAAGAACAAAAATGAGTTGCCCTTGATTTTTAAGAGATGGCGCAACGTAAAATGGTGGCATATTGAGATTTATTAAGGTTCAATTTGTCGTCTCAGTAATGTTCAGATTTTTTCCCTTTACTCTTTCACATTGTTTCTCGAATGAAAGGAAAAGTGCTGTAACACCAGTGGGATTGTATGATTAGTCATACAACAGATATTTGTATTTATGCAGCACCTTTTCAATCTGAATATAAACAATCCAAGGTAATTTAAGAATTATATTAAAATACTCTGATATTGACTCATGTAAGATGATTGATCAGAAAATCAAAAGTTTGCTTGACAGTAGATTTTAAGGAGAGGTTTACAGGAGCAAGAGTTGAAAAGTCTGGGGATGGAATGATGGAGCTTGTAGTCAAGTATGGCCATCAGTGGTGGAGCGATTACTTGAAGATGTCACAGATGTATGGAAAAGTAAGGCTGTGCAGGAAGGTGAAAACAAGATTTTAAAAGTGAAGACATTGCTAGATCAATAGACAATGTGTGACAAAATCGGTGTAAGTTATGATTGTGGAAGCAAGTTTTAAATGAACAGTCTACTTCAACTGGAATATGCCGGGTCCATTAGAGTTAACAAATATGTATTAAGAAATGAGCACAGATGCATGAGGAAGGAAAAGGGTTGAGAAGCGTGCAGTCAGATTCGCCAATGGGAAATCATAAGGGTACTCTCACAAGGTTGTATTCATCGTGTCTTTTAGAATACCTTTCTTATCACAACAAAGAAAAATGTAAGATACCACTTCCATTAAGGAATTACCTATTCCTTTGCTCTATAGATGCTGCCTCACCCGCTGAGTTTCTCCAGCATTTTTGTCTACCTTCGATTTTTCCAGCATCTGCAGTTCTTTCTTAAACACTTCCATTAAGGATATCTTTAGTTTTTGTTTGCTGTATGTTTAACTGAAAATCAGTGGGACGTGTGCTGCCATCATGCCCTTGTGCACAAATGCTGAATTGCATGTTGAATTTAAGAGATATTTGCATGGTCTTGATATTTAACATCCACGGGAAAGGTTATTGCTGTTCTTTATTCAATGAACTAACTATATTTCCTTTTCTTTTGGAGGAGACTATTGGATAGCTTTTGACTTTACTCGGTAAACAAGTTTCTTTCAATTTTCCATTATGCAAGTTGCTGCTTGGACCTACCCTGGACCTATGCTGCAACTAAACATTTAAACTCCCTTAATCCAGCTCCATTGCCTGATGCACTTGGGCCACTTGCTGAGGATTCCTATTCACTAATACTTGGCACTGAGGTACAGGCAATTGAGTGAAATAACTAAACCTGAACCAACTGTAAGTGACTTGTTTTATAGTGGAACTCATTCGAATCCTGAAAAAGATTGTTTGGTTAAATGAGTAAACAAGTTTTTAATGATGTAGATACAAATTTACAAATTAGTATAATACCTGGCCTTATAGTTGCAAGGCACCAAAATAATTTGAAGGCAGACAAAAGTGCTGGAGAAACTCAGCGGGTGCGGCAGCATCTATGGAGCAAAGGAAATAGGCACCGTTTCGGGCTGAAACCCTTCTTCAGACTGATGTAGGGTGGGGGGGGGGCAAAAGGAAGAGGAGGAGCCAGAGGGCTGAGGGAGAGCTGAGAAGGAGAGGAGACAATAAGGGCTTCCGGAAATTGGAGAAGTCAATGTTCATGCTGCTGGGGTATAAACTGCCCAAGCGAAATATGAGGTGATGCTCCTCCAATTTCCGGTGGTGCTCACTTTGGCCATGGAGGAGGCCCAGGACAGAAAGGTCGGATTCGGAATGGGAGGGGGAGTTGAAGTGCTGAGCCACCGGGAGATCAGATAGGTTATTGCGGACCGAGCGGAGGTGTTCGGCGAAACGATCCCCAAGCCTAGGCTTGGTCTCACCGATGTAGATCAGCTGACATCTAGAGCAGCGGATGCAACAGATGAGGTTGGAGGAGATTCAGGTGAACCTCTGTCGCACCTGGAACGACTGCTTGGGTCCTTGAATGGAGTCGAGGGGGGAGGTAAAGCAACAAGTTGGAGGGAGGGACTCAAATAGAGAAAGCTAGTAGACAGGGTCTGAGGCAGGAGGCAGAGAAGGGAAGCACTCGGACCCAATATGTAGGGGGGAAAGAAGAAAAACATAATAAACAGAGAATAAGAGGAGGTGGGTTTCTTAAATGTGTGAGCAGAGAGAAAGAGGGGTATACAATGAGGGTAGAAGCAATCGGTAGCAAGGTGAAAATTAATAGTGGCAGGCAGACAAATCCAGGGCAAAAATCAAAAGGGGCCACTTGTCAACATAATTGTATAAGGAGTAAGAGCGTTGTAAAAACAAGCCTGAAGGCTTTGTGTCTCAATGCGAGGAGCATTCGTAATAAGGTGGACGAGTTGAATGTGCAGATAGCTATTAATGACTATGCTATAGTTGGGATCACGGAGAGATGGCTCCATGGGGGCAAAAGCTGGGAGCTGAACATCCAGGGATATTCAATAGTCAGGAGGGATAGACAGAAACGAAAATGAGGTGGGGTAGCGTTGCTGGTGAGAGAGGAGATTAATGCAATAGAAAGGAAGGACATTAGCTTGGAGGATGTGGAATCGATATGGGTAGAGCTGCGAAACTCTAAGGGGCAGAAAACGCTAGTGGGAGTTGTGTACAGGCCACATAACAGTAGCAGAGGAGTTGGGGATGGCATCAAACAGGAAAATAGAAATGCGTGCAACAAGGGTAAAACAGTTATAATGGGTGACTTCAATCTACATATAGATTGGGTGAATCAAATTGGCAGGGGTGCTGAGGAAGAGGATTTTTGGAATGTATGCGGGATAGCTTTCTAAACCAACATGTAAAGGAACCAACGAGAGAGCAGGCTATTCTAGACTCGGTATTGAGTAATGAGGAAGGGTTAGTTAAAAGCCTTGTTGTGCGCGGCCCCTTGGGCAAGAGTGACCATAATATGGTTGAGTTCTTCATTAGGATGGAGAGTGACATAATTAAGTCACAAACAAGGGTTCTGAACTTAAACAAAGGTAACTTTGAAGGTATGAGACGTGAATTGGCCAAGTTAGACTGCAAATGATTCTTAAAGGGTTGACGGTGGATATGCAATGGAAGGCATTTAAAGACTGCATGGATGAACTACAACAATTGTTCATCCCAAGTTTGGCAAAAGAATAAATCATGAAAGGTAGTGCATCCATGGATAACAAGGGAAATCAGGGATAGTATAACAAACAAAAGATGAAGCATAATAAAAAAAAAAATACAAATTAGCCAGAAAAAGCAGTCTACCAGAGGACTGGGAGTAATTCAGAGTCCAGCAGAGGAGGACAAAGGGCTTAATTAGGAAAGGGAAAATAGATTATGAAAGAAAACTGGCAGGGAACATAAAAACGGACTAAATTATTATTATCATTGTTATCATTACTATAATTTCATTTTATGTTACTTTACGGACATTGAGCGATTTTGTTGCTTTGAGAGGTGGAAATATTGGGAGTTAAGATTGGACAACTCCATGCGGATGCAAGGACAACGTATCTTGGTGCAATGGGCACTCAAGGTTCGGTTGGGACATTGGGGATCTCATGTCCGGGGACTCGGGTTTGAAAGATGATACGTGATATGTGTCCCGATTGTTTGTTGTGTGTGTACATATGTATGTATCTTTATTTTTATTTTTTATTTTTTTACATTTATTTTTTAATTTATTTTATACTTCTTCCCCCCCCACCCACACCCCCACTCTTTGCAGCTGGCTTCGATGAGCTCTTCCGTCTCAACTTGCAGTACGACAGCCCTCTGCCCACTCGCTTGGATATAGCTAAATATGGCCAACACAAACGACATTCTTAGATTTGTCTCGTGGAACGTGAGGGGGGTGGGGGGTCCTACTAAGACTGATAGGATCTTGGCCCACTTGCAACAGCTTAAGGGCGATATATTTTTTATTCAAGAGACCCACCTTCGCAACAGAGAGGTAACACGGCTTAAGAGAGGCTGGCTTAGCCACTTATTTCATTCGAAATTTAATGATAGGGCTAGGGGTGCTGCTATCCTGATTCGTAAAAACGTTATGTTCGAACCACAGAAAACTGTGGAGGACCCTGCTGGCCGCTTTGTCATGGTTGCTGGCAAACTGCAAGACACACCTGTCATATTGGCCAGTAGTTAAAGACTGCATGGATGAACTACCATTATCCCTCGCGGCCCGGATAAATCTGGTCAAGATGGTCGTCCTACCCAAATTCCTGTATCGTTTCCAGCAGGTCCCTATACTTATCACTAAATCTTTTTTTGATAAATTAGAAAGGAGAAAATCTAAATTTTTATGGGGTAGCAAACCGGCTAGAATTTGAAAGACGATACTACAGTCTCCTAAGAGTGACGGCGGTTTGGCACTTCCTGACTTTAGGCAATACTATTGGGCAACAACCTTGCAAAAAAATCCTGTATTGGATGAATGATGATTGCGACCACCTACCGACCTGGGGACACATGGAAAAGGCGAGTTCACATCTCCTGTTGTAGTCTGTTCTATGCTTCAAACTCCCCATTTCTACAACATCTGTGGGTGCAGGCCCAATTGCTTCCCTCTCGCTCAAGATATGGAGTCAACTCAGGAAAAACTTTGGTTTACAAGGCCCTTCCATCTTGACCCCACTGCTTAAAAATCACATCTTTAAACCTTCAAGTACAGACTCCGCATACAAAACCTGGCATAGTAATGGTATCAGTATCAAAAACCTATACAAGGATGGCATTTTTTCGTCCTTTGAGGAGCGTTCGTCCAATTACAGCCTCCCAAACTCCCACCTTTTCCGTTTTCTCCAGATTAGGGAAGAAGACATTCCCTCACTTCCCAAATCGCCCCCCTGAAACCCTGACCGATTCCATCCTAGCTCTAGATCCCAACCGGAAGAAATGCATCTCTTTTTTGTATAACTTGTTGGGGTCGGTAATATTGAATCCTCATACCTCATTAAAAGCTGCATGGGAGGGCGAGCAGAATATGAAACTAACAGACCAGCAATGGGACTGCCTTGGATCTGATCCATTCTTCCTCCATATGTGCCCGTCATGGCCTAATCCAATGCAAAGTCCTTCACAAAGTCCACAACGCAAATGCAAGATTATCTAGAATATTACCCCGCTGTCAAGGTCACCTGCAACAGATGTAATCAATTCCCTGCCAACCATAGCCATATGTTTTGGTCTTGCCCTAAGCTGGCAGCCTTTTGGAGGAGTGCTTTCGACGTGATAAGCAGAGTCTATGGCCAGACTATTCCTCCAAACCCACTGTCAGCTATTTTTGGTACTCCTCCCAACAACAAACTCTCTGTTGCGTTGAAGCGAAGTCCTGGCTTTTGCAACCTTGTTAGCCCGGAGACTGATCTTTCTTAACTGGAGGCTTACCTGTCCCCCGACACATGCCCGCTGGATCAAGGAGGTGCTCTACAATTTAAAGCTTGAAAAACTTAGGTTTTCTCTCAAAGGCTCTACCAAGACATTCTTAGATACACGGAACCCTTTCCTGGAACTTGTTAACTCTCTCAACTTGTTTCCGGACTCGGAAGAGGACTGAGTGCCTTCTATCACTGCTTTGTCTTATTGCAGCTGCTCTCCCCTCAACACCCCCCCCCCCCCCACACACCTTTTTTTGTGTTTTTTTGTACATTTTGTTTTGTTTATCTTATCGTATTTGTGTGGATGTGTACGTATGTGAGGGTTGTTTGTCCCTGTTTGGTTCCGACCTGATTTGGGTGGATTGAGGGGGGGGGGGGGGTAAGGGTAACGACTTTGAGGGTCGCTTACATACTGTTGCACAATTATGTCCTGACTATCACTGTCTGTTATCATTGTATGTAGGCAAATTGCTGTGAAAATCAAATAAAAAGATTTAAATAAAAACTGACTGCAAATGTTTTTATAGATATGTGAAGAGAAAGAGATTAGTTAAAACAAATGTAGGTCCCTTGCAGTCAGAAACAGGTGAATTGATCATGGGGAACAAGGACATGGCAGACCAATTGAATAACTACTTTGGTTCTGTCTTCACTAGGAAGACATAAATAATCTGCCGGAAATAGCAGGGGACCAGGGGTCAAATAAGATGGAGGAACTGAGTGAAATCCAGGTTAGCCGGGAAGTGGTGTTAGGTAAATTGAACGGATTAAAGGCCGATAAATCGCCAGGGCCAGATAGTCTGCATCCCAGAGTACTCAAGGAAGTGGCCACAGAAATAGTGGATGCATTAGTGATAATTTTTCAAAACTCCTTAGATTCTGGAGTAGTTCCTGAGGATTGGAGGGTAGCTAATGTAACCCCACTTTTAAAAAAAGGAGGGAGAGAGAAAACGGGGAATTACAGACCAGTTAGTCTAACATCGGTAGTGGGGAAACTGCTTGTCAGTTATTAAAAATGGGATAGCAGAACATTTGGAAAGTGGTGAAATCATTGAACAAAGTCAGCATGGATTTACGAAAGGTAAATCATGTCTGACGAATCTTATAGAATCTTACAAGGATGTAACTAGTAGAGTGGATAAGGGAGAACCAGTGGATGTGTTATATCTGGACTTTCAGAAGGCTTTCGACAAGGTACCACATAAGAGATTAGTATACAAACTTAAAACACACAGTATTGGGGGTTCAGTATTGATGTGGATAGAGAACAGGCTGGCAGATAGGAAACAAAGGGTAGGAGTAAATGGGTCCTTTTCAGAATGGCAGGCAGTGACTAGTGGGGTACCGCAAGGCTCAGTGCTGGGACCCCAGCTATTTACAATATATATGAAGGCATGTGTTAGGGGGCAAGTGTTAGGTGTGAGGAGGATGCTAGGAGGCTGCAAGGTGACTTGAATAGGCTGGGTGAATGGGCAAATGCATGGCAGATGCAATATAATGTGGATAAATGTGAGGTTATCCACTTTGGTGGCAAAAACAGGCGGGTAGGCTATTATCTGAATGGTGGCAGATTAAGAAAAGGGAAGATGCAACGAGACCTGGGTGTCATGGTACACCGATCATTGAAAGTAGGCATGCAGGTGCAGCAGGCAGTGAAGAAAGCAAATGGTATGTTAGCATTCATAGCAAAAGGATTTGAGTATAGGAGAAGGGAGGTTCTACTGCAGTTATACAGGGTTTTGGTGAGACCACACCTGGAGTATTGCGTACAGTTTTGTTCTCCAAATCTGAGGAAAGACATTCTTGCCATAGAGGGGGTACAGACAAGGTTCACCAGACTGATTCCTGGGATGTCAGGACTTTCATATGAGGAAAGACTGGATAGACTCAGCTTGTACTTGCTAGAATTTAGAAGACTGAGGGGGGATCTTATAGAAACTTACAAAATTCTTAAGGGGTTGGACAGGAAGATGCAGGAAGGGGTTGGCAAGATGCAGGAAGATTCTTCCCGATGTTGGGGAGGTCCAGAACAAGGGGTCACAGTCTAAGGATAAGGGGGAATTCCTTTAGGACCGAGATGAGGAAAAAAATTTTCACACAGAGAGTGGCGAGTCTCTGGAATTCTCTGCCACAGAAGGTAGTTGAGGCCAGTTCATTACCTATATTTAAGAGGGAGTTAGATGTGGCCCTTGTGGCTAAAGGGATCAGGGGGTATGGAGAGAAGGCAGGTACAGGATACTGAGTTGGATGATCAGCCATGATCATATTGAATGGTGGTGCAGGCTCGAAGGGCCGAATGGCCTACTCCTGCACCTATTTTCTATGTTTCTATGTAAGTGTAGCATTTCTTGCGGCTGCAAGGGAAATTGCCCGAGGAGGGGTGGTACGGGTGGGAAGGGAAGGATTTTGAGCACATTTCAAAATATAATAAGATTGAAAAGACTGGGCTTGTATTCACTGGAATTTAGAAGGATGAGGGGGATCTTATAGAAACATATAAAATTATAAAAGGACCTGGACAAGCTAGATGCAGAAAAAATATTCCCAATGTCGGGCGAGTCCAGAACCAGGGGCCACAGTCTTAGAATAAAGGGGAGGCCATTTAAGACTGAGGTGAGAAAAAACGTTTTCATCCAGAGTTGTGAATTTGTGGAATTCCCTGCCACAGAGGACAGTGGAGGCCAAATCACTGGATGGATTTAAGAGAGAGTTAGATAGAGCTCTGGGGGCTAGTGGAATCAAGGGGTATGGGGAGTAGGCAGGCACCGGTTATTAATTGGGACGATCAGCCATGATCGCAATGAATGGCGGTGCTGGCCCGAAACTATTTTCTATGTTTCTATGTAATGCATATTGCAATTTTAAATGTATTCAATATTTTTGTACTTTTTCCATGAATTGTATTCATAATCATTATACGGAGTGATAAATTAAAAATGTTGCCAGTGATTAATTTTGTAATGTGACTCGGGACAGATTAATGAAATCAGTGCTGGGTGCCAGGGATCTTCTTAAACTCCTTATTGAAAAAGTAATTGTTTACATAATTTTTTAGCTTTTCTTCAAGGTTATCGCCAAGCATTTTGACAAACTGTAAATTCTGCGACAACTTATCTTAAACTAAACTGCAAATAATCTTTCGCAGAGGGGTAACGTTCCTTGGTTCCGGCTCACCAGAATTATTGTTCCTATTACGTATCAGCCAGCCAGTCTATTAATTCTGAAAACAGAATAATAAAGGCTTGTATGTAATGTTATCTCGATAACCTTCCCTCCATTGATGAACTGTACACTGCAAGGGCCAGGAAGCGAGCGGGCAAGGTCATCTTTGACTCCTCTCACCCTGGCCACAAACTCTTTGAATCACTTCCCTCTGGGAGGCGACTCCGGACTGTCAAAGCTGCCACAGCCAGACATAAAAATAGCTTTTATCCACGAGTAGTTGCTCTCCTCAACAGCCAAAAATCTGTAGCCTCCCTTTGTTTTGGTATTTTGTTGGTTCACATGCTTGATCAATGGAGTTTTATCATTAATGTTTTATTATTAATGTTTAGTGTTTTCTGAGTCATTCGTAACTGTCACTGTATGTCATGTTGTTACTTGTGGGCGGAGCACCAAGGCAAATTCCTTGTATGTGAATACTTGGCCAATAAACTTACTTACTTAAATGAACGCATATAAATACATGAACCACCAGAACTTTGGTCAAAATTTCATTCCACCCGTGAGACCTCTGTATTTGCTGCTTATCTTCAAAAGTAGTCTAAGCCGATGAACCAGTAGGTGAACTTGTTGATGAATATCAAACAAACACGGTGAAGTATTAGAAATCTGAGAAGAAGCTTCAAACGCTCAGTATGTCGGGCAGCATCTGTGGAAAGAGAAACAGTTAACATTTTAGATCGAAGATCCTTCACCGGAATGCTTCCAGTTGTTTAGGTAAACTCAGATCCACATTTATGAAGACCTTATGCATATAAATGCTATCACTTAGAAGGATTTATTTAAGAAAGAAATGCGGACGCTGGAAAAATCAAAGGTAGATGAAAAATGTTGGAGAAACGAAGCAGGTGAGGCAGCATCTATGGAGAGAAGGAATAGGCATCACCTACTCCATAGATGCTGCCTCACCCACTGAGTTTCTACAGCATTTTTTGTCTACCATCACTTAGAAGGAGATTAGGTCAAGCCTGCTATGAAACAACTGGATAAAAACATTTGTGATGATCGTTTATGTGTTTGATAGGTATCAAATCAGTCCAAAACTGTCAATGCTTTTGGATATCAACATTCAGAAACATTTTAAATCTACTAAGAATTAAATGACTAAAATATATTAAAATGTAAAAGGTATCACTGAACTATTGATGTGTCAGAACCATTAAAACATGTTGAACTAATTGCGGTTAATAAAAATGTGAATTACTTGATATTTACTTTGCTGACTGTTCCTTTGCTCCCTCCCTCGTATTCATTTGCATAATGCAACAGATCCTGTGCCATGATTAACCAGGCATAGGTTCAGTGAGCAAGTTCGGAGTTCCAATGTAATATGTAACCCAACATTTAACATTTTCTTGAACTTTATATAATCTGTGGTACTGGAAACAAATTGGGTTTGCTTTTCTTTTAAGAGCCTAATAGAGCTAATAAATCTGAAATTACTTGCAATTTTTAAAGCATCTTCTGCATTTTGACTCAACTGATATGATTGACCAACATTTCTTCATTCCTGTTTTTTAGAAACTTTTTTACTAAGAAGACGAAAGAAACAATTCCTTCCACCTTTAGTGCTCCTGGCTGGAAGTTATTTGGGAAAATTCCTCCAAGGGAGAATTCACAGAAAGATTCCAAAACAATACAGCAGGTATACATTAAAAAGAAAGTTCTATATTTTTGTTACCTAGTGTATTTGTACCTTATTGCAATGTGTATTTATTGGATTTGTATTTGTATAAGATGTTGCTGCTTCATTGGCACCATCCATTTTGGTAGATTTTGATTCTTTAATGTTGGCTTGAGGCAATATGTTTTTATTGCGACCCTTCTTGTGATCTGACAATGATCAATGAATGTTAAGAAGCTGTGATGTGGATTAGAAAAATATTTGTATTGGTATGAAGTTAGAATTCTACAGTGCAAAATGAAAACAAAGTGCTGGATGCACTCAGCAAGTAAGCCAGCATCTATGGAATTAGAAACAGTTTATTGTTTTGGGTTGAAAACTCATTGCTGGACCCAACCTGTTCAGTATTTTTAGCAGTTTCTGTTTTTAGTTTAGATTTCCAGCACCTGCAGTTTTTAATCTTTTAAATGTAGATGCGTTGACATTTGACGTGGATGTTGTAGATAATTTAAGGACTGCAATGTTCTGTAACGTAAATGATCTTGTTTTAAAAAAAAACCTAGCTGGAGTATTATGTGGCTTGTAGACATGGCTCATCTGAAGAAAAAGGTGCAGGATAAATCAATTGATCTTTCTTTGTAAAACAAGTCAGACTTGTGCAGTGTTAGGTGCACTTGACGTTGCCAGATCACATATCCTCATTCATAGTTCATTGAGGTGAAAAGGTTATTACTGTTTCATTAATATTTAATTTATTTGAACACTAGAAGTAGACAAGTTGGGAAGAATTGTTGCTTTGGCATCCAGGTACGAGTTCAACACATTTTGGAAAGTTTGCCGTGATGTTGTGGCTGCTTCTGCACTAGTTCTACGTTAAATTCTCAGGAGTCAGCGACAATCTCAAGGTTTGGAGAATATCCTTGAATCTTTTCCTCCCTCACTGAGAAATGTTTTCCTGAAACAGGACTTGGAATATCGGATCAAAGGGTAAAGACTTGTTGACACCCAGGTATATGCTCCATTTAAAAGAAGAGAAGGCAGACTGCAGGGAGAGGGTTCATGGGGTAAGATAGTGAGGACTCGGATTGTGATGTTATAACTCTGTTGCCTGAACATTTGGAACCATTACCACCATTAATTGAGTGTTAAACCTATGCATTAACTGCAATGGCCATTGATCATGCTGTTATTGTCAAATCCTTGGACTCTGATACAGCTGTGCTTCACAGCAATAAACCTACAGAGCAGTTTGTTGTCAAAACTAGGCCAATAATGGCATTCCACATTGCCTAATCAGGCCATGTGAAAGCATTGTACATTGTCTGTATTGTGGGGGAGTGTTAGCATTGGAAATTGTCTAAACTGTAAGTGATTGCGTCATTCTTGTAAAAGTGAATATAATTTTTTTAAAAGGTTTAATTGAATACAAAATGATTTGGGATGTCATGAAAGGAACGTGAAATGTGATTTTTAAATTGCAATCAATTAATAACTACATTGATTTTAACATGCAAAACTTGAATGCTGTTCTTCATACCAAAAATGTATCAAACATTCTGAAGATGATTTTTTGTGCTGCCCCAACTGCTAATGATGAATCATATTTTTTGTTCTCTTCTGTTCTAAATTTGCACTCCATCTGGGGGTAGAGAATAAACTCTGAACTTTTCATTGAAATGAATGAAAGAACTCAGTTGTAGAAGGGTGCAGCACATAAACAATTCTCTTCGGCCCAACTTGCCCATGCCAACCAAAATGCAGTTGGTCCACATCCCTCCAAATCTTTTCTCGTGACGAGGCTCTTGAATACGTCTGCCCTTTGGTCCAATTTAAAACAGAAATTACCTGATAAGGATTCTTCCTTTATCTGGATTGGAAATATTTATCTTATGATTTCAATTGAGCAATGCTGCATTCAACTTGGAGTGGAATACATTCATATTAAACATAGTTATACAGTACAGGAATAGGCCTTTGGGCTCCTCATCCATGCCAACCAAGATGCCTCATGTAAGCTAACTTTTATTTGCACTTGCACAAAAATCACCAATCATGCTATATATACTGTATATCTCAGTGATACGTTGGACAGGACCTTTAGTGATGTGGAGCAATCCTCTTCTATCCTCTAAATCCTCTAAAAATAAATTTAAAAAATTGCATAATAGTTTCTTTTCTACAGGCGATTTTTGTCCATTTTAATTGCAGTGTTTTGCCTGTGCATGTGGGAAATAATTATAGGTTTAAGTGACTTTTTTTTTTAGACTTCACCAAGATGGAAAATTCCACTATTGCTGCCAGGAGTTATCTCATACATTCCTTTAATTCTATTGTGGAAAGAAAGTTTATCTGTCCCCTGTTAGTGTAATGTACTCCTGCATTTAATATTACCATTCTTCAGTGAGGTTTCTGTGCACCGATCTTCTCGTATGTCATGTGGCAGAATAACAAAGTGATACCTTGATTTAGAATGGATGCCTGCTTGTTGCCTTGGCAAAGATAACTAAACATTAAAACAAATAATGTTTCAAATATCTTTATACATGTAGTATTCCATTACTTTAATTAAAATTTAAGTTATCAGTTGGATATGGCATTGAAGTTGAAAGCGTAAAATAAAGAATATTTTAATGTAATATTAAATGCCGGTGAACTGCAATCCCTTCTGGTAGGAAGAGGCTGGCTGTTTGATCTATAAGACCGTGACATCTTTCACAGTGCTTAAATGTGGCCTAAAATTGATGATGGGCTTCTAGCCATTGTACTGAGAAAGTACTGGAGGTTGTTTGTGGTGGCATCATCTATGAGTGAAATAATCAGCAAAACTTTGGATAGTATTGCATGGCAGGTGGAGAAGAACAAAGGAACAGTGGAAGAAAAATTAATATTCTTTGAAATTAAATACAATTAGAATCATAAAAAGTATGAGCTGGGTGTATCGTTCAGCCCTTAATGCTTACCCTGCCATTCAAGATGATTGTGACTGATCCTTTATTCCACTCTCGTATTCCTCATACGCCTTGATGCCTTTTTTTTTCTATAATCTGTCTCCAATTTAAATACAATCATCAACCTGATTTTCGCAGCAATCTGTGGTCGGGAATTCCACAGATTGGCAATCTTCTGGATTTTTATCCCTCCACTGTGGTCCTAAATGAGGGCAGTCCGTGTATCAGGAGACGTGGCCTTGTTTCCCCCAGCCAGGTGGAATGTGCCGCCTGCCAAGCCCTACCAGAATTTTACATTTCAATAGGCTCCTTTATTGTTCCAACTTAACGTTTGTGATAATAATTGCTTGCTGAATCTGCTTTCAACGATTGGTGTAGAAAATGCCCCAGATTTCCTTGTTCATCAACGTTTCCTAGTCTATAACCATGTAAGTCCTACCCAACTTTCCTGACTTCATACCAAATTGGGTAACTTTGCATTTACCTGCTGCACTGCAGTTGCCATGCAGTTGCCCACTCTGTTTCTCAACGTCCAAAGGGGGTCTTAAGCCAGTTGTTAACGTGCCAGTAGGTGGACGTCACCCATGTGCACAGCGGGGCGAACTCCTGCCCACACCAGGTGGTGGTCTGAGCTCGGCACCAGCCGCCACATGGAGGCCGCTGAAGCACACGAAACATACGCCTTTGAAATGTACAGGAGGTCAATCTGAGAGCCCCATGCACGGCGAGGTGGAGCAAACGGCCAGGAACAAGATCCTGGACTTCCAGGATCTGAGGCCGGAAAATCGGGGCCAACAAAATATCCACCCCAGTTGATAGGGAGCTGAGGTGACTGACAAAGGTCCCTTCGCCACCAGGAACCAATCAGATTAGTCTCTTGGAAGGGTATGGGTTTGCTGCAAGAAACTCATCATGTATCTCCTATTGTGGAGGGCGGTGTTGAAGCCTGCAGAGAAGCTTCCTGCTGCCATTCGCCTACAGGACAAAGGACATTTATTGTCACATACACCAATTGGTGTAGTGAAATTTGACTTGCCATGCAGCACACAGATAAAGATAAGACACAACATTGAAGAATTAACAATAAACATAAAAAAACATCCCCCCACAATGGTTCCCACTGTGAGGGAAGGCACAAAGTCCAGTCTCCATCCCCTTGTCCACCCATAGTCCGGCCTATTGAGGCCTCCGCAGTCGGCGCTACGGAGGCCCGATGTTTTAGGCCTTTATGCCGGATGATGGTGCTCCGGCGTCGGGAGAACCCTCTCAGCGGCATGGGAAACCTGGAACGGCCGCTTCCTTACTGGAGTCCGCTGCTTCCGAAGCCAACAGGCCGCGCTGGACGGAGCTCCACCACTGGTGATCTTGGCCAGAGATCCCAGGCTCCCGATGTTAAAGTCAGCACCGCCGCCCACGGCCCGCCGCTCCACAGTCCCGCAGCTCCGCGATGTTCAAGCGGTCCCAGCATTCCGGAGTTCCAGCGTGGCGACCCAGGCAAGGCATTGCCCGCTCCGCTCCACGATAGCGCTCCAACGCTGTGCTGCCACTGAAGCCGAGGTTCTGGGCGGTCCCCTCAGGAAACGCCGCTCCAGGCCCGCTGGTAGGCCGCGAGGACGGGTCGAAGTTGTAGCCCGGAGAAAAGCTGCCTCTCTGACCAGGTGGGGACCAGGGAAAGCAGTTTTCCCCATTCCCCACCCCCCACATAAAAAAGAATAGACTCCAAACAAAACACTTTTTACACACTAAAAATAAAAGAAAGAAGTTAAAAGACAGACAGCTGCAGGCTGGGCAGCCATACCGAACTGGACGGTGCCCCCTAGACTCTTTCAGGCTGACAATTGTGATCTTCATGTCAGGAATACACCTTATCCTGGTACCAGCACCACTATGGCGACACGGTGGCGTAGCGGTAGAGTTGCTGCCATATAGCGCCAGGAACCCGGGTTCTATCCTAACTACGGGTGCTGTCCGTAGGGAATTTGTATGTTCTCCCCATGACCTGCTTGAGTTTTCTTCGAGATCTCTGGTTTCCTCCTACGCTCCAAAGACCTACAGGTTTAACTAGTAGGTTAATTGGCTTGGTGTAGTTATAAATTGTCCCTAGTGCGTGTAAGATAATGTTAATGTGCAGTATCGCTGGTCAGCACGGACTGGGTGGGCCGAAGGGCCTGTTTCCGTGCTGTATCTTTATATCTGTATCTGTTTGGAGCAGCTCGGTGCCCTACACTATTTTGTTAGGGCACTCTTAAACCTGCCGAGCATGTGCCACTCGTTTCTCTCTTTCATTGTATCCATCCACATTGAACTAAATTGTTGTTTTTAATTCTTAAAAATATGAAGGCACTTAAAATATATATATTTTTAAAACACCAAAGCCATAGTAAAATAATTACAAAATAAATTGTACCCCATTCTATACGTTCCACCCTAAGCCATATCTGACCTGATATAGGGTCTGGAAAATAATTTCTCCTTCATATTACAGGGGAATTCTAGCAAGATTGGATTGTGTCACAAACCCCAATGTGATGTGAGAGGTGATACCTGTCATTAAGTATAGTGCTCGTGCTACTTCTATCCAGGTCAACCACCAGCCAGCGCATGCAGAATTCATCCCTATGCTAGCGGTCCAAAGTATAAGAGGTGTTGTCTTTATTGGGGGGGGGGGGGGGGGGAGGAAAGGGGCGTGGGTGTGATATTTGCTATTGCCCAAGGATCAGTATTGGCATCAGAACTTGTTTAATATAATCAAAGGAAGTATGGAAAAATAATCAGAATTCATAAGACATGTTTACGCTATTAGTGGTAAAGAATCCTTGTCCACTTCATCGGGCAATGACAAAGTGTAACAAAACAAAGTTCTTTTAGTTAAAAAATTCCAAATGTGGAATGAGTCCTAATTGAAACATGGACTTGAGATGGAATGAAGGCAAGGTAGTATTAAAGTCAATTTGTTAAATATTATTGGAGCAGGTCAAAATTGTGATGGCCCAATCAATGCCATGGTAATAACTTACATGGTCCACAGATATTTGTTCTATATCTAATGTGGTATATTGTTGCTTGCTTCAACATCAGTGTGTCTGAGAATCACAGTTTGGTGCATTTACTGAAATAACAAATAGAAATCGTACCCATCAGCAATTTCCAACTTAAGCAGACAGTAGCACCACTTCAAATTTTGCTGAAATATTTTCTACGGTACAATTATCTTACTCTATCAATATATATATATTTGCTTCCATTGAAACACTAAACTAGATAGGCTAAATTGGCCAAAGGATTTTTTATACAGAAGGATGAACCAACTAATGTAATCATAGTTTTGGAGCCTAGAGGTGAGTCATGAAGTGAGTGGTATGAAATACATAAATTCGAGGCCTATTATTTTTTTTCTTACAATCACAATTTTCTTTTGGTCAGATTCCACCTCACAATTTGACATCTCTTGCAACCAGTGAGCGTAGGACTGACTAATGCCAATCAAGGCACATGGTTTTCTGACTCCCTGACCATGGGGTTGGTATTGCTGGATATGCTGGAGCACTGGGTAGCAATAGAGCAAGTTGTTTTCCCATTTGACAATTTTATGGGTCATAGGAGATAATCCCTCAGATCCTCGTTTGAAAATTCTGGTTCCACAAATTGATAGTTTCATGTGTTATGCCTGAATAGTGGACACAATGAGAAAGAGATTTATTCAAACATGTTTTCATTTGCTGTTAATTGTACGTAAATTGAAATACTCGGTGTTGTCATTCAGTGAGAATCAGCATGGGTATGAGGAGTTTGTCAGTAAGTGCTGACTTACTTAGTAAATGGGTGTTTATTTGATTGGCCTACTTGCTGCGATATTGGGGAGAACTTAAGGGTAAAATATAAACAATGCAAATACAACTGCAATTTACTTGTGTAAGTGTTTTTTTTACATTAAGTCCTTATATACAGTGCCCTTCATAATGTTTGGGGCAAAAAGCCATAATTTATTTATTTGCCTCTGTACTCCACAATTTGAGATTAGTAATAGAAAAAATCAAATGTGTTTAAAGTGCACATTGTCTGATTTTATTAAAGGGTATTTTTATACATTTTGGTTTCACCATGTAGAAATTACAGCAGTGTTTATACATTGTCCCCCTATTTCAGGGCAGCATAATGTTTGGGACACAGCTTTGCAGGTGTTTGTAGTTGCTCAGGTGTGTTTAATTGCCTCCTTCAGGTATTAAAGAGCTCTCAGCACCTAGTCTTTCCTCCAGTCTTTCCATCGCCTTTGGAAACTTTTATTACTGTTTATCAACATGAGGACCAAAGTTGTGCCAATGAAAGTCAAAGAATACATTATGATATGAGAAACAAGAATAAAACTGAGACATCAGCCAAACCTTAGGCTTACCAAAATCAACTGTTTGGAACATCATTAAGAAGAAAGAGAGCACTGGTGAGCTTACTATTCACAAAGGGACTGGCAGGCCAAGGAAGACCTCCACAGCTGATGACAGAAGAATTATCTGTATAATAAAGAAAAATCCCCAAACATCTGCCCGACAGATCAGAAACACTCGTCAGGAGTCAGGTGTGGATTTGTCAATGACCACTGTCCGCAGAAGACTTCATGAACAGAAATACAGAGGCTACACTGCACGATGCAAACCACTGGTTAGCCGTAAAAATAGGACGGCCAGGTTACAGTTTGCCAAGAAGTACTTAAAATAGTTTTCCACAGTTCTGGAAAAAGGTCTTGTGGACAGATGATACGAAGATTAACTTATATCAGAGTGATGGCTAGAGCAAAGTATGGAGGAGAGAAGGAACTGCCCAAGATCCAAAGCATCTGTGAAACACGGTGGTGGGGGTGTTATGGCCTGGGCATGTATGGCTGCTGAAGGTACTGGCTCACTTATCTTCATTGATGATACAACTGCTGATGGTAGTAGCATAATGAATTCTGAAGTGTCTAGACACATCCTGTCTGCACAAGTTCAAACAAATACTTCAAAACCCATTGGCCGGCAGTTAATTCTACAGCAAGACAATGATCCCACACATACTGCTAAAGCAACAAATAAGTTTTTCAAAGCTAAAAAATTGTCAATTCTGGAGTGGCCAAGTCAATCACCCAATCTGAACCCAATTGAACATGCCTTGTGTGTGCTGAAGGGAAAACTGAAATGGACTAGCCCCCAAAACAAGCATAAGCTAAAGATGGCTGCAAAACAAGCCTGGCAGAGCATCACCAGAGAAGACACCCAGCAACTGGTGATGTCCATGAATCGCAGACTTCAAGCAGTCATTGCATGCAAAGTTTATGCTACAAAATACTGAACATGACTACTTTCATTTACATGACATTGCTGTGTCCCAAACATTATGGTGCCCTGAAATGGGGGGACTATGTATAAACAGCTGTAACTTCTACATGGTAAAACCAAAATGTATAAAAATGGCCTTTATTAAAATCTGACAATGTGCACTTTAACCACATGTGATTTTTTTTTTTCTATTACAAATCTCAAATTGTGGAGTAGAGGCAAATAAATAAATGATGGGTCTTTATTCCAAACATTATAGAGGGCATTGTAGACACTGTATCATGCATTTTAAATTGTTTCCTAATAAACCATCCTTTAATAAAACTACTTTTTGGACCGTGAAGTTTTTATATCAAGGTTTTGTCTTAATCCTTTTCAATGTGATTGTGTGTCCCTGTGCTTGTGTTGTTGATGACTAAAGTTGTACTATGTTTCTTTCATCAGGATAGCTATGGTTGCAGTCTTGCGTCAGTGTCTGCACCTAACCTGTTCATGACAGGGGTATGAATTACTGCATTTCCTTCCAGTCAGTTAACCCATGCATGACGTGGCTGTTGATTTATGTGCATATTTTCACCTGTACGTCATATTTATTCAAGCATGATGCTTACACTGCATTTTACTGTGGTGGCATTAAAACATTGAAACATCCATTGGAATGGAGTAGCAGGATGCATTGACATTCACCATTGTTTTCAGTACCCAAAATACCATTCGCACAGTCATTTATGCATTCTTCATCAACCTTACAATGCTAGATAAAATATATTGGGAACTCAAAACAAAAATAATAACTTGCCTTCAGATCTAATTTAATATTTGTTTTGAAGCTAAGCTGGATTTAGTTTTGAAAGTGATTCAAATTATAGCATAAATAATTCAATTTGACCTGAAAATAAATTGGAACTAAATTTCCTGAAATATCTTGTGTAGCAGTTATTTAACCGTAATGTTGCAACGAGTTTGCATGTATTTATATTTTATGTAATTGCTCAACTGTTCAAACACGTATGCATTCTAAAACAATGCAATTGTGTTAAATAAAGAAGTATTCACTATTAACTATTGCAGTATTGGGGTACATGGATCATTAAGCCATTTGGCAATTGTTTTTTGGGGAAACGATTTTTTAATTAACGTGCAGAAATTGTAATTGTATTCTTGCCATTTTAATAGTTTTTGTTTTACTGTCCTAACTATTTTGGCAGGATTTGGCCTACCATTTCATATTTGAGTCAACTGACTATTAACACAAGGACAACTTTTCTTTAGAGGTCATCAACAGTATTTTATTCTACATATAACTGGTTCCAGATTCATTATCGTAAAGCACAGAACACAATAAATGTTTTCCTAGTGCAAATATATTTTGTCGTCCTTTCAAAGTTAAAGCAGAATACAGAGACAGAAAATTCCAGGAGTACTATGGGACAAATAGTTTATGAAAATGTGTATCTTTGTTTATGTGTTTGCACTATAAAGATGACATTGTTATGCCTACGTTGTTGGAATTTCATAGCTGAGGTGACAGGAAAGCACAATACCTTGTGCAAAATGAGCTACATTGGAACGATTTCTGGTATTCAGTTGGTTTAACCGTCCATTGCCAGATTTGCCTGGACCATATTGAGCACTATGTTGTTTTGCACTCCTCCAGTAGAAATTAAACTTTTAAAAAAGACATTCAACCTCAACCTACTTGACCAGATTTTTTTTTTTTAGTAGTTTTTCCTGCAGAACTACCAAGCTCCCAACAGTTTTGCAATGATAAAAATCTCCTGGTCATTCAGATTGACAGGATTTCTTAGTTTTCCTTTCCTACGGTCAAACAAGCCAAACCTTAATGAAGATCCCATTTACCCTATTCTTTTAACCCTCATCATTTTTGTTTTTCTTGCACCTTCCTCTTCGAGTTCTTCCAAGATGGTGCCCAACCCAGATTTGTGTGCTAGCCACAGAGGCAGCTCTGCAATCAAATATTATGATCACTCGATACTTTTAAATCTCTACTCCTATAGCAGCATTTCGTACTTTTTGCTTATCACATATCTGTACACTGTGAATGGCTCGATTGTAATCAAGCAGTGTCTTTCCGCTGACTGGTCAGCACGCAACAAAAGCTTTTCACGTGACAAGAAACTGAACTGAACTCATTTTGGCCATGGTGCTTATTTGTACTTGTGGCCTTTATTACATTGCACATTTGATACTCGACTATCATCCCTCAACTGCATTCTTGTACACATTTTAAGATTTACACAGTTTTTGAAAACAGCATGTAAGCACTCGCCTCACAAGTCCACTCTTGAAACTCATGCTCAGAAATCAATCCACCTAACTGCAAGCTCCTGTTTCCCTGGGGGCTTTGAACAGTTTGTTAGCTTCCAAATCCACGTCATCGTTCCTGCTGTTCTCTCTCTGAATTTCAATGGTCTAAGTTACAATGATGCATAAATCTCCTCTATTCTCTGTAGTCTCTGTTTTTCCACCAGTGCATTACCTCTGTTGTCTAGTCCAAGGGAAATACCTTTGCTTATTTCCATTATCTGGTCTATCAGTCTGAAGGCAGGTCTTGTCCTGAAATGTCACCCATTTGAAATGTCAACTCAGAGATAACTGAAATAACCTGTTTGCATTCTGGAAAGATTTCAGGAGCAGATTTTGGTCTATCTGCAAGCCTTGTTTAATTTCTGTTCATCTAAACAATAATCAATTCCTTCCTTGGACCCCATTTGCGTAGTGGGATTTCTGCTTACGAAAGAAATCATCATCCAGCTCAGTATATTTCCTTTGGGAAACATGCCAACTGATCATATTTATTAGTTCACTTTGGAAACCTAAAAGTTGAAGTTTCTGAATTCTTGTGAATATGCAGGGAACAATGTTTTCTAATGTATTGCTAAAAATTGTTTCTAGCATTAGAATATACAATGTTCCCCCTTGGTGCATATTCACAGAATCAGCATAATTAACTTTGGTTTCCAAAGTGAACTAATAAATATGATAACAAAGTTGCATGTTTCCAAAGGAAAGTAATACTTCAGACGCCTGGATGATATTCTAAAGCCTAACCAAAAGGGGTCCATGGCAAAGGTCAAGGACAGAAGATAAACAGAACTGGATTAACACTGCCGAGAGGCTTGACACAAAATGCTTCTCATGAAATCTTTCTGGAGAGAATGCAAACAGGAGTTATTTCAGTTATCTCTGCAGTTGATTATTGAGAGTGACTTTTTTCTATTTAATGCTTCAATTGAATAAGATGGTCTTTGAAATACTGCAGTACCAGCAGTCCATTCGCACATTTAGTAGTTCCTCATTATGAATATACAATAATACAATACAATACCGTTTATTTGTCATTTGAACTTCAAATTAAGTTCAAACGAAATTTGGTTTCTGCAAATACAACAAAAAAAGAACCAAGCCACACACCAACACAATTTGCACAAACATCCATCACAGTGAATCTCCTGTTAACGAAGAAACTGCAGATGCTGGAGAATCGAGGGTTACACAAAATGCTGGAGAAACTCAGCGGGTGCAGCAGCATCTAAGGAGCGAAGGAATAGGCGACGTTTCGGGTCCCCTTCTTCCTGCTGTAATCCACGGGGTATGAGATGGAGGCGCAGGCAAGCCCCCAGGAAGCAGATTGGCTGTGGTATCGAGTCAGGATGTGGTCGTCGAGTTGGAGGGAAGGGGGTATCACAGAGGGGGAGCAGTTAGAGAGGCAGTTGTGAAACTGTATCCGTAGGGAGGAGGAGACTTCTCAAAGTAAGGCATACCTTGAGGAGATATCGCAGTGGAGTAGAACAAAGTGTAACGAAGAAACTGCAGATGCAGAATCAGGGTTTACACAAAATGGGAGAAACTCAGCGGGTGCAGCAGCATCTAAGGAGCGAAGGAGATAGGCGACGTTTCGGCCGAGACCCCTTCGAGAGTAAAGATCTCGAGAGATTCTAACAGTGAATCTCCTCCTCACTGTGATGGAAGGCAAAGTCTTGTCTCTCCCTGCTCTCCATTCTTCTCCCGATGTCAAAGTCAAAACCCCCGGCGCGCTAGCAAGTCCCGCGGCCCTTTAAAGCCGCGCCGGGCAAGAGAAGTTGCCGTTGCGGGAGCTCCGAAAAGGGGTCTTCCACCAGGGACCCGCGAGCTCTCAATGTCACCGTCCACCGGACCTGCGACTGGAGCCCCCAGGTCGTTCCAGTTGGAGGCCACTCCATGGTGCTAGGCCCCATAGACTGCTGAAATGTAATTTAGGGAATACAGGAAGCAAATTGTTAAAAAGTTCTGGTTTCTACTGATTGGATTTAAATTATAGCTGCCACCTGTTGGAGTTGCTGACTGGTGCCACATATTCTTTGGTTGACTGGGTATATGTGTCTTTGTTTAGAAAGCCCATGTTTCTTTGGTTTTGATTATTTTAAAATTGCTTTGTTTTAATTATTAATTTGAAATTGCTTCCATGGCATTTGGAATATAGCAAATATCATTTGTGCTTCTTTTTCCTGCGAGCAACATTATAGCTCTGTTACTGAACCATTTAACTTTTTAATGCTTGTTGGTCTTTAATACTTTTTTGATTCTTCCATGGACGAAAGGAGTTGCAGGCAGATGTAGCATTTAATGCCCACTCTTAAACGCTATTGAGAAATGGAGGTGCAGCATCTTGAGCTGCTGGAGCCTGAGGCAAAGTATCCGCCACGTTGCTGTTATATAGTGAGATCGAACATCTTTACTGAGTAATAATGAAGGATCACTGATATTTGCATGCCAGGAAGGAGCATGATGTAGAGTGAACTTGCAGCGTGAATGATAATGTGCTTATTGCAGAACTCACGCCATCACCACATTATTGTGGGGTTGCTTTCCGAGATCAGCCTCATCACAAAGTCACATCGATTGTGCATGCGGCAAACAATAGTTGAAAGAAAAATAAATGTTGTATTGATCTATTTAGGTTTTTTCATATTCTGAGAGCAAATTTTATTCAGTTTCACAAATCCTTGGATAGTGATATGTGAATTCTGTGTAGAGGAGAATGTCTGCAACACAAACAGCTGTAATGTGGGGGTCATGTGTATTCGGCTCCTGATGTTGTTATACCCACAGTATCCAAGCCCTATCTTACTGATTGGTTTTGTTAAGATTTTGGTCAATTGATGGTAAACAGCATGTTGATGGTAAGGATGTACAATATATCATGTTACTTCCTCGTGCCTGGCAATTTTTTATTTTTCTTGTCACATACTCACTGATGCAGGTCAGATAATTGAATAAGCGGCTTAATTTGATTGGACCTCAGACATTGCTAGGTACATTTAAAAACTTTTTTTTTAAATCAAAATCTTGTTTTCATGTAAAAAGCGTAAAAAAAGGTACATTGAAAATGCATCTTTGAAGTTGTACAATTGGTCCAATGCTATGCTATTGTTATATGGATGCATGCTGGAGACACAAAATATATAATGTGGCCCTCATGCTGAATAGTTTGGAGGCCCCTGCTGTAGTACTTTTGGAACAAGAAGTGTTTAATGTAACGGGCATAGCTGTTGCCATGCAAGTGTTATGTTGAACAGTCCGTGTGCCAAACGTATTCTGGCATCATTAATTACACAACTCTGTTACATCGATAATTGTATCGGGGTTGCTCTCTGCACCCTTGCAGTACTCGTGGCCTTCTTAAACTTCATTACTAATCTCCACCCTGCCTTCAAATTCATTTGGGCTATCTCTGACAGCTCCCTCCCCTTTCTCGATCTCTCTGCGTCGGCTTCACAGGAGACAGACACCCACTGCCTCCCACAGCTACCTAGACTGCATCTTCTCCCATCCCTCTCGCAAGGACACCATTCCTTAATCCCAATTTTGTCTCCTCTGCATCGGCTCCCAAGATAAGCTTTACACCAGGACATCCAAGATATCCTCTTTCTTCAGTAAATGGGCATCGCCTGCTGATGTGAATAGAGCCCTCGTCTGTGTCTCCCCCGTGTCTCACATTTCTACTCCCACTCACCCTTCGCCAGGTGGAACTAGAGTAGAGTTCTTTGCCTTTTCATCTCAGCATTCAACACATCATTCTCTGGCATTGCCACCTCCATCGAGATCCCACCACATGTTCTTCACATATGTTCTCATCCTCACCTTCTTCCGCTTTCCGTAGAGGCCACTCCCTCTAAAACTCCTTCTGTTGGAGGCCACTCCCTCCAAACCTATCTCGCCCCATTCCAAACAATTTTCCCTGCAGCCACAGAAGAAGTAATGCCTGCCCCTACACTATTACACTTCCATCCTGAAACTCCCAGCAGAGATGTGCACCTCTTCAAATCTTGTCTGCTGCATTTAGTGCTCCCATTGTGCCCTCCTTTACATCAACGAGACCAAACATAGACTAGGGTATCCATTTCCCCAAACATTGTGTGAATTGATGGTCAGCATGGACTTGGTGGATTGAAGGGCCCATTTTGGTTGTATCTCTAAACAGCTTCTAAATATTTTTAGCCTTTGTAATGTATTTCATCTATTCACTTCTCATCCCCCTCTTAAGCAGTGTGAAAAATGCCGGTTTGTACATAACCCAATTTCCCACCAGGGATATGAAAACATTGGACCTGCTGTTTGCCAATGTTAAAGGGGCGCACAGCTCCATAGTCCTTCCGCCACTGGGAAGATCGGACCACAACCTGGTAGAAGCAGAGGCTGCCTGTGACACAAGGTCAATGTGGAGGTGGTCACAGGAGGCCTGTGACTCTGGGGTGGTGGGTGAGTGTACTATGGAGAGACAAGGAGCAGAGTGTATGGGGTTGCATAGTGGGAGAAAAAACAGGAGCGGACACAGAAAAGAGAATGGGGATAGGGTAGTGCTGCTTCAATTTGGATAATTTAATATTCACATTGGGTAGTAAATGCCTTCTATTTCCTTCCTTCTGGCTTCACATTTCACTCCTTATCTGAAACCCTTTTACCTTCTCACCTCTGCTTTTGTCATTCACTCTACCCACCTGTCAACCAAACCCCCCTCACTTGTATCCACCCATTACATGTCCCATCCCCAAATGTGTTTTCCAGCTTTCTCTCCCCAACTACAACCGTCAAAGAAGGGTCCTGACCTGAAACATCTCCTGTCCATTTTCTCCTCAAATGTTGCCTGACCCATTGAGTTCCTCCAGCTCCAGCAGTTCCTGTCATCTCTTACTATCAGCACATGTTGATAACTCAACCAGACAACAGGCCAATTTAGATTTGCTCTTGCAACAAGAAGGATTAATTAACAATTTAATAGTAAAGTATCTTCTGAGAAAGAGTGATCATAATATGATAGAATTTCATATTTAGTTGGGGCAATAGATATAAATCCAAAACTAGAGTCCTTGACTGTTTTAATAACTTGGATGAAATAACGGGATATAATGTATCTGATTTTGTTCTTAATATCAAGTGAGGGTAAATTATGTGAAACACACAGTTACTAGAACTGAGAAGCAGAATGTTATTTAAAAAGTGAGAATGTTAAATGTTCTTAATAGGGAGAAACTGCCTTTGAAAGGCATAGTTAGCATGAAGGAACAAAATGTTATCAAGCCACATGGAGTGTTGGTCCTTGTTGGCAGAATTTGTGTGTTTGTCCAGCACCCTGAATCTTGCGTTCACATGGGCCCCAGTCAATCATGGCTCAGATTGGGACAGGACACAAAGAAAACCTCTTACAGCAGTGGTGAGTTTCTCAAACAAGTCAGTTTATTCTGGCCTTGTCACAGTGTCCACTACAGAAGCACTCCAAGTGTGGCATTGAAGATACCTAATTGACTCAGAAAACTTGCAGCAATTTGTAATATACACAGTACAATGGTTGCATGCAGATTTAACATTTTTACCATAATTCACCAGTAATCAACTTTGTAAATGTTGATCCCTTTCTACCTCTGGGGGAGTTCCCTCTATTTGTCTGACAGGTGAAACTTGTCATCCTTTACTTAATAGCTATTTTCCATATTCTGTAAAGCGATGCTATAGATAATAACCAAGACACATTATTGTGTCACCTCTTGTGATCAATTCTCTTGCACTCAGCCTAGTTTAAAAACACCCGATGTTTATTTTTGCTCCTGCCAGCTATGCTGTACAATCTAATTACTGCTTCTAAAATGACCTTTAAATTACCTTCACTAGTGTTAGCCTAATTTCCCATCATCCTTTTTCAACGATCTTGGGTTAACCATATTCCAAACTTGCCTAAATGTCTTATAATTTCCAGAGATTCCTTTAGTCCCTATTACAAAAGGGTTAGAGTACATGAGAAATTCATATTCACCACACAGGGCTTTGCACAGGCCACTGCCAGAATATTATTTACAGTTTTAAGAAAGAACTGCAGATTCTGGAAAAATCGAAGGTAGACAAAAATGCTGGAGAAACTCAGCGGGTGAATCTCATTTTTAATCTAATTTGAATTGGTTTTAATCTCATTTGATTTGATAAAGTACGTAATTGCCTTGGATCGATACAGTAATGATTGACTGGGTTCTTTCTGTGAGGTTGTCTTTTGAGGAAAAAATAGGCAGAATATGCCAGTAGATTAAAGGGAGAAAAGATTATCGCCTTGAAAACAACATTCTGAGAGGATTTGCAACGTTAAATGCTGTGACTGTGTTTCTCTGGCAGCGAAGCCAGAATTAGCTGTCGATACCTCGGGTAAATAGGCATTGTCTCGGTTTTAACGGTCGACCACCTACGGTTGAAGAGATTTTGGCTTTCTCTGGAGGTTGTGAATTGTTTGAATTTTCTAACCAAGTGCTGTGTATGCTGATTTATTAAGTATATTCAAGGCTAAAATGCAAATAATTTTTGGTGATGAGAATTGGTTCAGGGAATATAGCAAGAAAACCGAGAATGAAGCCAAATAGGAAATTAGCATGATCTTGCTGAACAATAGAATAGACACTTTAACCAAGTGGCCTATTTAGCAGTTCTATGCCCTGTCCAAAATATATTTTGTTTGGTACATTAAATAAAATGCCACTTTAAAAAATCAAATCCTTTGGCACATAACAAATCATATCCTTTTCAGATAATCTTGAAATGCTGAATTATAGCAAATCTGAGTTTGGTAATGTAAATGTCATTGAACTATTTTGAGTTTTAGGGAAAAATCACTAGAATGTAGCCTTGCATAGTGCAAATAGTTTCCTAAGATTCAGGACAATAGTTTTGCCGATTCCTGAAATGTTTTTCCAAAAATAAGCACTTTACACATAAATCTAATTTTTAGCTCAGTTAGTCGGACAAAGTACTTTGTAAACTATTATTATCAATAATATTATACAAATCCAATTATGGACTGCTCAGGCTTTAATCAGAATCATTTATTGTCATTTGAACATAAGTTCAAACAAAATTACGTTTCTACAGTCATAAACTTATATTCAAATGACAATAAACGATTCTGATTTTAAATTAGTTTGTACTGAACTAATTCCATTTACAATGGATTTTTAAAAATTCAACGTAAATATGAGTTCTTACAGTTCATGTGGGTGGGATTTGTCTTAGTACATTGTAATATGGCAGACACTTAATGGTTCAACGGTTCTTTATTGTCACGTGTGCACAGCACAGGGAAACCCTGTGGCACAACCAACAAATGCACAGTTGCCATATTTTGGCTCGATTTACAAAGAAAAAGTCTAAAGTGCGGTCCACATGTTGGAAGACGAGGTAAGCCCCAGGCTGCTGCAGGTCCACGACCCGACGCCCATCTCCTTGCCCAGGTCCCGGGGGCACCTCCTATGCCGTGAAGGCATGGAGGCAATTCTCCGGTTCAGTCCCTCTCCTACTGTTCCATTCCTCATGTCCATAATCACCAGCGGCACACTCCTTCCTCCTGCACGCAGTGACCCACCAGACCTTTCTTTGCGGTTGCGAACAGGCCTGCTGCCGCACGTGGCCGCGAGCGGCCCACCAGGTCTGCGTTTGCGATGGCCGCTGGGTCCATCCTTGTTCTCGGCAGTCGGTGTTGATGGGTGTGCACAAGAATAAGTTACTGGGAAATAAATGGGAGAAAAGTATTTTGTTGAATATGTCAGATTTTTGTTTGAATTAGTCCACAAATTATTGCTTTAAAATATCCCAAACGCCATTATACATAGATGATTCATGGTGATCAAAAGAGTTATGCTGCTTCCAGTGTACACAAAAGACTGGAGAAACTCAGCGGGTGCAACAGCATCTAAGGAGCGAAGGAGATAGGCGACGTTTCGGTCGAGACCCTTCTTCAGACTGAAGAAGGGTCTCGCCCAAACGTCGCCCATGCTCCTTCGCTCCTTAGATGCTGCTGCACCCGCTGAGTTTCTCCAGCCTTTTGTATACCCTCGATTTTCCAGCATCTGCAGTTCCTTCTTTAACAACATGCTGCTTCCAGTGACGTTTGCGATTTTCAGTTTCATTGTTGCAAACAAGTCATTATCATAAAAAAAATATGAGCTGGGTAAGTAGGTGTGGAGAGGTTACTGTAACTGGTTTGATACTGTGTCTTTTTTTCCTTTGCCATTCTAAGGTCTAAACTAGAATTAATTGCAGTGCTATAGTAAAATGGGTGATTCACATTTCAAATAACTATACTTGTATGGATGATGACTATTAACTTCCAAGAACCTTTTTTGGTTTACCATTGCAAAATATGTGACCTTAAAACTGAACTGTTGATTTTAATTGACTGTCAGAAACTATTCTTTGAACAGTTGCAGATTTGTTCAGTCTATTAGCTGTTCTTTCTATTTCCTTTTATGTTGATGGGGTGGGCGAATGCATTCTAATGTGTCCAATTAGTCTTTAATTGTTACAAGTGTGTTTGTGCTCATTTGCTCTTTTTGCTGAAATTAGGAATATGAAGCCCGAACTGGCCGAATGACTAAGATTCCACTCCAACGCCGACGTAATCTTGAATTTGAGCCACTCTCCACGACTGCCTTGATCCTGGAAGATCGACCAGCGTAAGTTTGTTATCATGTACAGTGAGTCGTTTAGTTCACCAATTACTACCTTCTATTCCCTTTCATTCACAGCATTAAGATATTGCACCCATTGCAGAACTCAATTCTGCTACCATTCATACCAACTTTCTGAGAATAGACGTAGGCTTTTGCAGATCTTTCACTTACCAATGTGTGAAGATTTGATCTCCCCCTTCCCCCTCCCTCTTCCCCCTCTCCCTTTCCCTCCCCCTCTCCCTCCTCTTCCCCCTCTCCCTCCCTCCCCCCTCCCTCCCTCTTCCCCTCCCTCCCTCCCTCCCTCCCCTCTCCCTCCCTCCCTCTTCCCCTCTCCCTCCCTCTTCCTCCCTCTTCCCCCTCTCCCCATTCCCCCACTCTCCCCCCTCCCCCCCCTCTTCCCTCCCTATCTCCCCTCTCCCTCCCTCTTCCCCTCTCCCTCCCCTCTTCCCCTCTCCCCCTCCCTCTTCCCCCTCTCCCCCCTCCCCCTCACCCTCCCCTCTCCCCCTCCTCCCCCCCTCTTCCCCCTCTCCTCCCTCCCCTCCTCTCCCTCTCCCCCTCTCCCCTCTTCCCCCTCTCCCCACTCCCTCTTCCCCCTCCCTCCCTCTCCCCCATCTCCCCCCCCCCTCTTCCCCCTCCCCCCCTCCCCCCCCCCTCCCTCCCCTCCTCCCTCATCCCCCCTCCCTCCCTCCCTCCCTCCCTCCCTTCCCCGCTCCCCCCCCCCCCCTCCCTCCCCCCACTTCCCCCTCGCCCCCTCCTCCCCCCTCCCCCCCCCTCCTTTTCCCTCCCTCCCTTCCCCCCTCTCCCTCCCCCCCCCCTCTTTCCCCCTCCACCCCCACTCCCCCCTCCCCTCCCTCCCTCTTCCCCCCCGCCTCCCTCCTCTCCCCCCTCCCTCCCTCGTCCCCTCCCTTCCTCCTCCCCGCCTCCCTCCCTCTCCCCCCCCCCTTCCCTTCAATCCCTCCCCCCCTCCCTCCCTCCCCCCCACCCTCCCTCTTCCCCCTCCCCTCTTCCCCCCTCCTCCCTCTTCCCCCCATCCCTCCCTCCCCCCTCCCCCCCTCTTCCCCCCCTCCCTCCTCCTCCCCTCCTCCCTCTACCCCCTCCCTCCCTCTCCCCCTCCCCCCCCTCTTCCACCCCCTCCCCCTCACTCTTCCCCCCTCCCTCCCTCTTCCCCCCTCCCTCCCCTCTTCCCCCCCCCCCCACCCACCCTCCATCCCCCCGCCTCCCCCTCTCCGCTCTCCCCCCCCCTCCCCCTCCCTCCTCTCACCCTCCACCCTCCCTTCCTCCCCCCTCTCCCCCCCTCATCCCCCCTTCCCCCTCTCCCTCTTACCCCTCTCCCCCTCTCCCCTTCCCCCCTCCCTCCCCCTCTTCCCCCCTCCCTCCCCTCCCCCCCTCTCCCTCGTCCCCCCCTCCCTCCCTCTTCCCCCCCTCCCTCCTCTTCCTCCCCCTCCCTCCCTCCCCTCCCTCTTCCCCTCCCTCTCCTACCTCTTACCTCCCTCTTCCCCCTCACCCTCCCCTCCCTCTTCCCTCTCCCTCCCACTTCCTCCCTCTCTCTCACCTCCCTCCCCCCTCCCTCCCCCCTCTCCCCGTCCCCTCTTTCCCCCTCTCTCCCCCCTCTTCCCCTCCCTCTTCCCCCCTCTCCCCCTCCCCTCTCCCCCTCTCCCTCCCCTTCCCACCCTCCCCCACCCTCCCTCTTTCCCCCTCCCTCTCCCTCTCCCCACCCTCCCTCTCCCCCCTACTTCCCCCTCCCCCCTCCCCCGTCTCCCTCTTCCCCTCCCCTACTCCCCCCTCCCCCCTCCCTCTCCCTCATCCCCCACTTCCTTCCCTCAACCCCTCATCCACCCTCTCCTCTCTGCCCCCCCCCTCCCCCCCACCCACCCGCCTCTCGCCCCTCCCCTCTCCCTCTCCCCCACCCCTCCACCCTCCCTCCCCCCTCCCTCTCCCTTTCCCCCCTCTCCCTCCCCCTCCTCCCTCCCCCCTTCCCCCCAATCCCTCCCCTTCACCCTCCCCTCCCTCCCCCTCTCCCCCTCCCATCTCTCCCCCTCCTTCCCCGTCTCCCTCCTTCCCCCTCCCTCCCTCCCCCCCGCTCTCCATCCCTCTTTCGCCCCCTCCCTCCCCTTTCCCGCTCTCCATCCCCCTTTCCTCCCTCTTCCCCCTCTCCTCCCCCTTCCCCCCTCTCCCCTCCTCTCTTCCCCCCTCCCCCTCCCTCTCCCTCTCCCCCCATCTTCCTCTCCCTCTCATTCTTTTTTTTTAACATGGTGGCCTCCACAGACCCTGGGGTAGATGTGCCCATAATTAATCTTTTAGGGCACTTTATTACAGTAAATATTAAAGCTGCTAGTCAGTTGTCACTTTACTTTTCTCAGGGACGTGAATGATAGAGGTTTACTTGTCGTGGATGTTGACAATAGATGCTGTCTGACCCACTAAAGTTACTCCAGCATTTTGTGCCTTATCTTTGGTGTAAGCCAGCATCTGCAGTTCCTTCCTACACAAATTGTTGAAGTGGCAGGTTAAAGATGTCGGCAAAATCTCGCGGCGTGGGTCCCGACGAAGCGGGCCTACTAGAGGGTTTGGCCACGCTCGCCGGGAATGCTCCCGGCCGTGCCGCTCTCCGGGAACATTCCCAGCCGAACTGCTCGCTGACAGGAGGAATCCCACTTGCGTGTTCGCATGTATTGCATGGTAAAAGTAGCTCAGTGAAGTGTTATTGCCTCATTTTAGCCAGAGATATGTTATGATTATGTAAGAAGACAAAACATCTTTGTTGCTGCTTCTGTCTTCCTTGAGAAGTATTCTTGAGACGCACATTCCTGGTGGTGTTCTTTTCTATTCTCCACACGTCATCAAAAACAATGTTAGATTACTTTCATAGAGAGTCTAAACATAAATTAAAAGCATTAGCGGACAGTTAATGTTTTAAATGGAGGCAGACGAGATTGATGTATAAATGAACTTGCTGGAGCTTTTATATAGTACTAGACTAAGTGGGACCCGTTGGGTCCCAGTCACACAGGAGGCCTGGTCCCCCAATTCAACACGCGGTGTGGGGGAGGGGCTGGTGTGTGGGGGGGAGGGGGTAGTGGGGGGGGAGGGCAATTAAGTATCTAATGTAGAAAGCCCAATTTGTTAAAAAATAGCAAACCGTAGTATTTTACTATTAAGCTTTTAGATCACAAGAAAATGTACAAGCGCAAGAAAATGTAAGGGGTTATTTTAAATCTGAATTTGAGTTCTGTTACATACTATCTTCTTTCTTAAATGTTTTGATGAATAGAACATAGAATAGAAAAATAGAACATAAAATAGCACAGCTTTGGAACAGGCCCTTCGACTCACCTTTCCTGTGCTGAACCTAATGCCAAGTTAAACTAATCTCCTCAGCCTGCACATGCTCCCTATCTCTCCATTCCCTGTATATTCCTGTGCCTATCTCTACTAAATGAGAGTAAATCTTACCCAGCTCATTTCTCTCCAATAGCTTTCCAACTATCTCTGTGCATCTCACTGGTTTATAATTTCTGGATTATCGCTACTTTCCTGAAACAAAGGAACAGTTCTCCGGGACCTCATTTGTCGCGAGAAATGATACAAAGATCTTTGTCAAGATCCCTGCAACTCCTCTCTTGCGCCTCTCATTCAATTGGGATAGATCTCATCAGGCTCTGGAGATTTATCCACCTTGATGTTCTCCAACAGCCGCAACACCACCACCTTGTTGATCTCAAACTGCCCTAACATATGAGTATTCCCAACGCTGATCTCCCTGTCCCCATGTCCTTGACAAATACAGATACATTTAGTGTCACGCCTGCATTATCTGACTCCAAACATATATTCCCTACTTGAACCTTGAGCTGTCTTACCTTCTTGCTCCAGATATGCGGTCTGACCCGCTGAGTTACTTTAGCTTTTTGTGCCTATCTACCTTCTCCTTAGTTAAAGCCCTATCCCACTGTACGAGTTCATTCAAGAGCTCTCCCGAGTTTAAAAAAAATCAAACTCGTGGAAGCATGTAGCATTTACGTAGCGGGAACGTCGGAGCTCGGGGATGTCTCTTAGCGGCTCGTAATGCTAACAGCAGGTACTCGGGAAACGCGGTAAGCTCGGGAAGACTGATGAAGATTTTTCAACATTTTGAAAAATGTCCACGAGAGCCCCGAGCACCTACGCGCGGCCATTACCGTAAATCTCCGAGTTCGGATCAGGGCAAACTCGGGAGAACTCATGAAAGAACTCATACAGTGGGACGGAGCTTTTAGCCTCTTGTTTTTAATGTCCATATCGAAAGCCTCAGGACTATTTTCAATCAGACTTAGCAATTAGTTTTTTTTCTTGCTTGCTTTGAATTCTGCAAGAGCCCAATCTTTCTAAACCAAACATATGTGAGAATACGCGAGAATTTCTTTCCATGTCACTTTTGTTTTTATCATTCAGTAATTTTGTCACGAAAGTTAATGTAAATATTTCAACATGATAGTTTTAATTAGAAGCACAGGGAACTGCAAATGCTTCTTTACAAAAAAAAGTGCTGGTGTGACTCAGTGGGTCAGGCAGCATCTGCAGGGAATATGGATAGGTGATGCTTTAAGTCAAGAATCTTCAAACTGGTTGTCGTGAGGGGGGTGCGAATTGTGAAGGCGGTGGTAGGAAAATTAGTTGAAGGAGAAATGGTACGAATCTGGAACAATCGGGAAAGGTTAACATTTATTGCCTATTCCTAATCACCTTGAAACAAAAAAGCTGTTGAGCTGTTGTCAAACTGCCTATATATTGGTCAGCTTAAAAATATCATGGAAGGAAGGTTGGTAGATTTTAAGGGAAAATACAGGAGACCCCTTGAGCATCAAATCAGCATGTAAAGGCACAGACTCCTCGTGTTTAGTGCCATTGGAAATGCTAAGTAATGATGGCAGCAAAATGAGATGCACCGTCCTTGCTCTCACAAGGATGAATCCTATTTTGTCATTCAAGAAAATGGCAAGCCCAGATTCAACAACCCACCCACAGAGCACCAGAGACCGTAATCTAACATTAAACAGTTGAAGGTTTCATTAAATAGTTGAAGGTTCTCCTGATGTATTGTGGCTAACAATTGAGGAGTCTATACCAGCCCATAGATTCAGGCTGCTTGGTACCAGGTGTTTTTATAGGACAGGAGTTAGTGGGAAGAGTAACTGGGGAGCTACCTGAAGGGAATGAATGGCAATGGTTTGCAGGTAGCCTTCTTTCCTGAGTATTCCCATCCTAAGTGTATAGTATCCTCCATCACTATTCAATTGTAAGTTAAGTGTACCTGGGGTGAATTTCAACTTTGTTAAGGGCCTGTCCCACTGTACGAGGTAATTCAAGAGCTCTCCCGAGTTTAAAAAAAAATCAAACTCGTGGTAAGCACGTAGAATGTACGTAGCGGGTACGTTGGAGCTTGTAACGCTAACGGCAGGTTCTCGGGCAACACAGTAAGCTCGTGAAGACTCGTGAAGATTTTTCAACATGTTGAAAAATGTCCACGAGACCCCCCCGAGTACCTACGAGCGGCTATTACCGTAATTCTCCGAGTTCGAATCAGGGGAAACTCGGGAGAACTCTTGAATGAGGTCGTACAGTGAGACAGGCCCTTTATTATGTTCCCTGGATTAAAAAAATCTCTAATTCAATAAATGTGTACAAAGGAACTGCAGATGCTGGTTTACACTGAAGGTAGACACAAAAAGCTGGAGTAACCCAGCGTGTCCGGCAGCATCTCTGGACAAAAGTAATAGGTGATGTTTTGGATCGAGACCCTTCTTCAGACTGAGTCAGGGGAAAGGGAAACAAGAGATATCGACGGTAAATAGAACAAATGAGTGAAAGATGTGCAAAAAGCAATGATCTAGGAAAGGTGGTGGTCCATTGTTGGCTGTGGAGGAGGTGATAATGAGTTATCCATACAATGAAACTACAGGGTGACAGTGAAATGGTACAACGATTAGGGTGGGCAAGGGACGAAGAGAGACGGGATGCAAGGGTTACTTGAAGTTAAAGAAATCAATATTCATACCGCTGGGGTGTAAGCTGCCCAAGCGAAATATATGGTGCTGTTCCTCCAATTTGCATTTGACAATGGTGGAGGTCCAGGACAGAAAGGTCAGTATGGGAATGAGAAGGGCAGCCGGGAGATCGCAGAGGGCAAAGGTGGACTCAGCGAATGTGTTCAGAGAAACGATCACCCAGTCTGCACTTTGTCTCGCCCATATAGATGAGGTTGGAGGAGGTGCAGTGAACCTCTGCCTCACCTGAAAGGACTGTCTAGGTCCCTGGACGGAGTCGAGGGAGGAGGTATAGGGACAGGTGTTGCATCTCCTACGATTGCAGGGGAAGGTACCTGGGGAGGGTGGCGGGTTGGGTGGGAAGGAATGAGTTAACCAGGGAGTTGCAGAAGGAACGGTCTCTGCGGAAAACGGAAATGGGTGGAGATGGGAAGATGTAACTAGTGGGGGGATCCCGTTGGAGGTGGTGAAAATGTTGAAGGATTATTCACTGTATGCGATGGCTGATGGGGTGGAAGGAGAGGACTAGAGGGACTCTGTCCCTGTTGCGACTGGAGGGAGGGGGAGTAAGAGCGGAGCTGCGGGGTACCGAAGAGACATGCGAGGGCCTCATCTATGATGCATTCCGTTCCTTAAAGAATGAGTACAGCTCTGATGTCCTGGTATGGAACACCTCTTCTTGGGTTCAGATGCAGCATGGAGGAAGAAATTGGGAGTAGTGAGATGGAGTTTAGCTGGTTCGGAGGTCGAGGAAGGGCTTTAAGGCCTTCCTGGTCGGGTTGGAGGTGTAGAGTGACTGAATGCCCATAGTAAAGATGAGGGAACGTGCGCCTGGAAAATTGAAGTAATTGCAGAGACTTAGGGTGTGCGAGGCATCTTGGACATGGGTTGGGAGGGATTGGGCCGGGGGGGGGGGGGGGGATGGAGTCGAGGAACGTGGAAATGATTTCATGTTGGGCAGGAGCAGGCAGAAACAATGGGTCTGCCAGGGCAGTTGTGTTTTGGTGTCAAACCAAGGGCTGGGGAGGTAAAACTAGGCTTTCTGGTGCCAGGGAAATTCAGTCATTCAATAAATATATTTGTCTAACATGACTACATGGATTAAAATGTCAGTTGTTACTTTTGTTGGGTAGATTTCTATTAGCAGGAACTATGAAAACATGATTTTGAATGGATTTTAGCACAGATAAATGGTAAAATAGATCGTTTTTCTGTGCTTTGATTTTACTATTTGATAATAAATTGTTGAACCCATATTTACAATAAAACCATCTTTTTTACAGGCACCTACCTGCTAAATCAGCTGAGGAAGCTCAAAGGCACAGACAAGAATATGATGAAATGGTGGCAGAAGCAAAGAAACGAGGTGCTCCAGTTAGTTACCTCATTTTGTTCTGGGCTGCATGTGCTGGCATCTGTGATATAGTGAGATTTATTCCTTGTTCTTCAAACAAAATATTTGGGGAGAACTGTTCTTGTGAAAATTAACCTATTTTGGGGTTTTTTTTGCCATGAGATTTCTAACTAGTCTTTTTGACAATCAATAAGTTTGACTACACTTTGTTAACCATTATTGTAATGAACAAATAAATATACAATATCACAAATTGAGTTTCACCAGCAGGTTCTAAGATACCAAATTAAAGTTTTATATGGAGGCTGGGTTGATGTGAGTGGTGGTAGGGGTGAGGAGAAGGTAACATGTGGGAGGATCCTTTCAAGGGTTGGAACTATACATCTGTCTCTGGTGATCTTGGAGGCAATTGTCAAAGTTCTGAAAATAAATTACTTCTCTGGATTCAAATATGAATCCAGGCAGGTTTGATTTCCTGGTCATTTGTAGCTTGTGAACTGTAACTGAAATATATTTTTGGAATCTTGATTAGAGGTAAAAGATGCACAGAGAAGAAAAAAAATTATGAAGGAGCGATTCCGGCAGGAAGAAAACATTGCTCATGCCATGATTATTTGGAACACAGATATTCTTCCCAACTGGGAGACAATGTAAGTGTAGCATCTGTCCAGCTGATGGTTCACTCATACAATAATTAGCATCAAATTGTGACAGTTACATATCTTTTTCCGTTTGTTTCTCATATCCTTAGTCGAAATACTCGGAAGGTGCGGGAACTGTGGTGGCAGGGTATACCTCCAAGTGTCCGAGGCAAAGTGTGGAGTTTGGCAGTTGGCAACGAACTGAATATCACTCATGGTACGTGTGCTATATTTCTTCTTGGCAAAACGTTCTGCTTTAGAAGAATTCCTACAAACACTTCTGACAGTATTTTGTTGCATTTGTGCTTGCATGAGCTTGGCTGATGACATTGGCAGTGAGTTGGCCTGTATGACCACCATGGTCTAACTGGCTTTTTTCAACAAATTGGGGAGTTGAGCTTCATAGAAAAAAGATAAGGCAATGGAATCTATTTGTGGAACTTTCTGTATGGCTTTGTTTGTGGTGAATTTATTAATTCAATGTACTATTATAGCGGTGGATAACTTAAGTGTCCCGTTCTGATCATCTTTTACCTTGTTCCATTCTTGTTAATATCACAACTGGTAAGTGGGCAGTGAAACGGTTAATAGAGTTTAATGCAGTTAACTGTGAGGTTTTGAATTTTGGGGAGTCAAGCTAGGGCAGGAGCGTCACAGTTAATGGCAGGGCCCTGGGGAGTGTTGTAGAGCCGAGGAATCCACAAGTGCAGATACATAGTTCAATGAAAGTGGCATCACGGGTCGATAGTGTGGTCAAGGAGGCTTTCGGTATATTAGCATTCATCAGTCGGGGCAATGAGTACAGAAGTTGGGATATTATGTTACAGTTGTACAAATTGTAGGTGAGGCCACATTTGGGGTATTGTGTTCAGATTTGGTCGCCCAGCTGTAGGGAGGATGTTGTTAAGCTGGAAACCATGCAGAGAAATTTGTGGATGTTGCCAGGACCAGAGGGCCTAACCAAGGATAATAGTCCTTGCTTGCACAACTATAGCTTGAAGGTCTGAGCTATAGGTCTCCAAGCTCAGACTATATTCCTTTCAGTGCAGGGGATGAGGGATGATCTTATACAGGTGTATGGGATCATGAGGGGAATATACAGGGGTGAATGCACTTGTACCCAGAGTAGGGGAATCAAGAACGAGGCTCATGGGTTAGGGGTGGGAGTGGAAAGATTTAATAGGAACCTGAGCGGCAATGTTTTCACACAGAGGTGGGTATGGAATGAGTTGCCAGAGAAGGTAGTTGAGGCAGGTACTATCACAACATTTTAAATTACATTTGGACAGGTTCATGGGTAGGGATGGTTAAAAGAGATACGAGCCAAACACAGCAGGTGGGACTAGTGTAGATGGGGCATCTTGGTCAGCATGGCTGAAGTTGACCCAAGGGCCTAGTTCCATGCTGTATGATAACATCCGTTCATGATGAATCTTACCAAGAGTGAACGTAAGAATTGGGTGCAGTCAGGTGTTTGGACTCCTTCACATTGAACTAGGCCTGGAAGTGAACTTACAATCTCCACAGCATAATCAATCTTTCAATCAAAAGTGGCGAGCAAATCTGCTATGAATTTGAAGTCATACATTTTTCAGACTATATTCTGTTTGTGGCTTGATGAATGGAATGCTGTGTTGCCCAAGAGGAGAGCGAACCATTCTGGGTCACGGTTACACACCCGGCCGTGGGATCTGGATTGCAACGTAGCTCCAGGTTTGGTTGACTTAGGGCGGTCGTGGCGGTGCAGTAAATGCAGCACCGGAGACCCGGGTTCGATCCCGATTACGGGTGCTGTTTGTTCTCCCCGTGTTCTCCTCCTCTGCGTGGGTTTTCTCAGAGATCTTTGGTTTCCTCTGACACTCCAAAGACGTACAGGTTTGTAGGTAAATCAGCTTGGTAAATGTAAAAATTGTCCCTAGTGGGTGTAGGATAGTGTTAATGTGCGGGGAACGTTGGTTGGCGCAGACCCTGTGGGCCGGTTTCCGCGCTGTATCTCTAAACTAAATTAAACGAAATGGAACTGGTAGAAATCAACTTATTTTGAATTTGCCTTAATTTTTTATATTGTTTTCATTTGACAGAGCTGTATGAGATCTTCCTGTCCAGAGCTAAGGAGCGATGGAAAAACTTCAGTGAGGTTGGATCTGAGAATGAAACTGAAGGTAAAATTGTGTTACACACGTCTGTTTTTATACCTCTGCTCCATGCTAAAATAGCAATGCTTCTTCTTGTTTGTAATATAGTTAACCTGGCCCCTTTTCCCATCAGCTTTCACTGTGCATTACATTTCAATGCATAAAATAAAATTTAAAAAATACTCAATGACAACCAGGACCTTCAAAGTCATCTGCTTATTCACAAAGGTCCTGAGATATCTCAAGTTCAAAAAATGCTTACTGTTTCAACTGAAAACTCAGTGATTTTCAAGTAAAGTGCTTCTTCTTTCGTGTGGCGTGCACAGCTTAGAGTTGTAGGACAACTTGTTCTATTTGATCTTCCGTTTGTGCACGGCGAGTTGATTGCATTAGTCAAAACAGGGCGGACCATGTGAAGGTTGGAATCTCCCACCTCAAGTAAAGTGCTGGAAGATGTGGATAACTGATGGACACAACCACCATTTCAACCACCCAGCTTAATGATACAATATAAAATGGCACCTCTGCGAATGTGACTAGGACTACGTGAGAATTTGTTATCACCTAGTACATTGTAGAAATGAAGCATAGTGTGACTGGTGAATATCTGAATTTTCGAGGATCTTGTGAACACTTATCCACCAAGATCTTTTCTTCCAAGACAGCACATGTCCAATTTCACTGGAGGCCGTCCGAGAGATAGTGAACACGCAATTAGCATCTAATGTTGCTTTTCAGACTGCAATATGAAAGTGCTACAGCATTGATGCTTTGAAGATGAAGTCTCCTGTGTTTGTAGCTGCTAATGAGGGAATCACTACTTTTGCAAACTGCATAGACCAGAAATAATTAAAAATGACTAGGCAGCGGTGTGCAAGTTTCTAAAACCTTACAAACTTTGTACTGTTCATCGGTCTTGCCTGCCGATCCCATATGTTGCGTGCATATTCTTATTCATTTACAACACTTTCATTAAAGTAGAAGTTACTCGGCAGAAAACCCATTTTGCGTGTGGAACTAATGCTGTGTCCTTTCTCCCATTCTTTTATGCTTTTTGCTGAGGCGATGTTGTTTATGATCTTTTACATTTGTTCAAATGTGAATGCAGCACGAGAATGCTGGAAAGTTTCTTTAGACAATTTTCAAAATGCAATATAGATTTATTTCTCTACTTTATTTTCTTCTATACTTAGGTTTAATAGGAAACAACTATCTTGAATTGTTCTTATAAGTATTAATAGTTTAGTTTGGTAGATGCAACGCGGAAACAAGCCCTTCGTCCCGCCGAGTCCGCACTGACAAGCGATCCCCCCCCCCACACTAAAGCGATCCTATACACACTCGGGAAAACTTACAATTATACCAGGCCAATTAACTACAAACCTTTACGCTTTTGGAGTGTGGGAGGGATCCGGAGATCCGGACAAAACCCACGCAAGTCACGGGGGGAGCATACAAAGTCCGTATGGACAAGTACCCGTAGTCAGCATCCAACCCTTGTCTCTGGTGCAGTAAGGCAGCAACTCTACCGCTACGCCATCGTGCCCCCCACAACATCAATCCATCAATTCAGTACATTAAATCAACCCAAAACAAAAAGTATTAAAAATAAATAATCAGTAATGTGCAGCTTTGTCAAGTTTTTAAAACTACAAACTCTGTATTGTTCATCTCCCTTCACTGAAAATCCCACATGTTACTTGCATGCTTTTATCAAGAAATGCAATCAACCTGGCGTGCACTATCAAATAAGAACAAGTAGAACAAGTTGTCCTACAACTTTAGGCTGTGCACGCCACACGCAAGAAGAAGAAGAAGATATGAATAATGAAGCATAATCATTGTCATCCTGTGTGTGAATCTAAGTGGAATGTTGAATGTGCAAGTTCCAGTGTAATTTGTGGTACTGGAAATGCCAGCCACATGATAACAAAAGGAACTCGCACTCTGTTAACAAATTGGACTCTGAAGAGCATCCATTGTCCATTCAGCCAAGTGTAGAATGAACAGAAAATGATGGAGATGTTTATCAGGTCAGGCAGCATTTGTGGAGAAATCATGTGTCTCGATTCTCACCGATGCTCCTAAGATGTTAGCATCTCCAGATGTTTCTACTTATCTTTCTGGTTTCCAGTATCTAGGTTTGTTTTGCTTTCTAAAGCGACAATGAAGATTCACTTTCCACATTTCATTTTCAGTCATAATTTTACTGTCATTTATTTCTAGAACCTGGAGCATCAGGAGCTGACAGGGAAGCAAGTCTTGAATTGATAAAGCTGGATATTTCCCGCACATTCCCATCTCTCTTCATTTTCCAGAAGGTTTGAGATTTAACCTCAAAGTTTAATTAATAACATATAATTTCAAGTCAGAAATATTTCATGCTTGTTTATAGAATGTGGTAACTGACTGATAATATTCAGTTTACTGAGTAATAGGGATGAGCTAGATGCACATATATGTTATAATACATTTAAGGCATATGGAACCACGTTTATTTGAATTTTGAAACGACTTAGTTATAGAGTGATAGAATCATAGAGCATGGAAACAGGTGCTTTGGCCCTTTTTGCCCATGCTGTCCCATCTACACGAATCCCACCTGCCCATGTTTGGTTCATATCCCTCTAAGCCTTTAAGGGCCTGTCCCACTTGGCGATTTTGCCAGCGTCATATCAATGTCGGCAAAAGATTTTGAACATTTCAAAATCTAGCGGCGACATCAAAAATGTTGCGACACTTGAAACAACACCGCACGTCATACGTCGTCACGTTGCGTCACACGTCATCACACCGCGTATTTTACGGTGACCTGATACGTCAATCAATGATGCCGGCAGTCGCCGAAAAATTCGCCAAATGGGACTGACGTCCAAAGTCAGTAGTCAAATTTAGCCAAAACTATTTTGAATATGAAGGACAATATATTTTGAGATAAGTAAATCTGAAGGAATGGATTCAAAGGTAACAAATATTAATTGAGCTTTGTTTTTTTGAATTTAGTTCATTTTTAATGAAACCAAGGAGAAATGCCTACTCTATTGCCTACTTTTGTAACTGTGGTGACCTATCTTTGATACATAAAGTGGTTAAAATTAGGAGAGTTGGTACACTGAGAAAAGCTAATGGAATTTATAGATAATGATTTAATTATGTCTGTGGAATGCATTAAGAACATTCCTCAGAGGAAGTACTAAAACATTTAGTCAGTAATACATTTGGCATGTATTAAACAACCAGACTATATATATTTTTGAAACAATTTTTTTTTAAACGGGTTTCTGTTATTTAAACTACATTTTTCCCTATTTATGGAACAAGACTAGCAATTATACATTTCTTCCCCTTGGTAAATGAGAGTGGAATACCTTCCTGTTCTTCATTTGGTTCATTCAGACATTTCACTTTAACAATATTGATTTAAACTCTTTTAAATAAATCTTATTGTATTGGTATTGTCAAATTTTAAGCAGGGTGCATTTCTGCTGAAATATGAAATGGCAAAGTTAACCTATTTTTAAAAAGATGATTAACAATGGTGAATTTAACAAGTCATTTATGAAATCTATCTCACTATTGGAAGTCCAAATGTAGCATCAATGAAATATCTCAGCACTGAAATTAATTATTTGATCCATCCATTTTCTACAAGTGTATTTTCTATGTGAGGCTCTGTTTTTTAGTTTTTAGAGATACAGCGCTGAAACAGGCCCTTCGGCCCACCGGGTCCGCACCGACCAGCGATCCCTGCGCGCACACACACCCATACAATTTACATTTTACAATTTACATTTATACCAAGCTAATTAACCTAGAAAACTTTACATCTTTGGAGTGTGCGAGGCAACAAGATCTCGGGGAAACCCCACGCAGGTCACAGGGGGAATGTACAAACTTCATACAGACAGCATCCGTAGTCGGGATGGAACCGGGGTCTCCGGCGCGGTAAGGCAGTAGCTCTACCACTATGCCACCGTGCCGCCCTGGGCCAAACCCAATCACCTACTCAATATCATTCAAGGTTTGTGGTGGTCTAATCATTGCCTTTAGATTTGCTATGTCTCATCATTTATTAGGCTGCACTTTCTCAGGATTTTTTAACATCTTAGTCATTTTGTGTATGTAGGTGGAGTCAAAAGAGCAATTTGAGTTTATTAGTTCAAGCAATAATATAAGTGAGGGTGGGGTGAAATAGGAAGAAAGGTTGAAAGTGAGATTATGGTAGGGGAGGAACAATTGATAAAGGAATTGTTCATTGGATTTGTTTTTCTGTTAGTCATATTAATAGATCTGACAGTCATATGTTAATTTTGAAGGGTGGACCATATCATGACCTTCTTCACAGTGTTCTTGGGGCATATACCTGCTACAGGCCCGATGTTGGATATGTAAGTATTTTATGTTGTCCCAAAATGAGGTTTTTATGTTGTGTTAACATTTCTCATGATAGTATTGGTATACATATTATTTTATATCGTGTGTACATATCAGCATTCAGTCCCATTGAATATTTCGGGTCTTTGGTCCATTTATTTTGGAAACTTTTGTGCCATGTGGTGAACATAAACACAGAATTCTAGATATACCCAGCAGTCCAGAGTGCATACAGATTGGGGATGGTCAGCCATGATCACATTGAATGGCAGTGCTGGCTCAAAGGGCTGAATGGCCTACTGCTGCACATATTGTCTATTGTCATACAGAATGAGAAATACAGTTAATATCACTGCTCAATGATCTTTTGGGCTCGAGTGTTTCTAGCATTTTCGGGGAGGTTTTCTGATTTGCACCATTTGCAGTTTTTTAATTCATTGCCAGATTATCATAGTTTTATTTATCACAGCTAGAATTTTGGCAGTGGAACAGCGAGGCTGCTTATTACTTGATTTATTTTTCTCTTTTCAACCTCAGAGGTGCAAGCTCACATACTTCAGAGGCATCAGCGGCTCCATTAAGTATTTCTGTTCAGTTGCTTTATAATATATCAAGTAGCTGTCACATTCTAGAGCTAACTCGCATGTGCCGTTATGAAAATCTTCTCCAGGGAATCTAAAATATTTCCCCTTTGAAATAAAGTATAAATATTGCACATTTCTGTGGTTCTTTAATCTTTTAACAAGCTGAACTTTTTTTAGTAAGTATTTGTTTTGACATTGAATGTGGCATAGTCATTACCACGTCATTTTGCCTGAGGCATTGGGAGGTAACCAAATAATAAACTGATTGGTGTTAGAGGAAACGTGACGTTGCCTTAAATTCTGAATCTTGTCACATTATATCAAGTCACAAGGGGCGGCATGGTGGAGCAGCGGGTAGAGTTGCTGCCTCACAGCGCCAGACACCTGAGTTCGATCCTGACCCCGGGTGTTTCCTGTGTGGAGTTTGTACGTTCTCCCCGTGACCTGCGTGGGTTTTCTCCGGGTGCTCCGGTTTCCTCCCACACCCCAAAGACGTGCAGGTTTGCAGGTTAATTGGCTTGGTGCGTGGATAAATTGTCCCAAGTGTGTGTAGGTTAGTGTTAGTGTGCGGGGATCGCTGGTGGGCCGAAGGACCTGTTTCCGCGCTGTATCTCTAAACTAAACTAACGGCAATTAGTAATGTGTACTATTTTCTGCAGGTCCAAGGAATGTCTTTTGTTGCTGCTGTCCTCATCCTTAATTTAGAAGAAGCTGATGCTTTTATAGCCTTTGCCAACCTGTTGAACAAACCCTGTCAGCTGGCATTTTTCCGTGTGGACCATGACATGGTAAGGACATTGTAGTATGCTTCATGAAACACATTATATGCCCCTATTACATTTCCAGTGGAATGTGAACCGTCTGGTATGCAAGAAGTTTAAAAACATGACTGAAGTCCTTGATCTAAATACACTTTATGAATGTTATTTCCCCTTTATAAGTGGTGATGCTACCTGATGCTTCAGAGAACTCCCCAACATTGGTCTTTGACACCAGTTTCCGTTTTCTATGGGGAAAAACAACCATTTATTTCAACATTTATTTTTTTTTCCAGATTAAACTTACATTTTATTCATTCTCAAAGTTATGTTCCTTCTTTTGGTGGAAGGTGAAAGAACATTAATTCTAAAACCTATTATATGCGGCATTCATACCATAAATATTTAGAAAAGCTTGCTGTGGAAGTACAATACAACTTGTGTCTTTTCTCTTTCTGTTTCTGTTCTGTACCTGTGGCAGATGGAATATTCACCTTTCACTCACTGCTCTTGATCAGTGCAAATGCCACATTCAAAAATGTATCGCACTGTACCAGGGGTCTCCAAATCATGGCCCGCGGGCCACATTCGGCCCGCCACGCGATTTTATCCGGCCCGCAGCAAGCGCTTAACACATTCCGTGCGGCGGGCTATTTGGCGGGTTCTGTGGTTGCGCAGCTTTAGAGATACAGTGCGGAAACAGGCCCCTCGGCCCATGGAAGCAATGCCCCTACGCACTAGCACTATCACTATTCACACTCGGGACAAATTCAATTAACCTGCAAACGTGGAGGGTGCGAGGAAACCAGAGCACCCGGAGAAAACCCACGCAGGTACAAAATGTACAGACAGCACCCGTAGTCAGGATGGAACCCGGGTCTGTGGCGCTGTGAGGCAGCAACTCTACCGCTGCACCACCGTGCCCCTGCTCCTGTGTGTCTCTCCCCCTCCCCCTCCCTCCCTTCCCCCGCCCCCCTCCCTCCCCCCCCCTCCCCCCCCTCTTCCCCTCCCTCCCCCCTCTTCCTCCCCCTCTCTCCCCCCCCCTCCCTCCCCCCCTCTTCCTCCCCCTCCTCCTCCCCCCCCCTCTTCCTCCCCCCCCTTCCTCCCCCCCTCTTCCTCCCCCCCTCTTCCTCCCCCTCTTCCTCCCCCCCTCTTCCTTCTTCCCCCCTCTTCCTCCCCCCCCTCTTCCTCCCCCCCTCTTCCTCCCCCCTTTCCTCCCCCCCTCCTTCCTCCCCCCCTCCTCCCCCCCCTCCCTCCCCCCCCCCGTCTCCCTCCCCCCCCCCCCGTCTCCCTCCCCCCCTCTCCCTCCCTCTCTCTCTTCCTCCCCCCCTTGTCTCTCTTCCTCCCCCCCCCCCCCGCAGGGATCTGCGGATTGGTAGCCGCCTCTCTGTCTGTGTGTGTACCCAATGGGTGAGCATTATGCGTGCGTCTTTGTTAATGTCTGAGGGGTGATCACAGTGCATGTGTATGTTTGTGAGAGGGAGATAGAGATGGAGAGAGTGTGAGGGAGCCTGTATGTGTGTGAGTCGGTGTGTGTGCTTGTCTATATCAGCGTGTGTGTTTGCCTGTGTGTGTGTTTGCCTATCAGTGTGTGTGTTTGCCTATCAGTGTGTGTGTGTGTGTGTGTGTCAGTGTGTGTGTTTGCCTATATCCGTGTGTGTGTCAGTGTGTTTGTCTATCAGTGTGCGTGTTTGCCTGTCAGTGTATGTGACAGTGTGTGTGTTTGTCTATCAGTGTGTGTGACATTTCTTTATTATAATATAATGTGGCCCTCATGCTGAAAGGTTTGGAGGCCCCTGCTCTACACCATGAAAAAACATTGAATGTGTTGTCCACATATTAAAGAATAGTCTTTTATTTATTTTAATTTATCTGAGGTCAAATATAATATGCATAATTCGAAAGAATAGCAGTAAAAACTGTATAATGTAACATATCTAGCAGTATCTAGAGAAATATAGTTAATTAATGATGACACCATTGGGCAGTAGTGTGGTGCACGATTAGATATGTTTGTAGTGAACTGGCCACAGGAATTACAAAATGGTATTGAAATAACTTTGTGAAGAATGAAATTCGTAGCCAGCATTCTTTGTGGGCCATTTTCACTCTTGTACATGGACTTATTATTCTAAATGTAAGAATTGATTCAAAAGTCAAAATAAAGGACAAAGGACATTTATTGTCACATACACCAGTTGGTGTAGTGAAATTCCATGCAGCACATAGATAAAGATAAGACATAACACTAAAGAATTTAACATAAAACATAAAAAAACATCCCCCCACAATGGTTCCCATTATGAGGGAAGGCACAAAGTCCAGGCCCCATCCCCAGTTCACCCATAGTCGGGCCTATTGAGGCCCCCACAGTCACCGCTATGGGGGCCGATGTTCCAGGCCCTTCTTCGCCGGGTGATGGTGCTGTGGGAGAACCCTCTCAGCGGCTCGGGGTGCCTGTAACGGCCGCTTCCTCGCCGGGAACCGCGGCTTCCGACGCCAACAGGCCGCGCTGGATGGAGCTCCACAACTGGCGATCTCGCCGAGAGATCCCAGGCTCCCGATTTAAATTTCAGCGCCGCTGCCCGCTCCACAGTCCCGTAGCTCCGCGATGTTCACCTGCGGTCTTCAGCTCACCGGAGCTCCAGCGCGGCGAACCAGGCAAGGCATCGCCCGCTCCGCTCCGTGATAGCGCTCCAGCACTGTGCCGCTGCCGAAGCCGTGGTTCTGGGCGGTCCCCCAGGAAATGCCGCTCCAGACCAGCTGGTAGGCGGCGAGGACGGGTCGACGGTGCAGCCCGGGAAAGCTGCCTCTCCGACCAGGTAGGGACCCTAGAAAGCAGTTTCCCCCTTCCCCCCACCCCCACATAAAAAAGACTAGGACTCCGAAAAACAGAAAAACTCAACTAACTAAAAATAGAAGAAAAAACGGACAGCTGCAGGCTGGGCAGCCATACCCGTACAGGACGGCGCCCTGAATCTTTTGAATCAATTCTTACATTTAGAATAATAAGTCCACATACAGGAGAGAAAATGGCCCGCAAAGAATGCTGGCTACGAATTTCATTCTTCACAAAGTTATTTCAATACCATTTTGTAATTAAAAGTAGAAATGTTGATGCTTTTACTTTGAAAACCAATGCCAACATTCCCTTGGGAGCATTTTAGGTATAGTATTTAATCATGAAAATGTTGATTTTCCTCAGATGTTGAAATATTTTGCATCATTTGAAGTGTTTTTTGAGGAAAATCTTCCAAAGCTTTTTGTGCACTTCATGAAAAATAGTTTGACTCCTGATATCTACCTTATAGACTGGTAAGTGCATTAAAAAAAATGTGTATGTTAAATTCATTTTATGATATATTGTTATTTTATGACATGACTGACAGCCATCGTAACCAATCTCATTGTATTTCGCTTTTGTTGCATGAGAATGTATAATTTGTAATCAAGAGAGTTTATTGTCCTATGTCCCATCCCAGATAGGACAATGAAATTCTTGCTTGCTGCAGCACAACAGAGTATGTAAACATAGTACATAGCAGGAGAAGAAAAAAAGTTCATTGTGTGTAGACACATGCACACATACTCAATCTCAATAAATAACAAATATAGTGCAATAATAATGATAGCTCAGAGGTTATTTGTTGTTGTGTTTAATAGCATGATGGCTGTAAGGAAGAAGCTGTTCCTGAACCTGGATGTTACAGTTTTCAGGCTCCTGTACCTTCTTCCCGATGGCAATTGTGAAATGAGTGTGTGGTCAGGATGATGTGGGTCTCTGATGTTGGCTGCCTTTTTGAGGCAACGACTTCGATAGATCCCCTTGATGGTGGGGAGGTCAGAGCCGGTGATGGACTGGGCAGTGGTCACAACTTTTTGCAGTCTTTTCCGCTCCTGGACGTTCAAGTTGCCGAACCAGGCCATGATGCAACCAGTCAATATGCTCTCTACCGTGCATCTGTGGAACTTCAGGAGAATCCTCTTTGACATGCGGAATCACCATAATCTACTCAGGAAGTCGAGTCGCTGATGTGCCTTCTTTATAATTGCATCAGTGTGCTGGGTCCGGGAAAGATTTCGGAAATATGCACGCCCAGGAATTTGAAGTTTTTGACCCTCTCCACCATCTCCTGTTGATGTAAACAGGATTGTATACTGTATTACTTTTTGTTTTAATATCGCATGGCTACATCAGCCACTATGATGCAATTCACTTAATAGTTGTATTCTTTAATTGCAGGATATTTACACTCTATAGTAAGTCACTCCCCCTGGACCTGGCTTGTCGAGTCTGGGATGTCTTTTGTCGTGATGGGGAAGAGTTTCTTTATCGGACAGCACTGGGCATTCTCAAGTTGTACGAGGAAATTTTACTGCAAATGGATTTTATTCACATAGCTCAATTTCTTACCAAACTGCCTGACGACATCACATCAGAAAAACTCTTTGCTTGCATCACTACTGTTCAAATGCACAGTAGTAACAAAAAATGGACACAGGTGAGGAAATGCACACGTGCTTGAATAAGTATTGTGCTTCATTCACAACTGTTAGTAGTACTAAATATATATTGTGGAATATGCCTTTAGTTTAAGAACAATATACCTCAAAGCAATCGGAGGTCAATTGTAACGTAATGTCATGTAAATATTCCAAAGTACAAGGTGCGTTAAAGCTTTGAAACGATAGATTGCTGAGAGTTTAAGAAAGTATTACATGTCTTACTTTTGTATATGATTTTTGTAAATGACAGTATCACTTGTTGCATGGATAAGAACCTCCTGATTTAACAACAGGTAATAAACATGTTTTTAGCTTTTATTTGTTGCCCACAATTACACATTTCCTGTCGGGTTAAATGTTGAGCGTTATTTTTGATAATGACTTTTCTGATTGCAGATGGACACAAAAGGCTCAGCGGGTCAGACAGCATCTCCGGAGAAAAGAAATAGATGATGTTTCGGGTCGAGACTATTCTTCAGACTCTGAAGAAGGGTCTTGACCCGAAACATCACCTATTATTTTTCTCCAGAGATGTTGTCTGACCCGCTGAGTTACTCTAGCATTTTGTGTCTACCTTTGGTTCAAACCAGCGTCTGCAGTTCCTTCCTACACATCTTTTCTGATTGTGTAACTTGATACTGATTGTAACCCTGTATCAATGGCTACTGGAATTATTTGGAGGCAAGGTAAGGTGAGTTGCAGTTCCTATCTCAAATTACTGGGTTTAATTACTACTAAAGATTGGGAGGTCCGTGGGAGTGAGATCACTTTGCTTGATTAAAAGTTTCTCATTACATTGTTAAATGACTGACATGACTGATATATTTAGTTTCTCATGCCAAAATGCACTCAGAACCCAAACATTTTGAAGATGCACAAATTTAAGTGAATAAAACAGTAAGATTAAATGAGAACTTACCAGTTTGAAGTTTGACCTTTATTTTATGAGGAGTTACGGTGAGGGATTACGTGAAGACCCCGCCAGGACGCATGCGTGACATTCTTCAAAGCAGTGGTGTGAAATCACAGATACCAGAGTGACTAATATAGTAAGATAAGAGAGAACTTCCATACCAGTTGAACTTTATAATAGAGGGTTTTGGGAGCGGAGGGCACGTAATCCCTCAACGTAACTCCTCATCAAATAAAGATCAAACTTCAAACTGGTAAGTTCTCATTTAATCTTACTATTTTACTTCGGAGTCACGTGAGTGACTACGTGAAGATTTCAAAGCTCTGTGATTTCATGCCCTGGAACGAGTCCATGCTCACACCCTGCCATGCTAGGAAAAAGAGGATGAACGTAATTCAGTCATGACACTGTGCTGAAAAACAAAGAAAGGTATTTATTCATACCTAAACAATATGCCCCACATTGGGTAATTTATTTTACAGAACTCAAAATTTTTCCTGCAAATGTGTCAGGAGCGGCCACGGGTTTATTATAAAAGCGTTGAAAAGTTTGTTCATTGCTCCAACCCGCTGTGGCAAGGATGTGGTCCAAAGGAACTTCCATCATCCTAGCCGCCGATGTAGATGCAGCCCTGGTGGAGTGAGATTTGAAAACATTAGTATCCACCCCCGCTGCACCTAATACCACCCTTAACCATCTGGATATGGTTTGCACTGTGACCTTATGGTGAGGGCGTTTATGGGTTATGAGTAAAGCTCTCCTCCGTGTCCCTAAGAGTCTTGGTGGCTTCTATATATTGCAAAATATGTGTCACAATGCAGAGCCGACTATCTGCAGGATAGGCCAGAAACTTTAATTTTTGGCCAGACCCAGGGTCGGTCGTGTTTGAGTAACCCCTGTATTAGAAAGGTTATCTTGCCACTTGTGACATACATGGCATCCATATTTAGCTTGTGTAAGGACTGGACCCGTTGTGCTGTTACAAGTGCCATTATCATTACCATCTTGTATGTTAGTTTGGCCAGAGTGAGCCCCGATATGGGTGTCCACCCTCGTAACATAGTTAATACTATGCCTATGTCCCATGTATGGGTGTATCTGGGCCTGGGGGGATTGGAGTTAAATATACCCCTCATTAGTTTAGATACTAGTGGGTGTGATTCTATAGCCAGGTGATCACTCCCTCTGCCCAGATAATTAGATAGGGCACTCCTTGCACAATTAATGGCACTGTAACGCAATCCTTCATCGAAATGAACGGTGGCCAGAAACTCCAGCACTTCAGTGATGGTGGCTGAGTCATATGTAGTGTTCGTCCTGGTGCAGAACACTTCCCATTTCCTGACATATGTCAGGTACTGTTCCTCGTGGACTCCCTGCACGACGCTGAGATGGCATTGATCGTCCTGTCGGAGAGTCCGTATCCCAGGAATGGCCTGTTCAGAATCTGCAAATCAACAAGTTCATGCGGTCATGGCACGGATGACTTTCCCCTGTCACGGGGTGTGCCAACAAACTCGGCCGTTTGTTGATCTGGATGCAGGGTTCTGAGGCCATCTTTTGTACTGCTGGGAACCATGGTTGGGTAGGCCAGTCGGGAACAACCAAAATATCCGTTGCGGAGTCTTGTTTAATTTTTTGTAAGACCCGACTGAGGCAGAATGGGGGAAATGCATAGCAAAACAAATCCCCCCAATACAGCGAGAAAGCGTCCATCGCTGCTGCCCCTGGGTCTGGTTCCCAAGCAACATATGTTGGGAGTTGGTGATTAAGTCTGGATGCAAAAAGGTCGATATCTGGTGTCCCATACCGTTCTATAATATCGGTAAACACTTTCCGATCCAACATCCATTCAATGTTGTCGTTGAATTTACGTGATCTGGTGTCTGCCACTGTATTTAGCTTACCGGGAAGGTAAGTGGCTGAGATCCAAATCTCTCTCCCACACATCAGTGCCAGATATTAGCCAATTCATCACATGATATTGACTTTATTCCACCCATATGATTAATATAGGCCACCACTGTGGTATTATCAATTTGTAACCGTACATGCAACTGGTGCATATCTGAGCAGTAGGCCCCGAGTCCATGAAATGCTCCCAGCATTTCTAAATAATTAATCCCTACTGCTTTAAACAGGGTTAATTTTTGTGTACTCCATCTGCCACCACAACTTGTGATGGTATTAGTTGCTCCCCAACCTTTAGCACTGGCATCAGTTTGTAATGTAACCGAGGGGTTCATGATAGTGATGGGGTTAGAACAATGCTGAGCATTTTCTATCCACCATTTTAATTCTGATTTTGCTTTTCCCTGGTAGTTTCATAGGCCTATCAAAATGGCCTGCATGATTTTTGAGAGCTGAAATTTTTGCTCTTTGCAGATTTTGATAATGGAGAGGTCCAAATTGTGTTGCTGGGAACGCAGCCACTAATTTCCCAATCACTCTGGCTACTTGCCGAATGGATGGTTCCCTGATGCCAGTGAAGCTTTTTCATGCTACCATCAAGTCTGTCACTTTGTGTAGTGGCAAGGTGATAGACATTTGAACAGAGTCAATAGTGAACCCCAAATAATCCATGGTAGTGGAGGGTTCCAATTTTGATTTATCTGGATGTATGATAAATCCCAGCTTTTGAAAAAGATGTTTTGTGGCTGAAACTGCCAATGTAGCCATCTCCAAATTCTCACCTACAATGAGAATATCATCAAGGTAAGCCATGACGATATGGTTATGTTCCCTTAAGTATGCTAAAGCTGGCTTTAATAATTTAGTAAACAGCCTGGGTGCTGATGACAACCCATTGGGTAAGGCCTTATACTGCCATAGCTGTCCCATCCAGACAAATTTCAGGTATTTACGATGATCCTTGTGTATTGGTACTGAATAGTATGCATCTTTAAGATCGATGCAAGCCATGTAGTGCCTATCAGAAATCAGCTGTTTGGCTGTGACAAGTGTGTCCATTTTGAAATGGGCATACTGAATGGAAGTATTTAGTTCGGTCAAATCTATAATGATGCGGCAACCGCCATCTTTTTTGTTTTTTGTAAATATATTAGATACGAACTCTTGAGATTCTCTGATTGTTTTCTCAATTACCCCTTTTTTGTTTAATCTCAACAGTTCAGCATGGCCTGCTGTTCTCTCTTTTTGTGAAAGTATGAACTTCCGACTAGGCGTATGCTGAACTGGGATGGGGAGTTTGTACACAAATTCAAGTTTGTAACCCTGAATACTTCCGAGTATGTAAGGATCACAGGTAAAAGTTCTCCACGCGTGATGAAACAAGTGCAACAGTCCACCAATTTTTGAGGAACCTAAACATGCAATGTTTTTGGGGCAACCAGACCAACCTACCTCCATGGTTACCTCCGGGTTTTTGTGGGTTGTCTCTGCCCTTGTTTCTTCTGGTGTTGTGTTGCTTCGTTGTGGGGTTGGTGCATTTCCCAAGAAGGCCGGGCTGGGCCATGGCCTAAAAAAGACCGCTGTGCAGGTGGACCGGCCCTCGAGCTTTCACCACCAGGTGTTCTTTCATTGTACCGATGTCTGGTGGTTGTGTAGTGGTGCTGCCGCTGTTGATAGTAGGGTTTAGAGGTGTTTGGCACCTTGATCAGGCCTATAGCCTTGGCCTCTTTATCCAGGTCTTTCACCTGCTTCGGAAGGTTGTCCCCAAACAGCAAATTTGGCGGCTGAATGCTACTGGTCCTGCATAATCCCGCAAATTTGGGATTAAGTGCCGGTTTAATGATGCTCTTCCTATAATTGTTAATTTCAAACTGAGTATTACATAGTAATGCTAAAGGATCTTGTAGCTCATGTGGCAAATCCACCCCATCAGCTGTTCTGGTCACTGCTGTGATCCCTGCAGCCAGCAGTTTAAGGATCCTCTGGAGCTTCACCTCCAGGCTTCTTATAGATGGGCTCATGTTGCCCCAGATGGGGTTGTTGACTGCTGGTACATTGGGAGAAATGCAATTCTCTGGAGGAAGGTATTTTTCAGCCGTAGATTTTATGGCTTGCTCCTGCAGCTGGTTTGTAGCCATGTAATTTGTGCTGGCTGCCAGCTTTGGATGTATGGGCAGTCCTTTCTGTGTTGGCACAGCATGTTTATTTGCCATGCCCAGCAGTTCTTCTGGCACCCCTAACACAGATAACGGTTCAGCCATTGCCCCTTCTTCAGGGTCAGCCCCGCTATGACCCCTAATGCTCCCCTGCGAAGAGGGTGAGACATTTGGCAGTCCTTGTAAGGATGCTGCCGTGGGTCTGCAAGGAGACCCACTGTGACTCTGCCCCTGCATCAGCAGGTCATGCTGGAGCAAATGCTCCACCATCCGCTCCATGCGGGAAAGACGCCCACCGTCGCTATCCGGACCCAGCTGAGTCAACGGCCCTGTCCGACTTCCGGGTGGCTTTGCCACCGGGCCGCGGCGTACCTTCGGACTGTAGCGGCAGGAAGTCGGGAGCTGCTGGTAGCACCTGTAGCTCTGGAGAAACGGCACGCTGCTGGCTGCTTTCCATAGCAGCGGTTTTTGCCGCTCCTCTCCTAGACTTGCGCGACTCCATGGCGTTCCTGAAACACAAACACGCGCAGTCGCCACGCTCACCAGAATGGTAAGACTTACCTCAATAAGTTTTTTAAACTTACACTGGAGGAGCGGCGCTCCTCCCGACTGTCGCTTCCGCAATGCGTTCGACGATATGTCGCGCATGCGTGCAGGCGGGGTTTTCACGTAGTCACTCACGTGACTCCGAAGTAAAATATCATTCTCAACACTGTTTACTCATGAGATTCACAAGGCATACATGTTCCCCACAGTATTCAATAGACCAGCTACGTTAATCCATGTTGGCACGAGCCAGAGTGCTGGTAGCTGAGACTGTCGACTGCAAAAGCTGGGAAAGGTTTCTGTCCTGCTAAGCTGCTAAGAGAGCTGCATGTGTCATGAATAAAGAATGAATTAATGGATAAGCACCTGACAATTTTACCATATATTTTTGTTATCAAAGCAAAAGTTGGTGCAGTCGTCCAATGGGACGATCCTGCTTCCAAGATGGTGCCCAGCCTAGGCGAGTAATTGTGTGCTCGCCACAGAAGCAGATCTACAGTCACACATTACAGTCGCTCCACACTCAAATACACTGTACATGACTCGATTGTAATCATGTATTGTCTCCCCGCAACAAAAGCTTTTCACTGCACCTCGGTACATGTGACAATAAACTAAACTGGAACAGGATGTAACTTAAGCTGTTACTGGCGTACCTACCCTTCGTGCTGAACAACTTATCTGACCTTGGACATCTTATTGGTGTGGAAAGTAAAGTGAATCCATGTATTGCCTCACATTTTTGCCTTCTGATCTCTGCAAATTGTGCATGGTTAGATGTGTGATCAACAGATGCTTGTGTTATTCAAACATCTGGCTTCTTAAAAAGGCTTCAGTACTACCAACCCTGCGATACTTTTGACATGTCTAGTAACATGGTATTCATGAAGTAAAATTAGAAATCTATGTTTCATCTTTTGGGCCTTTAGATTAAACCAAAAGGAAAAGATGAAGTTTAGAGAATGATCAGCGGTGGGTTTATGTTGGGAAGAAAGGGAAGAATGATAGTATTGTGTGAATAACAAATAATTAGGTAAATTGGGAGGCAATTAAGACTGTGTTAAGAGGAAACCAGCCGGCAATAAATTTAGTGGCTTGGATTTTCCCTTTCCAAACCTGTTCTGTCAGGTGGGGCGAGTGTCTGGAAATAGTGTTTTTGTTCTATTTATGGAGTCAGTCAGATTGAAGATTAAGGCAAAGCAGGATGTAAAAATTCTAATTATGACTGTTTATAAAATAAAGGATGAGGATAGAAACAATATATTTTTATATCATCATATTTTAAACTTATTCTGGTGGAAAATACATTTAATTTTTTGGAGCAATGTGGAAATTATTTTGGGCTTAGTCCTTTGTCCTGCAGCTGGGGACGGGGACGGCTCCAGGCTGCGGCTGGTGGGAGAGCGTCCTGCAGCAGGGGACGGGACAGCTTCTTGCCGGACCGGTGGGGGAGAGCGTCCTGCAGCAGGGGTGGGGGGCGGCTTCAGTCGGGCTGTCGGGGGCCGGTGGGGGGGGAGCGCCCTGCACTCACTGTCCACCCTCACGCTCCCCCCCACCCCCCACCACTCTTCGCGGCTCTCTGGTGGCGCAGCCATTCCCACCCAATAGGTTCCCATTGTGACGTAAAACACGCAGGTATTACTGTGCATGCGCAGCTCTTGGGCACAGCGAGTGGAAAGGGGATTTATTAAAGCTTAAAATGTGAATAATTCTTAAAATGTAACAACAATTTATACGTTAAAGATGAGATTCATTCGGTCCATTCTTTCTTGTTGCGTCTCTTTTTGCATTCTGCAGCCTCGGGAGGGGGACAGCTTCGGGCGGGGGCAGTGGGGTGAGCGTCTGCAGCCGCGGGAGGGGCACGAATTCAGGCGGGGCCAGTCTGGGGCCAGTGGGGAGGGGAGAGCGCTGCTGTGGCCTACCGCTGCTGTGGCCTTCCACTGCCGTAGCCTACCGCTGCCTACAGATGCCGCTGCCTACCCCCTGCCACAGCCTATCGCTGTCGTTGCCTATCGCTGTCGTGGCCTACCGGCTTCAGGCGAGGATCACTTGGGAGTATCCTGCAGCTAAGATTGGGACGGGTTCAGGCGGGGGCCGGTGGGGGGGAGCGTCCTACAGCCGGGGGAGAGGGACAGCTTCAGGTGGGGACGTCCTGTAGCTGTGGGAGGGGGACAGCTTCAGCAGGTATGTTGGTGGGGGGTGGGGTGGAAGATGTGGGGGCGGGAGTGAGGGATTGTGTGGTTGGGGTGCGGGGGGGAGAGACCTCGGAGAAAAGACTGGGGTTGTGGGGAAGAGGGCGGAATCGTGGGGGAGAGGGGCAGGAGCCAGCGAGGGGGACTAGAAGGGGAAGGGAAGGGGCTGTAGCTGACAGTGCAATGGGGAATAACAGCGGCCGCTGATCGATGGACGTTCTCCTCCGCCGGGGTTCAGATTCTCCGCATTCCGCTTGGAGACATCTCCCTCGCCAGGCCGGGCTTCCGGTCCCTCCAAATATTTTGTCCGGTTGGACAACTCCGCTGGCCATCCTCAGCTCTAGTGAAGACGCGATGGAAACCTCCGCCGGCCGTCCTCAGCTCCAGTAAAGACGCGATGGCGCCGGAAGGGGCGTTCCACCCCGCAGAGTGACGGGAGAAAAGACCAATCCACGCGGCACTGAACAGCAGGAGAGGGGATCGATCTGTGCACGCGCGGTTTTTAGGATTTTTAAAACCTCACTAACTCTTACATCAGACCACCGATCGGAACGAAACTTGGTGCAATCGCAGCACAGGAAAACGGTGAGTAAGCTGGTGAAAAATCGTAGCGCTATTGCATACTGTTTTTGCTCAAATAGAATGACCACGCAACCGGAAGATAACAAGATCAGAGCTTTAGTTAAGTATAGATTGACCTGGAAGCTAACATAAGCGAACAAACACAAGTGATGTTAGAACAATACTTAGGGAGAAAAAGGAATTTGGTATAATTTAGTTTATGGAGGGTGGGGAAATGGGAGGCTCATTAGGACAGCATTGGGATGATTGAAGCAAGGGGACACTTAAGGATGGAAGATGCTAAATCAGCAGTGGATGATGGAAATATGTCTTCCTGATAATGAGAGTGCGTCTGGGAAGCTACTGAGTTGGAATAGAATAGCAACTTGCCATGTACGTTGGCTTGAGTTCATTGCCTACATGTACTAAGCTCAGAATCCTATCACTGAAAACTGATAACCCTAAAGGAGTTATTCAGCCAATGATGTCCATGCCAGTAGAAAAGGAAGCACCCATCTCAATCGCATTTTTCAGTTCTTGATCTTTCATAACACTGTTGTCTGCTCTACAAGTGGGTGCCGAGGCACATTTTGAATGTGGTGAGGGATTCTTCCTCTTCCAGTCTCTGATGCACCAATTCCCATCCTCTTAACATTTTGTTTCCTCATCTCATCTCTCCTATACTGAAAACCTTCCAATTACTTCAAATCTAAACCCTTTGGTATTTGACTTCTGCTTTGGGGAAAAGAGCCATTTTTACTCTATCAAAATCCCTCCTTTCAGCCTCTTTGTTCTAGAGAAATCAACCCCACTCTTCAAATCCCAGGTATAATTGGGAGGCAATTAAGACTGTGTTAAGAAGAAACCAGCCAGCAATAGCTTTTGTGGCTTGGATTTTCCCTTTCCAAACATGTTTCTGTCAGGTGGGGCTAGTGCCTGGAAATAGTGTTTTTGTTCTATTTATTGAGTCAGTCAGATTGAAGATTAAGGCAAACCAGGATGTAAAAATTCTAATTATAACCTTTTATAAAATAAAGGATGGGGATAGGCAAAATATTGTTTTTATATCATTATATTTTAAACTTATTCTGGGGAAAATGCAGTTTGTTTTTTGGAGCAATGTGGAAATTATTTTGTGCTTAGTATGCCACTAGCAACTCAATTATACATTGAACAAAGTACAAAGTATGTGTTTTGGTAGCAAAGGTAGAGCAGAAAATGATTGAAATTTGTGTTAATTCATTATTTTTGGTACAGAGAGGTCTGGATTTTATTCCATGACCTTTCTCTTATAACAGTGGCTTTTGTCTGAAACGTCTTTAAAGAACACTAGACCAAGTGCAGACTTCGGGTCTGCTCCCCCAACGCACCCGTCGTGAGGCGTGGGGGAAGAGAGGGAGCCGGGGGGGGGAGGCAGAGAGGGAGGGGGGTAGAGTTTGAGGGGTGGGGGCATGTCGTCACAGGGGAAGGGCTGGTTGCCAAATGCAATACTCCATCGCTCCCGACTTGCTGCTGCAGGCTCCAGGCGCAGGCCAGCCAGAGTACAGGGGGAAGTGTTGGGGGGGGGGGGGGGGGGGGGGTGGGGGGGTGACGTCACTTGCAGCACGAGGAAGAAGACAGCGGGGGGGGAGGGGGGGGGGGGGGGGGGGCGGGGTTCAACGTTTTTTTTTTTTTTTTTTCAGATTTTTGAGCATTTTCATTAATAACTGGAGAAATAAAACATTAATTTTTCAGATAAGGTGATTTTGGACTCCACGGAAAAAATCTCTGCCGGAATATGTAAAAATTTTACCGTTAGCACGTCGTTTTGTCGAGAAGATGTGATTATACACAAACAAATAAACACACAAACAAATACACATACATACAAGATCAGACTTTTAATAGGTATATGATGATTTATTACTAGGTTACCATTTTACTGATGTATTTTGGTTGCACACTACCTGTGGCATTTTGTCAAATTAAATGTGAAGCTTTGCTCTCACTAATAAATAGCTTGCTCCTGCTCTTTTTCAGTAATCTAAAGCATCCCATAGGATGCTTAAGATAGATTGCTGGAGTTGTCTGGAGTAACTCAGTTTAGACAGGCAGCATCTCTGGAGAAAAGAAATAGGTGACATTTTGGATCGAGAGCCTTCTTCAGTCTGAGAGATAGGGAAAGAGTAATGCGAGATGGTGATATATAGAGAGATTTATGGAACAAATGAATGAAGATGTACATGCTTACTATTTTTAAGTTGGATACTGGGTCTACCTGGCACAATCCCCTGACCAGATCCAGTGAAGTCTCCTTTGTTGCTAAGCTCAAAATATACTATTTGTGGAAATCCTTCTGGACCCTTTTCAGAAATTCGTATTCTTTGCTACAGTAGAGTGTAACATAGTTTTCACTTCAGCTAACTGTATTTTGTCTATCTTTGCTGTTACTGACATTACATTATTCCCGCATGAATATCTGTGCCTATTTTGAGAATTTTCACACATGCGCTCTAAATTTACCTTTTTTTGCCCATCCCTGTGACTGCCCCACCTGATGTACTACAGCAGACACACAATATTCCATCTTATGCTCCCATTAGTTTGTGCCTCTCTTTATAGCTGCCACATGTAATTGCTCATCCGTGAGACCATTCACTTTAAACCATTTCTCACCACACTAGTGAAACTCCCCATGAAGATACGATTCACTCCTTTTGTGGTGCATCCCAATTCTCTTGAACTAGTTCCTCCTGCTGCTGCACTGCTCCCAGTGCCCCAAGAATCCGAAGCCTCTCCTCCTGTACCACATGTCTAGCCATTTATTACTCTGATTGACCTTTCTATTTCTGCTCTCATTTACCATCGCCTATCACAGAATATTCTGCGCCTTTTCCCTGCCACTGAGGAGGTTATACACATGGGTACATTTTGATGGAAACAAAAATTCCTATCATTGCCTTTGTCCACAAAGTTCCCCATGTCTTGGTCATAAGGTCATAAATGATAGTAGAATGAAGCCATTCGGCCCATCAAGTCTACTCCACCATTCAATCATGGCTGATCTGTCTCTCCCTCTTAACCCCATTCGCCTGCCTTCTCTCCATAACCTCTGACACCTGTACTAATCAAAAATCTATACATCTCTGCAGCAAAAATATCCACTAACCTGGCCTCCACAGCCATCTGTGGTAAAGAATTCCACAGATTCACCACCCTCTGACTGAAGACATTTTTCCTCATCTCCTTCCTAAAAGAACAACCCATTCATTCTTAGGCTATGACCTCTAGTCCTACACTCGGCCACTGGTGGAAACAGCCACTCTATCCAAGCCTTTCGCTATACGGTACCATTCAATGATGTCCCCCCCTCATTCTTCTAAACTCCAGCGAATACAGGCCCAGTACTGACAAACGCACATCATAGGTTAACCTACTAATTCCTGGGATCATTCTTGTAAACCTCCTCTGGACCCTCTCCAGAGCCAGCACATCCTGCCTCCGATATGGTGCCCAAAATTGCTCTCAATATTCCGAATGCGCCTTATAGAGCCTCAGCATTACATCCTTGTTTTTGTATACAAGCCCTCTTGAAATAAATGCTAGTATTGAGTTTGCTTTCCTTACTACCTATTCGACTTGCAGATTAACTTTTTGGGAATCCTGCACCAGCACTCCCAAGACCCTTAGCACCTCCAATATCTGGATTCTATCTCCATTTAGAAAATAGTCTAACAAACTACCAACTACCAAAATGCATGACTCCGCACTTTGCTACACTATATTCCATCAGCCACGTCTCTGCCCCCTCTCCCAACCTGTCCAGGTCCTACTGCATTCATACAAATTACTTGTTTTTATCCCTGGGCATCCTTTCCTCCAGCTTCAGCATTCTGTGTTCATGTTCCTACTGTGTACTGTTCATTTATTATACTGTCCTATTCAAGCCAATAATGATCACTTTTAATGAATGAGCATTTCGACCACTAGGGGTCTCACAGTACCACGAGATGAGATAAATCGTACCTCCTCATAATCTCCAGTAATTCAATGAGAGGTGGTAATAAATGTGAACATTTGGTTCTCTCCTAGGATTATGGAATAATACAAAATGTTAAAGTGCAGCTAGTAACAGTCAATGTGTAGGAAGGAACTGCAGATGCTGATTTACACCGAAGGCCCTGCGGTCTGTGGTGCAGGCGCGGCGGGGACTTTAGATCTTCGACCGCCGGCCTACACCATCTTGAAGCTGCGGTCCCCGGTGGGGAAGCACCGATTCAGGACTTACCTGGACTTACCTTGTCTGCACATCTCGGCGACTGTGGAGGGTCGTGGTCCCGACCACGGGGGAAAATGGAGGCGGACTGGCCAAATCTTATGCCTTGCACCACAGTGATGAATGCTGTGGTGGATGTTTGTGTTAAATGTTTATTGCGTATTGGATATTTTTTATTGTACCGCTGCTGGCAAATTAATTTCACTGCACTGTATGTGCAAGTGACGAATAAAACGTGACTTGACCTGAAGGTAGACACATAATGCTGGAGTAACTCAGCGGGACAGGCAGCATCTCTGGAGAGAAGGAATGGGTGACGTTTCGGGTTGTGACCCTTCTTCAGACCAGTACCAGTCAATGCCTTGTTAAAGCACTGTTGTGGTGCTCTAGCAAGGATAATGTAGCTGTGTGGGATTCATCTCTCTGATGTTGTCTGCTAAAGCAACTCTAATTAAATATATTGTTGTTTCTAAAACTGCTAGGTTCAGCACCCAAATAGGCATTCTCCTTGTTATTTGATGTTAAGTACATATTCATCATTACCTTAATGACTAACGTTGCCATGCAGCTCCATTCTTCAGTCAATGTATGAGCTAGTTTGCTTTTAACTATTTGTACACGAGATCTCATTCTGCTCTTTTGTAATCTGCAGGTATTTGCTTCACTGATGAAGGAAAACAGAGAGATTGAGAAGAACCACAGTCCCGCCCTGAAGAGTTAATATTCCTTTAAGGACTTTTGATGTTTGCAGGAGTTTGTTAGAATTAATGGTGTAGCAATACTACATGGGAATTTCTTCAGTTCATCTATTTAAAATTGTTGTCAGTTGGGGTTAAAGAACTGAATATTTTGGACTATTGATGACCCAAAGATCTGTGTATGTTGCACGCATTGATGGGAAGAGGTTAAAGGGGCAGTTGAGCTTCTTGTGGCTCTGCCCAGCAAAAATAATTGTTTACACTAGTGTCAGTATTAAAAGAAAAATGGAGTCCTGTGCAGAGTAGTTTATTCTGCGTTTATTAGCTGACTAAAAACTGAGATGTAAAATTTTGGAGCACTTATAGACCAACCATCTTACTAAACCATGTTTCTGTGGCCCAGCATACCTCCAAAGCCAGCTGATTCCCAGAAACTACCTAACGTGGACCAAACGGATTTTGAATTGCTATCCTCTTATGTGTAGCTTTTTAGCCATGATCATATTTGGGATTTTTTTAACCTTTTTAATACAGTCATTTTGCTTTCAAGGAATCTGAAATTTAAAAAAAACAAGGAAGGGAGAGCATTCTAACCAGTACTCTTCTGTTTTGCAAGAACACATTTATCAACCTGTGAGTGCGTAGTTTCAAAATATTACACAACATTCTCTTCAACATTTTCATGTAGTTCCTGTTTTCTGGAAACCTGATAATTGTTTTCATTCACATACTGAACTGTGGCATTTGGTGATTACTGAACTGTACTACAACTATTTTTAAAGACTTATTTCAGTAATATCTGTTTATTCTGGTGCTTTCAACAATGGAAATATGGGTGTTGTATAATCTCCAAGCCTACAGGTGAATTACCGACAGAATGGTAGAACTGTGAAATGTCCAAGTGTAGAAAATTCCAAATATGATACAACTCCAGTGAAGTCGGTGTCTCTCAGCTGATAATTCTTTGTGATTGTCCTCAGACGGGTGCTATGGACTTGACATGAGCAACTGTGTGTATGTTTTATAATGTGCAATACAGAAAACTCCCCAAAATGGCAGTTCTTTGCACAAGTTTTGGAATGTAAACCATGTAACATTTATTTCAAATCAGGTGATGAAATTTGAGAACCACAACCTGTGGCAGTGTATATGTTACATTGCTCAGGACTTGTCTGCTCACAGTGCGGAAATAGGAGGTGACATTATTTGTTGGTAATCACAAAAAAGCAGAGGGCTAAACTATCAGGCTTTTTTTCTAACTTGATGTAATTTCTGCTGTGAAAAGTGACAGATGTGTGTGTAAATTTGAGATTTGTCTCGTGTGCAAATTATAAAGTATACTTTCTTACATTTTTCTCTTTTTTTTAATTTGAAAGGATTTGTACTTTATTTTGTATTTTTAGCAAAACCAGCTCTTGTATTCTCATGTTGCAAGTTAATATTGAAGTAAAACAATATGAATTCTGTAGGAATTTTTACTTTTGAGATTGTTTTGAAGTCTTTAAAGGAATTGGCATGTTCTATAAGCATTAATGTACTACAGATGGAGTGCAAAATACTTTAAAATGTAAGATTTTTTATTTATATATCCTTTCATTTAGTTAAATGAATTTCTTTATCTTGCTTTCTATTGTACAGATTTCATATTGAATACAAATATAATGTATATGCAAATTGTATATAGGAGGGAGACAGTCCACAAATAATACCACTAGACACCAGTTTCATATGTAAATAAAGTATGAAGTCAAGTGCCTTCAAATGTGTGCTTTTTGTTCAATATTGCAAACTTTAAATGGGTTTAAATTGTCTGGTGTTGTTTAAACAAGTTATAAGAATGGTTCGGTACTTGGTTTAGTGAAGCAATAAGCAAAAATGTCTAACGCTCGCAGCTTGAAACCGACATTGGTATAGCTTTTTGACTTATTAATTAGTTTGGTGTTAGGCTGATTCTTGACGATTTCTGCAAAACCAGGCGATTGACATCAAACTAATGAAACCAGGTAAAAGGTATGTTTTTGTGTATTTTCCCACTTCAGGATGACATGCACATTTAAGCGATCTTAATTAAAACCTCCATAGCACGTTTCTTCAGTAATCATAAAATGCTGGAGTAACTCAGCGGGCCAGGCAGCATCTCAGGAGAGAAGGAATGGGTGGTGTTTCGGGTCGAGACCCTTCTTCAGACTGATGTCAGTGGAGGGGGAGGGACAAAGACAGAATGTAGTCAGAGACAGTAAGACTAGTGGGAGAACTGGGAAGGGGGAGGGGATATTGAGGGAAAGCAAGAGTGGATAGAGAGGGAAGCTGAGGTACTCCAGCATTTTGTGTTGACCGATTTAACTTCAGATAGCCCTTGCTTTCCTTCTCTATCCCCTCCCCCTTACCAGTTTACCCACCAGTCTTACTGTCTCCGACTACATTCTATCTCTGTCCCGCCCACCGACATTCCCTCTCTCCAGAGATGCTGCCTCACCCACTGAGTTACTCCAGCATTTTGCGTCTACCTTCGATTTAAACCTGCACCTGCAGTTCTTTCCTACACTCTTCAAGAATCATGTTGTTATCTTTAGTTTTGAATTTCTATTTTACTTGCATAACACTATTCATGAAAGATGACCAAGCAAATGTTAATGACCTGCCCTTCGGGAGTTCCTGATGATTCCAACTTGCTCATTTATTCACATTCATTTGTTAACCTGGCAGCTAGCAAGTTGTTTAAGAAGCAACTGCAGATGCTGGAAAATCGAAGGTAGACAAAAATGCTGGAGAAACTCAGCAGGTGAGGCAGCATCTATGGAGCGAAGGAAAGCTATTTTGGGATGACTCGGCGGGGGTTTGGAACATTATTCGTACACTTAATGGTGCAGCCAAAATCAAGAACTCTGTCTCGTACCCTCGGAATAGATTTTTCATCACAAGAATCAAGTTTAATTGTCAAATGTACCAAAATGGAACAATTAAATTATTTCGTACAGCAGCATAACAGACCTGTAAACATCTGTAAACTCAATATATAACATGATAAGCAAACAAAAAATTAAATAATTACACGATTAATGCAAAAACAAATGCAAAAAAGCACAAAGCCTCGTGCAACCAAGACAGTCCGTGATTTAGTTGGTGTTTGTAGTGTTCAATAAATAGCCCGATGATTGTTGGGAAGAGGCTGTTTCTGAACCTGGGGATCATGATTTTCAGGCTCCACCTTTTTTCCAATGGCAGGAGTGAAATGAGTGTGCGATGAGGATGGTGTGGGTCCTTGATGATGCTGGCTGCCTCTTTGAGGCAATGTCTCCTATAGATCTCTTTGATGACGGGGAAGTCCGTACCTGTAATGAACCAGGCAGTGTCCACCTCTTTTTGTCATCTTCATTCCTGGTCATTCGAGTTACTGAACCTGGCTGTGATGCAACCAGTCACTATGTTTTCTATCTTGGTCCTGTAGAAGTTCCAGAGAGAATTTGCCTCGGTATTTTAAGGATGTAGAAGCATTGATGGGCATTCTTTATGATTGCATCAGTGTGATGGGTCCAGGGCAGAGCTTCAGAAATATGTATGCCCTGGAACTTGAAGTTGTTAACTCTCCACCATCAACCCATCAGTGACGACAGGTTTGTGGATCCTCTGCCTTCCTCTTTTAAAGTCAACTATCAGCTCCTTAGTGACACTGAGTTTGAGCAAGGTTGGTGCTCTGGCACCATTCAATCAGATGATTGATCTCTCATTATAGTCTGTAATTTGTCCAACAATGGTGGTGGTGTTGTTGGCGAATTTAAAGATGGAGTTAGAACAGTATCTGGCCACCAAGTCATGGACAATGGACAATAGGTGCAGGAGGAGGCCATTCGGCTCTTCGAGCCAGCACCGCCATTCACTGAGATCATGGCTGATCATCCCCAATCAGTACCCCGTTCCTGCCTTCTCCCCATATCCCCTGACTCCGCTATTTTAAAGAGCTCTATCTAACTCTCTTGAAAGTATCCAGCGAACCGGCCTCCACCTCTGAGGCAGAAGAATCATGAATATAGAGTGAGTAAAACGGAACTGCAGATACTGGTTTACAAAATAGACAGTGCTGGAGTCATTCAGCGAGTCAGGCAGCAAGTGGCGAATATGGTTTGATAACATTTCTGGTCATTGTGCATGCTAGACCCTTTAGACTGTGGTGGTGGGCAGTCCAAGAAAGCTGGAAGAGAGGCAGGGTGGGACAAAGCCCCCCAAAAGTAATAGGTGGATGAAGGTGAGGAGAGGTTTTCATTGGCAAATGGTTGGGTGAAGGGCAGAGATGAAAAGACATGGTGTGACAAAAGGATTGAAGATTTGGACATTTTATTTTTTAGTTTAGCGATACAGCGCAGAAATAGGCCCACCGAGTCTGCACCAACCAGCAATCCCCGCACACCAACGCTGTCCCACACACACTAAGGACAATTTTACACTTATCCGCTGTTCCAGGTGTCAGAAACAGTCTTTCCAGGTGAGGCAGAGGTTCACTTGCACCTCGTCCAACCTCATCTACTGAATCCGCTGTTCCAGGTGTCAAAACGTCTCTACATCGGCGAGACCAAGCGCAGGCTCAGCGATCGTTTCACTGAACACCTCCACTCAGTCCGTCTTAACTTACCTGATCTCCCCGGTTGCTCAGCACTTCAACTCCCCCTCCCATTCCCAATCTCACCCTTCTGTCCTGGGCCTCCTCCATTGTCAGAGTGAGGCCCAGCGCAAATTGGAGGAACAGCATCTCATGTGGGGTGGAAGATTGCAACCTTCACGTGGTCCGCCCTGTTTTGACTAATGCAATAAACTCGGCGTGCACAAACGGAAGATCAAATAGAACAAGTTGTCCAACAACTTTAGGCTGTGCACGCCACACGAAAGAAGAAGAAGAAGAAGGATCTCATTCTGCTTGGGTGGTTTACACCCCAGTGGTATGAACATTGATTTCTCTAACTTCAGATAGCCCTTGATTTCTCTCACCATCCCCTCCCCCTTCCCAGTTCTCCCACCAGTCTTACTGTCTCTGCCTACATTCTATCTTTGTCCCGCCCCCTCCCCTGACATCAGTCTGAAGAAGGGTCTCGACCCGAAACGTCGCCCATTCCTTCTCCCCAGAGATGCTGCCTGACCCGCTGAGTTACTCCAGCATTTTGTGCCGGCCTATGGACAATTTTACATGTATTCTAAGCCAATTAACCTACAAACCTGTACGTCTTTGGAGTGTGGGATGAAACTGGAGGTCCCGGAGAAAACCCACGCAGGTCACGGGGGGAACATGCAAACTCTGTGCAGAGTATCACCCATAGTCGGGATCAAATGCGGGCCCCTGGCATTGTGAGGCAGCAACTCTACTGCTGTGCCACCGTGCCCTAAGTTGTGAAGCTGGTGAAAGGAATGTGGGTGGAGGAGGAGACAAGACGTAGGTGTGAGTCCAGGTGGGGCAATGTGGGTGGAGTGGGAGGGAAGAACTAGGTGTGAGAAATCAATGTTTCCCTGGGTGGTTTGCCACCCAAGCGGTATGCGATAGGAGGTAGTGTTCCTTCAATTTGCGTGTGTGGCCTCACTCTGGCTTTGGAGGAAGGCCAGGACAGAAAGGTCAGCGTGTGACTGGGAATCAGGGAACAGCACACGTTCTATAGGTGCCTCTGCTGATGCTTATGGAGGAGGAAGTGTTGCCAACTTGTATCTATTGGGGTCTGTTGATGAGGAAGTTGAGGATCCAGTTGCAGATAGATTTCCTCAGCTTGCTAAGAAGCTTAGTTGTATCAATGGTATCAAATGGTTGACCAGGTATTTCTGAAATTATTCCCTCAAGTTATGTCGTTTTGCACAAAGATGATCATCCTTGCAGCAACTAATCGGCTAAACCTATAGAAAGCTTCAATAAGATGATATTCTTCAAATCTCTGTAATTTGTACAGCCCAACTGTCAACCTGTCCTCACCAGTTAACTGTGTCCCAAGAATCCACCAAGTGGATCTTTTCTGAATTGTCTCGTGCCCAGCGGTGGAGTGCCAGAGACCCAGTTCCAAGTTCAGGTTCAAGTTACATTTATTGCCACATGCACCGATTGGTACAGTGAGATTTGAGTTACCATACAGCCATACAAATAAAAATAACACAATACACGATAGAGTTTAACATGAACATTCCCCACAGCGTAATCAATGTTTCCCACTGTGAGGGAAGGCAATAAAGTTCAGTCACCTTCCTCTTTGTTCACCCGTGGTTGGGGCCTTTGAACCCTCCGCAGTCGCTGCTACGGACGGCCTGATGTTCAGGCTCTCTCGCCGGGATGATCGGAGCTCCGGCATCGGAACGGAAGAACACACTCAGTGGCTTGGAGTTTCCAAATCGGCCGCTTCTTACCAGAGACCGCGGCTTCCAAAGTCCACAGGCCGAGCTGGGCGGAGATTTAACGGCGGCGACCCCCGGCAAGGGGTCCCAGGACTCCGCGATGTTAAAGTCAGCGCTGCCCGCGGCAAGAAGCTCCGCAACCACAGCTCCACAGAGTTAAAGTCAGCAGGCCCAACATTCCGGAGCTCCAACACTGGCGATCCCCGGCAAGGCATCGTCCCGCTCCACGATGGAATTCAGTGCTGCGCCGCTGCTGAAGCTCTGGCCGGTCTCCGGCAGGAGAGGCCACGCCGATCCAGTTGGCGGGGGGGGGGGGTAAAGATGCGACTTGGAGAAAAGACGCATCTCCGACCAGGAAGTGACTGGGAAACGTTTTCCCCCCTATTCCCTCCTCCCCCATCCCTCACATAAAAAGGACCTTACCAATCCTGACTACGGGTGCTGTCTGTACAGAGTTTGTACGTTCTCCCCGTAACATACGTGGATTTGCTCCGGGTTGTCCAATATCCCCCGCCCCCAACACATTCCATAGAAGTGCAAGGTTTAGGTTAACTAGCTTTTGTAAATCACCCCCAATGCGTAGGATGCACACTGGGCTAAGATAGACCTAGCATACCGGTGATTGTTGGGCGGCACAGACTCAGTAGGCCGAAGAGCCTGTTTCCATGCTGTATCTCCAAAGCTAAAGGGCAAGTACATCTATCCTCAATCAAGGTGAACAAAACTAATCGGTAAAAACAGGTGATCTCTCAAATCTCCTAAACATTTAGTCCAAGACTTTCCGTTTATATCCCCGTCCAACTCCTTGCCATTGAGGTAGTGCAGCGTAGGTTCACGAGGTTAATCCCCGGGATGGGGCGACCGTCATATGAGGACAGATTGGGAAGACTGGGCTTGTATTCACTGGAGTTTAGAAGGATGAGAGGGGATCTTAAGGGCCTGTCCCACTTACGCGATTTTTTTGGCGACTTGCCGACACCCCTCATAATCGCAGCAGGTGGCCGAAAATTTTCAACGTGTTGGAAATCCAGTGGTGACCAGAAAAAGGTACGACTCTGGGCGGCTACTCACGACCATACAGGCGACATGTCGCGGGGTGACCCCTGTATGGTCGTGAGTAGTCGCCCAAAGAGTCGTACCTTTCTCTTGTCGCTGCTGGATTTTTAACATGTTGAAAATGTCCGGCGACCAGCTGTGACTATGAAGGGTGCCTGTGACTATGAAGGGACAATGGTGACTATGAAGGCCCTTTTATTGAAACATATAAAATTATAAAAGGACTGGACAAGCTAGATGCAGAAATAATGTTCCCAATGTTGGGCGAGTCCAGAACCAGGGGCCACAGTCGAAGAATAAAGGGGAGGCCATTTAAAACTGAGATGAGATAAACTTATTCACCCAGAGAGTTGTGAATTTGTGGAATTCTCTGCCACAGAGGGCAGTGGAGGCCAATTCACTGGATGAATTTAAAAGAGAGTTAGATAGAGCTCTATGGGCTAGTGGAATCAAGGGATATGGCAGGCAGGCACGGGTTACTGATTGTGGATGATCAGCCTTTATCATAATGAATGGCGGTGCTGGCTCGAAGGGCCAAATGGCCTCTTCCTGCACCTATTTTCTATGTTTCTATGGTTGGGATAAAGGCCAGTGTTCTATTTCTCTTAATTGTCAGCTGAACCTGCACACTAACTTTACATCTTGTATACAAGCACCTAGGTTCTTCAGGTCCTGCTGTATTGTTATATTGTCTCTACTATTTTCCCGCTATTCAATATTTTACTGTAATTCCTATAATGTTTATGTTAATCTTGGTAAAATCAATGTTGGTCTATTGTACACTTCACCCAGGTCTTTTATACAGAATGTAGATCATTGATGTTGCCAAGCTGGCAAGCATACAGAGTAGGTTTATGAGGATGTTGCCAGGACTAGAGGGTGTGAGTTGAGTAGACTGGGTCTCTATTCCTTGAAGCGCAGGAGGATGATGGGTGATCCTAGAGAGATCTATAAAATCATGAGAGGAATAGATCGGGTAGATGCACAGAGTCTCTTCCCCAGAGTAGGGGAATCGAGGATCAGAGGACATTGCTGTAAGGTGAAAGGAAAAAGATTTAATAGGAATCTTAGGGATATTTTTTTCACACAGGGTGGTGGGTGTATGGAATAAGCTGCCAGAGGAGGTAGTCGAGGCTGGGACTATCCCAAGAGTCAAGTTTTATTGTCATGTGCCCCAGATAGGACAATTAAAATCTTACTTGTCACAACACAACAGAATATATCAACATAATACTGAACAGGAGATAAAAGTTCAGTGTATCTATATACCAAAGACTATATACACAATAAATAAACAGATAAAGTGCAATAGTACCAATAGACTGTTATTGTTCATAGTTTGTTTGAAGTTGTGTTTAATAGCCTGATGGCTGTGGGGAAGCAGCTGTTCCTGAACCTGGATGTTGCAGGTTTCAGGCTCCTGTACCTTCTTCCTGATGGTAACGGAGAGATGAGTGTGTGGCCAGGATGGTATTGGTCTTTGATGATGTTGACAGCCTTTTTGAGGCAGCGACTGCGATAGATCCCTTTGATGGTGGGGAGGTCAGAGCCGGTGATGGACTGGGCAGTGGTCACAACTTTTTGCATTCTTTTCCGCTCCTGGGCGTTCAAATTGCCGAACCAGGCCACGATGCAGCCAGTCAGTATGCTCTCTACTGTACACCTGTAGAATTTCGAGGGAGTCCTCCTTGACATACCGACTTTCCGTAATCTTCTCAGGAAGTAGAGTCACTGATGTGCTTTCTTTATAATTGTATCAGTGTGCTGGGACCAGGAAATATGCACGCCCAGGAATTTGAATGTTTTTACCCTTTCCACCGTTGATATAAACGGGATTGTGGGTCCCCATCCTACACCTTCCAAAGTCCACAATCAGTTCCTTGGTTTTGCTGGTGTTGAGAGCCAGGTTATTGTGCTGGCACCATTTGGTCAAACGGTCAATCTCACTTCTATACTCTGACTCATCACCATCAGTGTTACGTCCCACAACAGTGGTGTCATCAGCGAACTTGATGATGGAGTTCGCACTATGCCCGGCTACGCAGTCATGAGTATAGAGTGAGTACAGCAAGGGGCTGAGCACGCAGCCTTGAGGTGCTCCCGTGCTGATTGTTATCAAGGATGACACATTTCCACCAATACAGACTGACTGTGGTCTGTGGATGAGGAAGACGAGGATCCAATTGCAGAGGGATGCGCAGAGACCCAGATCTGAGAGCTTGGTAACCAGCTTGGAGGGGATGCTGGTATTAAACACCGAGCTGTAGTCTATGAACAACAGCCTGACATACTATGAGTTTTTGATGTCCAAGTGGTCCAGAGCGGAGTGGAGAGCCAGCGAGATCGCATCCACCGTTGATCTGTTGTGGCGGTAAGCGAACTGCAGTGGGTCCAGGTTTCTGTCGAGGTAGTTGATTTGCGTCATGATCAACCTCTCAAAGCACTTCATCACCACAGGCGTTAGTGCCACTGGTCGATAGTCATTGAGGCACGTCACCTTGCTCTTCTTGGGCACCGGTATTATTGATGCCCTTTTAAAGCAGGTGGGGACCTCAGACCTCAGAAGCGAGAGGTTGAAAATATCTGTGAAAACTCCAGCCTGTTGGTCCGCACAGGTTTTGAGAACACGACCGGGTATACCATCGGGTCCAGGCGCTTTCCAAGGGTTCACCCCTCTGAAGGATTTCCTGACATCACCCTCTGTGACTGTGACTGAAATACCATCACAGCGAATGGGGGCTCGGAAGGCCCAACGTTTAAGAAACAGTTGGACAGGTACATGAATAGAACAGGTTTGGAGGGATATGGACCAAACGCAGGCAGGTGGGTCTAATGTAGCTGGGACATGTTGGCCAGTGTGTGCTGGTTGGGCTGAAGGGCCTGTTTCCACACTGTATCACTCTATGACTAAGCACTGGTCCCTAGCATCTCACTAGTTCTGTTTATCAAATTGCTGATTTTCAACAGCTTGATTTCATTTAGTTAACTAACTCCTTGTTGATGTGTTTTCATGTCTTACTCCCAACATCACAGTCTTGTTCTTTGTGAGTATATTTTTAGCATGTACCTCCTGTATCAAATGTATTTGAATTTCCCAAAGCTTATGCTACGTCTCTTCCTGTATCCAACCCACTGAGTTACTCCAGCTTTCTGTGTCTATCTTTGGCTGGTTACATTCTCCTTCTGATAAAATTGTTGAATGTGATTTCTCTTTTGGAAAAAATTAGACTAAGTGGGACCCGTTGGGTCCCTGTCACACAGGAAGCTTGGTCCCCCAACGCAATATTCCACCACTCACCCATAGCCCCCAACTGCACTGGGGCAGCTCATTTCCCCTCATCCCCAGCACTCTCTACCCCTCCTCTTCGCCCTCCCCCTTCTTTCCCCCCTCCTCCTCCCCTCCCCAATCCCTCCCTCACCTCTCTCTCTCTCTCTCTCCTTTCCCCTACCCTCAGTCACTCCCTCCACCCCCTACTCCCCTCCTCTCCCTCTATCCCCTCTCCTCCCCCACTTTCCTCCCCGGGATCTCGAGGTTGCCGCTCCTCTCCCTTCTTGCGTGCCCCGGAGGAGCATCAGCCGCCGGCGCGGATCCTCGGCTCGGCCAGGAAGCACCAGCAGCTATGGCCACGCCGGCGTGTGGATGGGGGGGGGGGGGGGGGGCGGGGAGGGATGGAGAGCTTGGAGAGAAAAGACGGGGGAAAGAGCCATGGTGGAGGGGGGTATCATGGGGAGGGGGGCAGGAGCTAGTGAGGGGAAGGGACTGGAGCTACGGGGCGTTGAGATGGCGGTGCGTTTGGGACTCACAGCGGGAGATAGATAGATAGATAGATAGATAGATAGATAGATAGATAGATAGATAGATAGATAGATAGATAGATAGATAGATAGATAGATAGATAGATAGATAGATAGATAGATAGATAGATAGATAGATAGATAGATAGATAGATAGATAGATAGATAGATAGATAGATAGATAGATAGATAGATAGATAGATAGATAGATAGATAGATAGATAGATAGATAGATAGATAGATAGATAGATAGATAGATAGATAGATAGATAGATAGATAGATAGATAGATAGATAGATAGATAGATAGATAGATAGATAGATAGATAGATAGATAGATAGATAGATAGATAGATAGATAGATAGATAGATAGATAGATAGATAGATAGATAGATAGATAGATAGATAGATAGATAGATAGATAGATAGATAGATAGATAGATAGATAGATAGATAGATAGATAGATAGATAGATAGATAGATAGATAGATAGATAGATAGATAGATAGATAGATAGATAGATAGATAGATAGATAGATAGATAGATAGATAGATAGATAGATAGATAGATAGATAGATAGATAGATAGATAGATAGATAGATAGATAGATAGATAGATAGATAGATAGATAGATAGATAGATAGATAGATAGATAGATAGATAGATAGATAGATAGATAGATAGATAGATAGATAGATAGATAGATAGATAGATAGAATGAATGTATGTATGTATGTATGTTAGATACGGTGACAAAAATCAGATTATTGCATATTAAAAGTAAGTCAATCAAATGCAACCTATTTGTCACATTGCATTGGAAGGTATCTTGAGCTTTTGTCCACTTTATGACCCAATTTCCTAAGGTTGGTAACAAGTTTAGTTACATCAACTCTCATTAGAAACATAAAAACAGAAAAATAGGTGCAGGCGTAGGCCATTCAACCCTTCGGGCCAGCACCACCATTTAATAGATTTGTCACTTTGCATTAGAAGAATTCTTGAGTTTTTATAAGAACTCAAGAACACTTCCAATACGATATTAAAAATCTGTTGATTTTGATTGAATTAATTTGAGTTTGCAATATTCTGATTCATAGTTTATTGCCACTTTACGCGGTTTATTACTGGGGCTAATTGGTGAGTAGTGTATCCAAATTGTTATAGGTTTTAAAATCAGATGTACACTTCGAATTTGGCAGAATTATTAATTGAAAGACAAATTTGAAGAGTACATCAGATTTTAAAACCTATAACAATGTGGATACACCACACACAAATTAGCCAGCTTATAATAAACCTTGTAAAGTGGTCATACACGCAAAGATCTTGATCACTTATCTGTCAGTTCTATGAAATCCAAAATGAAAATGAAGCATTAAAATGGATCAGCAATCACAATCGAGTTTAAAAGCACAGTCTAAGTGACCACTTTCCTAACAGCTTACCATGTGAAACCAAATACGTTTGAGCTGGCAGCAATCCAGTGCCAATAGCCAGTTTACATTTTACAATCAATAAAATAATTAAAATTGACTACAACATTATGAAGAGTGTAGAGAGAGTCATTGAGTGATAAGCATAGAATCAGGCCCTTCAGCCCAGCCTGGGTATCGAGCATCTGAGGTGGAGCCTTGAGGGTCTGCGGAGCCCGTGGCTGGGGCCTGGGTCAGCGCCACGGAGGTGTGCTGATAGGACCTGGTGGCGATAATGGGGAGCTCGGGAGATGATTTCTGACAATTTATAATGTTGGTGACTCATCTTCCCTAAAATTAACTTTTCAGGGACAATGGTGAGTTTGGAAAGAAACTCCTTCCGTCGCTTTCCGGAGGTGCCACTGGGAAGCCGAGGCCGGAACATGGCTGGACGGAGGTCGAGCCTTGCGGGCCGGCGGTGGAGATCTGCGGGTCGAGGAAGCCCACGGCTATCGGTGCATGGGTCGACAGAGCCCGCGGCTGGGGCCTGGGGCCTGGGCGGGCACCACGGAGATGCCCAGAGCGCCCCCTGCAGTGATAGTGGAGAGGTCGGCGCGGCGATCGATGATGGCGCCGACCGACGGACGAGGACGGACCACCTGGCAGGGAGGACGCAGCTGCTGGGGGATGGAACAAAGGAGGACCCGGCGTGGGGGGGGGAGGGGGGAGAACAAGGGGGGACCTGGCGCTGGGTGGGGATTTGTAATTTTGTCAGCAACCTTTATGTGGCGATCATTTGTATACCTGGGTAGGCAAGTAAAGAATTTTACTGTGACTGTCACATGTGCCAATAAAGTGTTCAATCCTATTTTAGCTTGATTGAAAATTCACTTGGTTCTGAATGTGCAATGTCTTAATCACTGTTTTGTTTCAGGATTCTGCAGCCATATGCCCAGAGATTATGATGTTAATTGGCTTGATAAATGTAAAAAAACATTGTCCAGTATAAAATTGTCCAACTTCCAGTATAGCCCCGGTGGACTCTTCGGAAGGTACAAGGTACAAGGCACATACAGTAGATTCTGACACAAAATCTCAGCATAGTAAACAAGTAAACTTTACAGAAGCATGATTTCTACAACTACAACTTGCAAACTTATATAATTTATTTGTACATTTTTAAAAAACTTCAAATTGTATACAACAATTTGAAGTTCCTGTCAAATTTACCCATTGCGATAATGGAGGGATTGAGTCTATCTGAGTGCTAAACACGAACCGAATTGATAGTTCTGAACTACAAGTGCAAAGAAGAAATGAAATCCTCTGCATGTCGTAGAATAGGAGAAATCAAAGCAATGAGGAAAATATGCTCTGCAATATTTTTTTCCCCGACACGTGTATCCAGATGAAAGGGAACCACAGGTTAATGGTACCTGCACCTTGAGAAGACCAACGCTTGGGTCCCATTCCTCCAGTATCTCTGATTTTCTCTGAATCTCTTCCTAAATCAAATGGTCACTGTTTTTTGGGCAACAACCAGGTTAGCGCGGTGTTGCCACGGTTAGAGTTGCTGCCTCACAGCGCCAGAGACCCGGGTTCCATCCTGACTGTGGGTGCTTGTCTGTATATAGTTTGACGTTCTCCTCGTGACCTGCGTGCATTTTCTCCGGGATCTCCAGTTTTCTCCCACACTTTAAAGATGTACAGGTACGTAGGCTAATTGGCTTGGTATAATTGTAAAGTGTCCCTAGTGTGTGCAGGTTAGAGTCAGTGTGCGGGGATCGGTATGGACTCTGTGGGCTGAAAGACCTAGTTGCACACTGTATCTCTAAACTAGACTAAACTAGTAGGCAATTTTACTGGGTCATTTATTCAGACAGTTTTAACGTTTGAAGTTTTGCTTACAGATGTTCTAATATGCTGCCCATTTTAGCTCAGAGCAAAATCCAATTGTATTAACACTATTAAAATAGTTTCAAGTGCCTTGGCATGTTAAAGTTTGTAGTGGGATGCTGAGTACCACTGAGCTGTTTCCCCCTCCATGGGTCTGAAGAAGGGTCTTGACCCGAAACGTCACCCATTCCGTCGCTACAGAGATGCCGCTGTCCCGCTGAGTTACTCCAGCATTTCGTGTCCATCTTCGGTTTAAAGCAGCATCTGCAGTTCCTCCCCACACAGGGGACCTCTATCCTCTCTTAAGGAGTCCATTAGGGTCAAGGATGACTTACTTCACTCTTGATGTGGCCAATGTGGAATGAAGCAAGGAAACAAGACCATGGGAGCATGAATAATCACCGATCCCTCAAACGGTAGTGTTGTCAAATATCATCATGTCTGATCTACCCTCGGCCTCAACTCTTATGCCCCCATCCCCATTACTTTAATTTCCCAATCTTTCACAAATGTATCGAACTCCACTAAATACTTAATGATCTGGCCACCGCGACTATCTGGAGCAGCGAATCCCCAAGGTTTAACACTCTCAAGGAGACAACATTTCTATATACCTCAGTTTTAAGTGAACGACCCCTAAATTGACATTGGAAAATATCACAACATCTACCCTCTTATGGCCCCTTAGGGTTTTATGTGTTTTAATATGATCACCTCTGAAGTTCGTTCACATTTATTGTCACACGCACCAATTGGTACAGTGAAATTTGACTAACCATGCAGCCATACGAATAAAAATAACCCAATACACAATAGAATTTAACATAAACATCTACCACATCTACTCACTGCGATGGATGGCGATAAAGTTCAGTCAATATTCCTCCTATCGTTCACCGGTGGCCGGGGCCCAGAACCCTCCACAGTCGCTGCTGCGGGCGGCACAATGTACAGGCCCGCTGGTCGAGATGATCAGAACTCCGGCGTCGGGGCGCATCGGGACAGACTCAGCGGCTTGGAGTTCCCGAATCGGCCGCTTTTTCTGAACTCAGAATATCCTGTTCATCCTTCACAAGACAATCCTCTCATCTCTGGTAAATCCCTTTTGGACTGCCCCTAATGCCACAATATTCTTTGTTAGGTAAGTGGATGAAAGCTCTACAGTGCTCCAGATGTGGCCTCACCAACACTGTACAGTTGTAACTCAATTTTCTTATTTCTAACTTCCTAGTCCTCCAATAAAGGTTAATATGCCATTTGCCCTATTAACTGCTCACTGCAGTTGGCCGCTAACCTTTTGTGATTCATTCTCAAGATCACCCACCACATTTCAACTATTTGTAGTCTTTTTTTCATTTAGATCTGCTTTTGATTCTTCTTACCAAAATGTATGACCACATACTTTCCAACATTAATCCCTATTTGGTAAACTTCCGTTCACTCAATTTATCTAGATTTAATTGCAGTCGCAATAACAATTTACCTTTCTAACTATTTTCATATCATCAGCAAATTTAGATGCATTTTATTATACCTCTTAATATCAACAGTAAACACCTGGGGCCAAGAATTGATCTCTGGATTACTCCATCCTTCAAACAAGAAATATCTATTGATGCCAAATCGGATTCATACATGCGTTCACTAATTTCAGTCCATGCTACACACTTTTTCCAAAGTGGGATTCACCACAATTCTCTTCCATTGCCAAAGTTGAGGACCTCAGTAAAGTGCAAACAACCATGTGTAACACTTGATATTTGTATCAAATAGTAATTTCCACATGAGAGATGAAATCCGCGCCGTAATTTAGGGAATACAGTAAATCTGGCTACTCTATCCCTCCCCCACCCAAGTCGCACTAGCTTCTCATTTTCACCCAACAAACTGCTAACAAAGGCCTGTTTCCTTTATCATCGTTACTTTTTTGCATATCTTTCATTCATTGTCCCGCCACCCCGGGATGGCGAGTGTCAAATGTTAAAAGAATGGAGTGGCTGGGCTTGAATTCACTGGAATGTAGAAGGATGAGAGGAGATCATATTGAAACATATAAGATTATTAAGGGATTGGACACGCTAGAGGCGGGAAACATGTTCTCGATGTTGGGGGAGTCCAGAACCAGTTTAAGAACATTTAGAACAGAAATTAGTACATTTTCTTTCACCCAGACAGTTGTGCATCTGTAGAATTCTCTGCCTCAGAAGGCAGTGGAGTCCAATTCTCTGGATGCTTTCAAGAGAGAGTTAAATAGAGCTCTTAAAGATAGCGGAGTCAAGGGATATGGGGAGAAGGCAGGAATGGGGGTCTGATTGTGGATGATCAGCCATGATCACAATGAATGGCGGTGCTGGCTCGAAGGGCCGAATGGCGTACTCCTGTGCCTATTGTCAATTGTCTATCTCTCCACCTCACTGTCTATATCTCTCGTTTCCCTTATCCCTAACCAGTCTGAAGAAGGGTCTCAACCCGAACGTCACCCATTCTTTCTCTCCAGAGATGCTGCCTGTCCCGCTGAGTTAATCCAGATTTTTGTGTATACCTTCGGTTTAAACTAACATCTGCAGTTCTTCTTACACATTTATTCTGAAATCCTGAAAATCCGGAAAATGTATGGTAATGCTATGAAACTTCCCATAAATAAAGTGTAATGAATTGTAATGAAATAAACTGCAGATGCTGGTTTATACCAAAGATAGACACAAAATACTAGAGTAACTCACCAGGTCAGGCAGCATCTCTGGAGAAAATGGATAGATGGCATTTTGGGTCGGGTTGTCTGGTTTGTTTTATGTGAAGGGTGGGGGATGGGGGGGTGGGAGATTGCAACCTTCACGTGGTCCGCCCTGTTCCGACGAATGCAACCAACCTGGCGTGCACAATCAAATAAGATCAAATAGAACAAGTTGTCCTACACCTTTAGGCTGTGCACGCCACACGCAAGAAGAAGTGGGGGATGGGGTCGGGGGAAACTGCTGCTGATTGCACAATTACAAGTAAAGACACCTATGAATCCAAGTTTAGCAATACATCTCTCTCAGAAACAAACATTCAGCTGCAAACGTACTCTGGAGAAGCGTTGGAGACATGTGGAGAGATAGTTTGTGATGTACAACAACAAGGCAAGACTCTGAAGTTTCCAATAGTCACGAGGTATTTCAATAGGCCAACGTTGATGGGCATTGAAACTAGATGGAAATCTGTATTCCAAGTTGAAGTGCAAACACAGCTGCATCAGTTATTGCAGAAACATCGTGCTATGTTCAATGACAATCTACGATGGCATAAAGGGTGAGCAAGCACACATCGGGATCCGAGCCGATGTGGAACCTGTCTACTGTAGACCGCGACCAGTGCCATATTCGCTGAAAAGTAAAGTGGAAGCTGAAATCAAACAGTTGGAACAAAATGGTGTGCTACTTAAAACAGATCGCAGTGATTGGGCTACTCCAATAGTAGTGGTTCCGACAGCGGACAACACAGGGAGATTGTGTGGAGACTACCAAGTGACCATCAACCAGGCAGTAGATGATGAACAGTATCCACTACCAACCTCTCAAGATTTATACGCTGAACTTGCTGGTTCCAAGGCATTCACTAAGCTAGATCTGTCACATGCATATGCTCAGCTAAATGTTGATCGTAAGAGCTAGCAGTATCTCACGATAAACACACATATGGGGCTGTATTCCTACACAAAACTACCCTATGGTGTGACGTCAGCACCAAAGATCTTCCAAGCTACAATGGACAAGATTCTGCAAGGAACATCATTGTTTGTGCAATCAAAATGACTTGCTGATTGCGACTATTACTGAGGAGGGGAATCTGGAGATACTCAGTGAAGTGTTGAAACGGCTTGATGATCACAGTAGTGTATCTTGGTTTGAATGTGGATCAACATGGACTACACCCAGTGAACGAAAAGATTGAAGCTATAGCAAATGCACCAACACCACAGAATGCGTCTCAACTCCGCTCCTTCCTGAGTATGGTACAGTATTACTCACGCTTCTTGCCCACGTTAGCCACAGAGCTAGCTCCTCTTCAGCTGTTGAACAAGGATAAACAATGGGAATGGTCCAAAGAGCAACAAAGAGTTTATGATGCGTGCAAGAAGAGCTTGACCAGTGATGCATTACCTGTTCACGACGATACAAATCGCGACTTAAAGTTAGCTTGTGATGCGTCTAGTTGTGGGGTAGGAGCTGTGATTTCACATGTAATGGAACATGGACAAGAAAAGCCTTTAGCATTTGCATCACGCAGCATTACCAAGTGTGAATGTAATCGTGCAAAAATCGAGAAAGAACCTCTTGGTATCATCTTTGGGATCAAGAAATTCTGTCAGTATCTGTTGGGTAGGAAATTCACCCTGCTGACAGATCAGAAGCCACTTCTCGCTATTCTTGGTCCTCAGTCAGCAATACCTACAATGGCAGCCTCGAGGATGCCGCGCGGGGAAGTTCTCCTGTCACAGTATGACGACAGCATTGAGTACCGCAGCTGACAAGAAAATGCTATAGCTTATGCATTGCCACGTTTGCCTCATGAAGATTCAGATGTGGGCACCGAAGGTGCTATCTGTGTCACAGAAGCAGTGGACAACTACTTTCCAGTTACAGCAGCTGAAATTACTGCTGAAACTCAAAAGTACGCTGCGCATACTCACACAGGACACAGCAAAAGGCCACCGTGTGAAAACAAGTGTATGAACAAACTTTGTGTGGATGGTCAGAAATAAAACCGTGTACTAATGAACAAAAACCTTATCACAATAGATGCTGAACGGTCATGTAAGCAAGGGTGTTTTAAATGGGGTCACAGAGTGGCAGGTCCCAATTGTTTAAGACAAAGATCACTTAACGAACTCCATAGTGATCTCACAGGTATTGTGGGAATGAAGTCTACAGCGGAGGTTGCATGTATTGGCCAGGAATGGACAATGACATAGAGGCAATGGCAAGCAAATGCAGCACCTGTCAGAGTTGTAGATGTAGGTCTACCCCAACCCCTTTGCAAATATGTGGGTACAAACACAACTGCCTTTAAAGAAAGATTTTCCAGCATCTGCAGTTCCTTCTTAAATATCTTTAAAGAAAACACCTTTAGCACTCATGTGGTCCTTTTATTTTTGAAAAATGAACTTCATTCACAGTAAACACATATACAAAACAAAAAACTGTGCAAAAATGCTTCATGTTCTCAGTGTCTATACATTCAATAGTCTATATATTCAATCGTGTCATACTCAGTGGTGTTTGCATAAACATTTAAACAGAGGGCTATCCCCACTGAACTCTGTTCCGCAATGTCCAGCAGCAGAAGGACTTTGGACTGTGGTTCTCCCCCACAGAGTCTTGGCATTGGTTGCACCAGGCTTGCATGCACCCCTCAGCATGTACTCCTGCAGTCTGGAGTTCAGAAAAAAAGGGCGACAGAATAGTGAAAGGCTTGGATAGAGTGGATGTGGAGAGGATGTTTCCACTAGTGGGAGAGTCTAGGACCAGAGGTCACAGCCTCAGAATTAAAGGACATTCTTTTATGCCCCTGTCCCACTTAGGAAACCTGAACAGAAACCTCTGGAGACTTTGCGCCCCACCCAAGGTTTCCGTGCGGTTCCCGGAGGTTTTTGTCAGTCTCCCTAATGGTCGAAAGTGGTTTCCGCTTCTATGTTCCGGTGATTATTTCAAAAAATTCAAAACCGGCCGCGACTAAAAATAGGTTGCCGTTTAAAAAACGGTAATTTTTTTAGTCGAAGCCGGTTGCGATGCTAGTTGAAGGTGGTTGCCGGAGGTTGCAGGTAGTGGAAGGTAAGACCTTTTTTTCACCCAGTTTTATTCCACCAGGGAAGTCTTACCTTCCACTACCTGTGGAAGGTAGTGGTTTTAAATATTTTGAAATAATCGCCGGAACATAGAAGAAGCGGAAACCACTTTCGACCATTAGGGAGACTGACAAAAACCTCTGGGAACCGCACGGAAACCTTGGGTGGTTGCCGGAGGTTGCTGGTAGTGGAAGGTAAGACCTCCCTGGTGGAATAAAACTGGGTGAAAAAAAGATCTTACCTTCCACTACCTGCAACCTCCGGCATTAGGAAGGAGATGAGGGGAAATTTCTTTAGTCAGAGGGTGGTGAATCTGTGGATTTTTTTGCCACAGAAGGCTGTGGAGGCCAAGTCAGTGGATATTTTAAAGGCAGAGTTAGATAGATTCTTGATTGTACGGGTGTCAGAGGTTATGGGGAGAAGGCAGGAGAATGGGGTTTGGAGGGAGAGATAGATCAGGCATGATTGAATGGCAGAGTAGACTTGATGGGCCGAATAGCCTAATTCTACTCCTATTCCTTTTGACCTAAAATACCCTTTCCATACATAGACAAAAATGCTGGAGAAACTCAGTGGGTGAGTTTCTCCAGCATTTTTATCTACCTTCGATTTTTCCAGCATCTGCCGTTCTTTCTTAAACTTTCCACACATGTGGTCGCAATGGTTGATATCCCTTCCTTTTCCTTATTTGAGGGGTATCCCCATTGACAATGTCCAGCAGTAGAAGGACTTCCCCATGGAGCCTGGGCATTGTTTGCACCAATCCCTCAGCATGTTTTCCTGCAGTCTGGAATGGGCCAGTTGGCTGCAATCCCTGATGGACATCTCGCTTTGCTGGGAGACCAACAAGTTTCAGGCAGACCAAAGAACGTCTCCCATGGAGTTGATGATCTTCCTGCAGCACTCAATGTCCATCTCCGGATGTGCCCCTGGGGACAGCCCGTAAATCAGAGCTTCTTCAATTGCAGAGCTGTTTGGGATGAACCGTGTCAGAGTCCCCGTGAAAGGGTCATGGAAGATCGGCGGGGCATCTTGTCGAAGTGCATGACCATGCTCTTCCTGCAGTTGTCTCTGGCTCCTGATGCCAACTCAAACAGGTCACAGATGCTGATCATTCTGTGGACTGACCGTGGATCCGAGCAAAAGACAACAGCATTGCCCATCCGCAGGGAGGTTGTGATCTGAGTTCTCCCACTGCCTGACAACAGCATAACATATTGGGCAGCACGGTGGCGCCGCGGTAGGCTTGCTGCCTTACAGCGCTTGCAGCGCCAGGGACGCAGGTTCGATCCCGACTATGGGCCCGGTCTGCATGGAGTTTGTACGTTCTCCCTGTGCTCCAAGATCTTCAGTTTCCTCCCACTCTCTAAAGACGTACAGGTTTGTAGGTTTGTAGCTTGGTATAAGTCTAAACTGTCTCTAGTGTGTGTAGGATAGTGTTAATGTTCAGGGATCGCTGTGTGTGTCTCTAGTGTGTGTAGGATAGGGTTAATGTTCAGGGATCGCTGGTCGGTGCGGACTCGGAGGGTCGAAGAGCCTGTTTCCTCGCTGTACATCTAAATTAAACTAAACTAACCTTAAAAAAAAACACCTCTCTTATGCTATCGTCTCACCTGATGGATTCAGAAAAGAGTTCTATGCGGCACACAAGCAAGAGAGGGGAGAGTTGGCAACCCTGTCCACCCCTTTCCGCCTTCCGCAGAGACCGTTTCCTCCGCCACTCCCTGGTTAACTCATCCCTTCCCACCCAAACCACCCCCTCTCCAGGTACCTTCCCCTCCAACCGCAGAAGATGCAACACCTGTCCCTATACCTCCTCTCTCGACTCTGTCCAGGGACCCTGACAGTTCTTTCAGGTTAGGCAGAGGTTCTCTTGCACCTCTTCCAACCTCATCTACCGTGTCTGTTGTTCAAGATGTGGTCTCTTATACATCGGCGAGACCAAGCGCAGACTGGGCGATCAATTTGTTGAACACCTTCGCTCAGTCCGCCTGAACCAATCTGATCTCCCAGTTGCTAAACACTTTAATTCTCCTTCCCATTCCCACACTGACCTTTCTGTCCTCAGAGGTAGACAAAAATGCTGGAGAAACTCAGCGGGTGAGGCAGCATCTATGGAGCGAAGGAATAGGCAACGTTTCGGGTCGAGACCCTTCTTCAGACTGACGAGGAGGTGGGGGGAGGGGCGGGAAGAAGAAAGGAAGAGGCGGAGACAGTAGGCAGTGGGAGAGCTGGGAATGGCTGGGGAAGGAGGGAGAAAGCAAGGACTACGTGAAATTGGAGAGGTCAATGTTCATACCGCTGGGGTGTAAACTACCCAAGTGAAATATGAGGTGCTGCTCCTCCAATTTGCAATGGGCCTCACTTTGGCCATGGAGGAGGCCCAGGACAGAAAGGTCGGATTTGGAATGGGAGGGAGTTGAAGTGCTGGGGTACCGGGAGATCAGGTTGGTTATTGCAAACTGAGTGGAGGAGTTGGGTGAAGTGATCGCCAAGCCTACGCTTGGTCTCACCGATGTAGAGCAGCCGACACCCAGAGCAGCGGATGCAATAGATGAGGTTGGAGGAGGTGCAGGTGAACCTCTGCCGCACCTGGAAAGACTGCTTGGGTCCCTGAATGGAGTCAAGGGGGGAGGTAAAGCAACAAGTGTAGCATTTCCTGCGGTTGCAAGGGAAAGTGCCAGGAGAGGGGGTGGTTTGGGTGGGGAGGGACGAATTGACTAGGGAGTTACGGAGGGAATGGTCTCAGCAGAAAGCCAAAAGGGGAGGAGATGGGAAGATGTGGCTAGTGGTGGGATCCCGTTGGAGATGGCGAAAATGTCAGAGGATTATCTGTTGTATGTGATGGCTGGAAGGGTGGAAGGTGAGGACAAGGGGGACTCTGTCCTTGTTACGAGTGGGGGGATGGGGAGTGAGAGCGGGATATATAAGAGACCCTGGTGAGAGCCTCATCTATAGTAAAAGAGGGGAACCCCCGTTCCCTGAAGAATGAGGACATGGCCGATGCCCTGGTCTGGAACACCTCATCCTGGGAGCAGTTGCGGCGTAGACAGAGGAATTGGGAGTAGGGGATGGAGTCCTTACAGGAAGCAGGGTGGGAAGAAGTGTAGTCCAGATAGCCATGGGAGTCAGTGGGTTTATAGTAGATGTCGGTCAGAAGTCTGTTACCTGCAATGGAGATGGTGAGGTCAGGAAACGGTAGGGAGATGTTGGAGATGGTCCAGGTGTATTTGAGTGCCGGATGGAAGTTAGTGGTGAAACGGATGAAGTCAGTGAGTTGTGTGAGGGTGCAGGAGGTGGCACCAATGCAGTCGTCAATGTAGCGGAGGTAGAGTTCGGGGATAGGGCCATGGTACTCCTCAAACAAGGATTGTACGACGTACCCTACCAAGAGGCAGGCATAGCTTGGGCCTACGCGCGTGGCCATAGCTACGCCTTGGATTTGGAGGAAAGGGGAGGAGTCCAATGGAAAGTAGTTAAGGGTAAGGACCAGCTCTGCCAGGCGGAGGAGAGTAGACGGGGATTGCTTGGTTCTGCGGTTGAGGAAGAAACGGAGGGCTTTAAGACTCTCCTGGTGGGGGATGGAGGTGTAGAGTGACTTGTACATCCATGGTGAAGATGAGGGAGTGGGGACCTGGAAAACGTCATCTGCCCTCGGTCTCCTCCATTGTCAGAGTGAGGCTAAACGCAAATTGGAGGAACAACATCTCATATTTCGCTTGGGCAGCTTACAACCCAGTGGTATGAATATTGATTTCTCTCATTTCAGGTAGCCCCGGCATTCCCTATCTGTCTCCCTCCCCCACCCAAGTCGAATCAGCTTCCCATTTTCACCCTACAAACAGCTTACAATGGCCTGTTTTCCTTTATCATCGTTACTTTTTTGCATATCTTTCATTCATTGTTCTTTATCTCTCTACATCATCAGCTACAGAAGATCTCTCACTTCCCTTTCCCTTGTCTCTCAGTCTGAAGAAGGGTCTCGACCCGAAACGTCACCCATTCCTATCTATCCAGAGATGCCGCCTGTCCCACTGATTTAAGGGGCTGTCACACTGCGGGGGCCTAATCTACGAATTTAGACACGTTTGCCTTCGACTCAAACTCGCAGCATGGTTGACACGTGGTCATAGGAAGTCCTATTAGGTCACTGGAACTCTCCTTCATGCTCAAGGGAAGTTCCTGAATACTCGCGGCCTCAGCTAGGTCGCGGAAACATTTTCAGCATGTTGAAAAATTTTCCACGAGTACAAATTGGTCGCCATGATTCTTTTGAACTCGTAGCGCAGTGGAGTGGGGTCGCCATGTAGTTACAGGCAGTCGAGGGCAGCCATAGGCAATCTCCTTCGCTGACTAGGCACTTTAATTGGCTCATTGGAGTTTTCAGGACCAAGGAAAACCGACTGGTAATGTTAAATGCCCGCCAAACTTTATTATACGTTGTCTGACTTCTTAACAATGTCTCCACTCGTTCTCCCCACCTTCTCTCCCCTTCTCCCCCACCCCCCCCCCCACCCCCCTCCGTGCTCTCTAAAGGACTTACCATACACTGTGCAGCTGTTTTTTACCTTCCTGTTCATCATGGGTCTGAATTTCAGAGAACGCTCCCCGGTCCCCGCATTGTGTGTGTGTGCGTGTGTGCGTGTGTGCGTGTGTGCGTGTGTGCGTGTGTGTGTGTGTGTGTGTGTGTGTGTGTGTGTGTGTGTGTGCGCGCGTTTCGGCCATGTCTTGCCTGCCAATATGGGATTAAAATTTACGGCAACGGCAACGTTCCAATCAATCGCATTCCAGAAACACCCACTCGCAAGATGATTAAAATTCTCTTTTTTTTTCCACAATCATGTCATAAGAGCATCTAAATTGTCTATATTTTGTGTAATTGTCTATCCTTAATCAATATTTTTATACTAAATATAAACAACAGTTTTAGTCACATGTATTGTGCAAAAAATAATAATTTTGATTATATTGAGAGTGGATGTTAATTTGTGGGAATTAAACATTAAATTCCTTCCATTTGGCATATAAGTTCATGACAGTGAGATTTAAAAATCATGTTATATTGTGAATTCTTGTGTGAATGGGATTAGTTTGTTATTTGGATACTTAGGCTATTTAAAAATGTAGCCTTTTCTTAAGAAATGGATAGATGTTTAGATAGTAATTGAATTTAGATTAATTTAATTGATTAGATTAATTTAATTGATTTGATGAAACTGATGAATATGATTTTATGTTGGGTATTTACAATTTGTTTTAGTGTTTAACTTTATCATTTCTAATTTTTTCTAAAACTGCAAATAACAACTTGTTTCTGTTAATGCTGTTCATTGTTTTTTTTCCCTTTACACTTTAGACAGATGTCTCCGAAGAAGAAATGCAAAATTGTCAATCCAAATGCCCAGCAAAAGAGACTGATTTAGACAGCATTCGCAGAGATTATCCAAATTTAGACTACTCCAAATGTGATTATCTACGAGATATTCTTAATGGTAAGATAGTGGGCATAAAGGCATGTCATGCATGGTTTGAAGAGCAAAAACATGTAGTTTATAATGCCAACATTGAAAAGTTGAGGAAAAACAAGGTGTACAGAGTTGCTTATTGGTTACAATCTGAGGAGTATGCTGATGCTACTGATTAAGATATGCCAATGTACCAGCTAGCAACTGATCTTCTCCGTGTGTTGACCTAGGCCAGAGGCTTTCGTTCCCAGTTGAAATTGCAGTTACCAACCTGCGACCAGACCTTGTTCTCTGGTCCAACTCCTGTCGCTGTGTTTTCATCATTGAGCTGATGGTCCCATGGGAGGAGGCTGTGGACGAGGCTTATGAAAGGAAAATGCTTTGATATTCAAACCTTGCAGTAGAGGCAGAGGAGAGAGGTTGGAGGGTAAGGTTGTGTCCAGTGGAGGTGGGGTGCAGGGGCTTTGTAGC